>VZTX01008038.1:984124-994981 GCA_013400915.1 Pardalotus punctatus
AAAAGAAAGAGGACACTCAAAAAGAGCAGTTCAAAAAGCAGGAAGCCTCAGGGAGAGTTAGGAGAGTATTGCAGGGCATAGGTCAGCTCTTAGAAAAAGGATTGCTTAAGTAAAGACAGGGAAGCCCATAAAACATGGCAAATAAAATGTAAGCAGGAAATTAAAAGGGCTAAAAGACAATCCAAAAATTGCCTGCAAACAAAGATGACCATGCTAGTAAACAGCTCTTGAAATACATCAAGGACAGGAAGCCAGCTAGGAAAAGCAGTCCAGCTGCTGGATGACAAAGGTGTATAAAGCACAGATGGGGATGATACAGTTATAGAGGAGAAGCTCAGTGAATTTTTTACATCAGCCTTTACTGATGAAATCTTTGAGGAGATTTCCACACCCAATGCACTCTCTACTGCAAATCTGGTAGAGGAACCAGACCAATCTGAATTAAAATCAGGAAATACCAGACCAAACAGGGAAGCTAGATTAATAGTTAATAAAGCACTGAGACAAAACAATTTTCACACAAGTTCTGAGGAAACTCAAATATGAATTTAAGAACCACTTGGCAAGGTGTGTAAGCCAGAGCTACAGAGAGTCTTGTTACTCAAAGACTCACAGATTCTGCCTGCAGAACTTCCAGCTGCAGGAAGGGCTGTGTAGGGAAACCTGGAAACCACAGTCTGGCAAGTCTGAATTCATTCAAGTAGGAGAGCAAACATTAGAAAGAATAAGAAAGCAAAAGATAGTGCTTAACAGGCACTATGGAGAGGAATCAGCAGTTCAATTCCTGGGATCAGTGCTGGGACTGGGGTTACTCAGCATGTTTATCAATAACAAAATCAAATGATTGGGACAAATGTTGGCAGGTAGGCTTTATGGTAGTAATTCCTCAAGGCAAAATAAATTCTAACTATTTCTACTCGGCAGCTGAAACCATCCTTGACAGCACTCTGAAGCCCTTGGTTCAGTGTTCAATAGCAGTCAAAAAAAGCCAGCAACATCATTGGAATCCTCACAGAACAAGACAAGGCATTTCTGCCACTTCTCACAGCCTGGGTGCTCCCACAACTTTAGTACTGTGACCTGCTCTCCACACACCAAGGAGGACATTACCAGGGTTTCAAAAAGGGCAACCAGGTGGAACTGGAGATACTAAAAAGGCTGGGAGTCCTCAGTTTGGAGAGAAGGCATATATGGTGGCTATGACCAGGTATAACAAAAAACCCACGCGCTACTAAATGCAGAACTGTTGTTTGCACAACCCTGCAAAACAAGAACAAGGCATTGCTCATGGAAACCCACTCATTTAAATAGAAAGGACCTGTTTACCCAGCAGGTTGCGAGCTTCTGGAACTTGCTGTCACGCAAGACTCTGAAGGCAAAGGATGTTCATGGGTTCAAAAAGGGATTAAACAAACTCTGGACAACAGGTCCATAAATAGACTCTTAAAGGACTAAACAGGTACATATCCTCTAATATCCTTAACACAAGAGCTGTGGAAACTGGAGATGTGTGGAGAGAAATGGATCTTAAGAAACAGCTGTTGGAGGTTCTCCTGTTAATTTGTCAGACACAATACTGGGCTAACAGGAACACTGAGGCAGTTCTAACATTATTCATTTTTTAGGTCAACTTAGCATTCCCACACATCACAACACTTCCTGAGGATAAGCCATGACCCCAACAAAGGAGCAAGGTGATAGAAAGCAAACATATTCATTACCCCCCATGACAGGAGTGAGAATGTGACAGGGACAACCAGCAAAGAATAGGAAAGAAAGCAATTTAGACCTGTTACAGGTGCCAGACCTTTTCTTGTAACACCCCTCCCCTGAAAACACCTTTAGCATCTGCATACATGTACAGTAGTAATTATTTTACCCACCCAATTTAATTTTTAATTCATCAAAGTTTCATTTTAGAACACCATCTTTGAATACAGTAAGTTATTTATAGCTCTAAAAAATGCAATCAGCAAGGCTGTATTTCCTGTCTTGCAAGTGAAATATAAGCTTGGACAAAAGGAAAAAAAGTAACAAGAAATGTAATTACAGCAAGTTTGTTTTTAAGACAATAAATCCTTGGTCTTGATGTTCAATTTAGTTCATTATCTTGTTACTCATGCAGTTTTAAAAAAATATTTTTGTTTGGTCCTTGGGGAAAAAAATTTCCCTGCTACACAGATAAAATCTAACAAAGTTTGACAAAGTGCTCCTATTCCTGCCCTTGACACAGTCTGTCTCAAAAACTTACACTTGTAATAAAACCAGCTAGAAAGGAACCAGCACTGGAAAGCCATATAGTGAATTCTGTTGACCACAGAAATCACGACAGGCATGAACAGACATGAAACTTCACACTTTTTTCTCCTTCTCCTCAATTTAGTGAGAGCTAGCCTTGGTAGTACTGTTTCCTACTCCAATATCAATAGCCATACATTACTAATATAATGTACCTGTATTATAGGTGTGTGTACCTATAATAAACCCACACAGGATCCTGCAGTGCCCATGAACTGATGAGCAAGTTCAAAGGTTACCTCAGTTGTCAATCAAAGTACAATATAATATAAAATCAATGTAACACCAAGCACTAAAACTTATTTACAAATGTATGTGTACTTTCACCCTCTGAGACAAAGCAAAAAGTGGTAACACATTTGCAGTTAGAGGATCCTACATTAAACTTAAGGTCAATAGCACACGTGGAGAATGAAATAAGGTCCACACTATTTTACCTGGAGAGCTATCTGACCATATCCGACTGTCCTTGCTGGTGAGGTGTCTGCAAGTCCTTAACTTTTGTAATCTCATTTTGTGGCTGTCTCTGTGGTCCAGCCAGAAACTGAGCTGGACCCTTGTTCTCAGGCTAACCAGCACCACCTCAACATCCACAGCTACAGCCAGGAAATACCTTGGAAAAGGAATATAACTGAGCTCTGTACCAGGTAAGAACTAAATAGACTGAATGGGAACTCAATACTTTATTAATCATCTGAGGCGAACCTGATAAAGGTACAATTTCAAGTAAAATGAAGGAGCAATGCTTCTGCTGACTAAGTTTAGAAGCATTTGAAGAAAACCCACATCAAACTGACTTTTACCCTGCATGAGATGTGAGTCATTGATTAATAAGTACCCCAGTGCTCATGTTCAGGCTGATTTTAGTGTATAACGAGAAAATTCCCTATCGGTTGCAATAAGGCCCTGGTCCCACAGGCCGGGGCTGAGGTAAAATGGCGGGAAATGTTCTGGAGCCGGCCTGGCAGGAGGCCAGGCCCGCACAGAACAGCTCCCGCCTCCTCACCGTGAGGGGATTCCCTCCTGGACACGGACCACCATCCCACAGACACGCCTCGGGACACATCCCTGAGCAGGGCTGAGGGAGGAGGGAATGCAAATCCCACCCCTCCCTTGGGAATGCTGGAGCTCAAGACTTCACAAACCTGCCGCCTCTTCCATTCAAATGTGCTCGCTCTGCTCACAAGCACGGACACTTTCACAGCAACATGAAAAACTGCTGTGCTGCAAAGGAACAGGAAAATGAGTAGGAAGAAGAAAGGGAAATGCAGGAGAAAATAAAACAAACCTTTCACCACTCCCCTGTCTGTGAGAGAGGCAGCCAGACATGCACAGACTTACAAGCCAAGATCTCTTCCTAAAAAACCTGCAGGATACATGCTCAGATATTTGCCTGCCTCTTTAGAGTTCAGTTAGCACTAAATGCCTCCAGCTGGTTTCAAGTTACAGCCAGGGGAAGTAGTACCATAAAATTCCTCACAGCCACCCAAACCATTACTCTTGTATTTTCTTCCATGTGGGGTCATCACACCCCCTCTGGAAAGCTTAGAGGTATGATAGCACTGCAGGCCTCTTCAGAGAGAGCCTGACAATGGTGTATTATGAGGCTCGTTGTAACATCCTTTCAATATTCTTAAGGTCCAGTGGTTTAGAGAAGAGGGTCTTTTGTGTCTCCTGTCAGTTCCAGGAAGCTCCTGTCACTGGCATGGAGACTGCATATGGAAAAGAGCTGCTAAATAGACCAGTTAAAAGAATATAGGCCCAGTTTTGCTCCCACATCACTGAAAACCATGAATGCTACATCTCTGTTGAGGTCAGAGGAACTGCACTGCTGTGATGTTGGGGGTGAGACGCCAGCTGTTGTTTCAAAGCCAGGACTCCCTCTGCGATGTTCTCTCAAGCCCTGCCCAAGATTCACCCCCGAGGCTACCACAGCCGCAATGTCAGCTCTCAAAGGGCAGCAGCAGCCTGTGTGCACGGAGGGCTCACCAACCTCACCCACAGCAGCTCTGCTGTAAACTTACCCTGCATGGAACAGAAGAGGTTTCTCACCTCCAAAACCGGGCTGGACTTGAGCTAGTGATGAATCAGTAACACCCTCAGACATGAAGCACTGACTTAATATCTTCCTCTTCTTCCACCAAAGGAAAGGAAAGCTTATAATCCTAAAAGATCTGAGATAAATAACCTGAGTAAAGCAGGCCATTCTTGAGAAATTTCTCTTTCCTGTGTATTTTAAGCATAGCTTGCTTATTGCTTCTGGTTTGTATCTTTTCTTTTGATGCAATCAACAGTGTAAGAACATACAGTGTATGTCTGATCTAGACTTTTTGAGTGCTTCTTACAGAACACGCCCTCATGCTTTATTCTTTTCATCCAGTCAGACTATTAATCCTTGTCCAGGAGAGATGGTCAGTATTTTGGTTCTGAGGGGTTTTTGACTGTTTTTTAATGACACTGATTCCCATTACACAACATTAAATATGTGAATGAAAAACCCCTTTACTTCAGTGTTTAACAAATTGCTTACACCATTATAAAGAATTAATGGAGTGATATATTTCTTAATTTAAGAGACAAGCAACTTATCAATAGTTAACACTGCCAAAAATATTAAGCAACTATGTACATTTTAATAATGGGGTATTAAAGCACACATCCTTGTTACTATTTGCACTGCTTATTCACATAGCAAATTAAATTGTGACTATTGTTTTGTAGATATGGAAAATCTCACACCGCATCTCATCTTGTTTGTCTATTGTTTTGCACCAGAAGTGTTCATCAGTTCAGAGTATTTAGAGAAAGCAACATCACCTTGAAATCAAATGCAACAACGCCCTGATCAGAACACACAGCTGGGAGCTCTAGTTCCTCTGGCCTATGCTGCCTGCAAAACACGGCTCTTATGGGCCTCTGCAGCAAACAGGAAATCTGCAGTACTTCCAGGCAGATAAGAAAAGCTAAAACAGGGATCCTTTCATTATTTGGAACATCTCAGAGTGCCTGCGCCATAGTGGGTACCACTGTGTCTCCCAAATCCTCTTTGTAAGCGTATTTGCAACTCAGTCCTTGGTCTCCCCATTACTCACTCATCCTTTAACATTTTGATGAGGTTAACAATCAGGATAGTGATTTTTGCTACTTAGCAGTGGTTCCCACTGAAAGCTGGATTACACTGCTTTAAACAGTATATAAAAGGTCTCTGGGTGAAGCTACAGGCTTGGTGATCAGATTATCCTTCACTACACAGTGCCAGTATCCTTTTTGGGCACATTTTTTTGTTCAGATATCATCCTGCCACTCTGCAAATACCTCAGATCACAGGACTGCTAAAGAATAACAGAAAAAAAGCAGTAAAACGACAACTCAGAATAATGATGTTAACCTGCTGTGCAATAATTAGAAATAAACTGCAGTGGGTGTGTAAAACTGCACATGCCATCACTCACTTTCCTCAGCCAGGATGTCTGTGGACTCACAGCAATTTCTCACACTTCACAAGAAGCAGCAGCAAGTGATGCACAGGACTGGCAAGTAGAGCAAGCCCACTGGTTTCTTCTCCCACTGGTTAGGTCTTCTACTTTCAGACAGAATGTATGGTCTGTTTGAATCCTGAAAACATAGCTGAAAACATCTCTCTGTGACAATTCTGTATCCTGTGGCACATTGGCTGCATCACAAGCCCTAAAAATGCCTTTGGTACCAAGGAACCTGTGCATACAAAACAGCACTTCAGTCTGAAGAATTAATATGCTGTCAGCTGGTCGTGTTTTTGGCAAGTGAGTGAATTTAATCCAATTACAGCAAAGGTGATGAGGTCAAGCTGACTCTCAGTAAAGAATCACCAGAAAGACTATCCTCAAAACAGAAAACACCGCAGCTGGCTAGACTTCTTCAGGGAGCTGACACGCTGAAGTTCAGCAATGCCCAGACTTGTTATAACAAAGGTAAGTGCCAAGAAACTGCTTAGTGCCAGCAAACAGAAGAGGAAAGGGATTCAGCAAGAACACACTCTGTAAAGCACACTGTAATCCTAAGCACTTAATTGCCTTTGGCAAGAGCTGCATCCCACTGCTCTCTCAGAAGTCGTTTTATCTGCAACTTGATGCTCACAGCTACAGGGATGAATGGAGTGGGGGAGGAGGAGGAACTGGGGGAACTAGTGAGAGAACTGCAGTTACCAGTCTGTCTTTGATGAAGTACCAAAGGAAAATATAAAAATTACTGGTTATGTGCAAAGCCTGATCTGCATCTCCAGTGACTCTGGAGAGCTCTCATAGAAGTAAATTAAACCAACTCTCCTTCAGGCCCTTTAAATCACCTACAGAGGCAGAGAAATTTGTTGTAGAGTTACACACCTGTATTTATACTTTAGTATTTACGTATGACTGGCCTCACTTTTAGACATTCTCACTGAACCCACACAGCTCAGTGTAAATCTGAAGGTGTAGCCAAAGTTTGTTTCTTTTCCCTGCTTATAATGCAGCATTCACAATTATTTTACATGTTAACCCCAACTCATTGTTCCCACATAAATGGAAGACTCAAAAGTAAATAATGCACCGAGCCTCTTTAATTAAATAAGGAGTTTGGGGGAGGAGTTTCTGCAGACCCTTTTAAATCTTAAAGCCTGCCAACTGGATGAACAAAAGGTAGCTTAGGCTCACATGATAAATCCCAGCAAACCTGAAAAGCCTTTGTTAATAAGTCACTAAGGGAATTTTTCTTTTTCCCCTAGAATTTCTGCTCACCAGAAGTGAGAGTTAGGATTATTTGAGCACATTTGGTTTCCAGCAGCATTAAATGGGTATATGCCTCATGGAGCTCTAATCTCCTCATTTCTATAGAGCTCAATTCTCCTTTCATTCCTAGCAAAGCAGGACCAGTTACTCCTAGCTTTTATAGAGAGAGCAGCTGCTGAAACTTCAGAGGCAAAAAAGGTTTATGAAATTAGTTAAGATTCCCACGAAAACGAAACTGGAATTCTATATCAGCTTTAATAGCAACAACAACAACAACAGGAATATAAATATATTTTCATTTCACTTTGGCATTTCTTTCATGTAGCAGGTTGCTAATGAGCCTTTTAAATTTTCATTCATAAGTTAGTGTTCAGTAGCTTGTTCACAGAGCCAAATGACATGTTAGCCTGGCAATTAATTTACTCTTCTGTCTGTAGAGAGGCTTAATGAAAACATTATTAGAGACAGGCCTTGCTGTAGCACACTCAATAGACCCTGTACAATTGTTCTGAAAAGACACAGATTTTAGCAAAACTCATACTGTAATCACAGACAACATAATGACATTTAAAGTTGTGATAAATTAAAAAAAACTCCAGAGTCCATCCTACCTGGATCCATCTGGCTGCACTAATGAATCCTTTCCAGCACTACAGATTAATCATATCTTCTCTGCATCCAGTGCTGAAATCCAAACAACATATGTAGCCCTAATGTACATCATGGAAGCATTCCCATCAGTGAAGGGGATGAAGGCAGCTGTACAAAGCTTGCTAAGATCCTGTTTGGTGCAGTGGATGCTACTGAAAAAGTTTAAAAAGTCTACTGCAACAGGTGCAGCAATGTGTTCTAGAGCCATGAGAGAAAGGACCACCCACCTTCCATGGGAGGTTAAAAAAAAAAAAAAATTAAAAAAATGTAATTTAGCATCAAAGAGAGGAGTGGATTAACCGGCCAAGGGAAGAAAAAATTGCCTTCATTACTCCTAACTCATACCTGTGAAATAAAGTTTGGGAAAGCTATTAAGTATGGCTCTGAACACAACGAAAGCAAACCACCACAACATGTTTTATTATGTACTTGACAAGTTTATGAATGAGAGGGAGATGAGTCTGTCTGCAAAACCAGGATCACTTCCAGCCCATGCTCAGACCTGAACTCAGACTACCTAGAAGAGTCCAACAACCACAGACTCTGGCTACCAGTTCTCCAGAGTCTAAACCAGAAACTTCAGCCATCTCTTTACATGGCTCTCAAATAGAGCTTCTGAGCACATTTTCTGGATTTAGACATCCACAGCTTTAAGGCAGAGCATTTGGAGCACTTCTGAATTCTATTTACATCTGCATTTTGTTTTAGGGGAGCTCTGAAAATAATTTGTAGCTGTTGGTTTATAGTGCTTCTAAGTACAGTGTATTTGGCCCGCATAAGGGTATTGGTATGGATTTTGATTGACTGTAAAAATCAGATCATTGCCCAGAGGAAATCCTAATGAACTTAAAGGAGGAGCCAGGGAGAACAGAGAATACAAAACAGACGAAAAACTGGTGAAAAATTATGTATCTCTTACATTTCACTTAATGGCAATATGTGATCCCAGTTTATTTCAGACTTCATAAATTCCCTTTCAGCATAATACAAGCAAACCAACAGAACTTCACTGATTTATTTCCTTCATCCTCCTTTGCACCATGCAGCAGGGCAACTAAAGCTATGGACAGATGCTTGCAACAGCAGAGTATCTGATTTATAACTTTCTTTGCAACAGACCTTTTAAGACTTCCTTACATGACCAATAAAAATGGGGTCAGTGATATTAACTGGTGTGGGCCTCCCACAATTATATAAAATTCTAGCTGTGATGTTTATTAAACCAAGCATTTTCTTTCTGCTCATGTCCATCAAAAAAGGTTAAATGCCATTAACAGATCACACACCAGCACTGGACATGCTGCCTATCATTCTAGTGGTTGGTCCTCTGGCAGCAAACATTCTCCTACTACAACCAACAAAGTCACTCCAGTTACTTTTGGAGTTAAAACACTTGTCCTGTAACATTCATTTGCAAAAGGCTAAGGATGGGTGTAACATTAGTGCATTATGAAAATGTGTTATCATGAGCACTTTGTTACAAACTGCAGAGCACACAGTGACCGGCTACAGAAGAATAGTATCACTTGAGGAAACAGAAAATACCGTGGAGATGAAAATTAACTATTTAGTTATTAGTAGATATAACTTTGGTTTAAAAACGGAAGGCTCCTAAAATGCACTCCTAGAACCTAGTTCTAGGAACATCTCGGCAAATATAAAGTTGCGCAGGAAGACGTAGATCGTGTTTTGCAAGTAATAACGCAAGTCATTAGCAGAATAAAATAAAATAAAGATGTGTGCACGAAGTAGGGGGAGGGAAATAGTAGTTATCTTAGGGATTTAAAATGCAAGAAAAATTACTATTTCTCTTGCAGCTCCACTGACAGAAATGGCATTTCCAGCACTTCACAAAGAGGTAGCATAATTTGGTAGAGTCTTAGTGGGGAACACACCTTCTGTGTGTCACATAAGTTCATACGCGCCCCCCCAAATGCTTGGAAACCTTTTAGAAGTAAGGTGTGGAATCAGGTATTTACACTTATCCTCTCAGCCATTCTCTTTGTAGGGAGTATAATGCAACCTTCAAAATACTTTTGATTCCACTTCCTGACTCTAAGAGAAGTATTCCTATGGATTTACCCTGCAGAAGGCAAGACTTGGGCAAAAACGTATCTTTAAACTCCAAGATGAGGGAAGGATCCTCTGTCTTTTCATCCCTGGTCTCCAGCCCCTGCTAGTCTGCCATGCCACTCCCTTCCAGCCTGAGTGCAGGGAGCAGTGCCAGGCCAGAGTCCAGATGTGCAGTGCCAGGCCAGAGTCCAGATGTGCACATACAGGAAAGAGGATTAAAAGGCAAAAAATGCCCAAAAGCATATTGCTCCATAGCGTGAAGACAGCCTGCAGAGAAGGGATTTCTCCGCCTCTGCCAAGTTAATGATTTTAAACATTCATCTCCTTCCCCCATCCTCATGCAGGATGTTTAAGTGGTGTCACCAGGACTTACCCTTCTCTGACATGCCAGGCATGTTGTGCAAAATGATACAAATTACTCTGAGAAGAGCAGAAGTTTAAAAAAAATCCCAGCACATATATTTTGTCTGAAACATTAAAGATGTAAATGTGTAGTGAAGGAACGTTGCTACATGTGCCTCCACATATGCACCTCTATATTTGAAAGGCTCAGAGTCCAAGAGAGAGCCAGAGAGATTATCCTTACAGTCGAGCCTATAAATGCTTGATCTTAGGAATCCTTTGCTACCTGCCAGCAGAGAACAATAAAACTGTAACAAATCATACATAAAAGATGACAAGTACTTACGACTAGGTTTGCTTGCTCTCGGATTAATGCACTCCGGGAGGGGAGCCGGAGGTGAGCCCTCCTCCCTGCCGGAGCCCAGCTGACGCTCTCGCAGGGGAAGGGACGGGAGCTGGGCTGAGACACCCGTAAGAATCCCGCGGCTCCGGTGCTCCAAGCCCGGCATGTGCCCGCAGCCCGTGCCGCTGGGCTGGCTCACTTCAGCGCCGCTGCCTCGTCCCTCCGGAGAAGCAGGTTTCCCTCCTTCTCCTCCTCCTTCTCCGCCTACTTCACCTCCCCCTGCGGAGGATGCCCCGGTACCCCCACACGTGCCCGCCCACAGGCTTCCCTCCGCGTCCCGGGGCGCAGCCGGCAGGGAGAGCCCCGCGGCTCCGGGGAGCGCTGCCGGAGCCGCCTCGCCCCGAG
>VZTX01008039.1:0-19052 GCA_013400915.1 Pardalotus punctatus
CCGGCTGCCGGTGCCCCTGGCTGCCGGTGCCCCCGGCTGGCACTCGGTTCCCCCTTCCCCGGGCACATTCAGCCCCTTCCCGGGCACCGCCGGTGCCCCCCGACCGCCTCCCGCACTCGCTGAAGGACTTTGGGACCAGCCCTTTGCGGTGTTTTAGCGCAGCGAGAGTTGAAAAATGCCCCGCTCCGGCTCTGAGCCGAGCCGAAGTTCACAGAGCGCGGGGAGGGGAGCCCCCCGTGCGGCTCCGAGTCCCGCAGATCGGCCGGGAGCCGTTCCCGGCTGCGGGAGCGTGCGGCCGGCAGGGATGCTCCCCGCGGACTCGGGTGGTGCTGTGCTCGCAGCCTGCACGCTCGGAGGCAGCGAGGAAAATGCTCTTTAACTCATATCTCGCTCAGGCTTTGGATGGGGAAGAAAAGGTTCATTGTTGTGGAAGGCGTTCGTGCGGAGTTGCGCTCGGGAATCATTGGCTTTAGGATGTGTGAGGTGCCCGTTGTGTGCGCAGACGTGCGGGGTTGATGCTGCCAGACTCCTTTAATGAACCGGCAGCGCTGATCCCGAGCGGTGTGGGGGGGAAACTCCACGCAGAAACCTCTTCCTAGGCCCAACTTTATTCCGGGTGATTGATGCCCAAACTCCGGTTTAGCTGCGGCTCGGGCCGGGGCTCTGCGTAGGTGAGCGATGCTGCGAGCGCTGCTCGGCTCTCGCCATCCATCGGGCTGGGTTCTTTCGCTTCACAGCATTGCGAGCTCAAGGTTGTGCCCCTGGGGGAGTTAACCGGACCCCCGTGGGGCTGCCTTTGTCCCCCTCACGTGTGTCCTTCGTGGGGAGGTGCTGCTGGCCGGAGGCTGTGCCCGCCTCCCTGGGGACCTGCCGCTAGCGAGGGATGCTGAGGGACAGCTCGGGCACCGCATCCCGGCCGCTCTGACGGGGCTCCGGCCGCCCCCGCAGCACGGCCGATCCCCCCGGGAGGGGCCAGCCCTTTGTCTGGGCGAGGCGAGGCAGCTTTTCCTGCCGGCAGCCACATCCCGGCTGGATGTGAGCGCTGCACCAGCCGGGAGCGCAGCCCTGGGCAGCGAGGGGGAATCTACGGCAGCGGAGAGAGCGAGGAGCATCCCCGAGAGTCCGTGGCTCTGCCGAGGAGCTGCCAGCAGCTGCCTGTGCCGCCAGCTCCCGGCTGCTCAGACGTGTGTGCTCGCAGGTAGGAGGGCGATGTGACAGCGCCGGGGGCTTTCCTGCCGTGCCTTGCTTTAGTCTTGTTTCACAGAGGGGGAGAAGCGATCTGCAGTGAGGCTCCGAAAGTGTCTCGATGCGAGCCTGCTTCAGTATTTATGTAGATGATGCTGTGGATTTGAAGGGAACCATCTGCGTGGAGAGATCGATGGTGAGAGGCAGCACCTTCCCCTCTCGGTTTCCATTTCAGGGCTGGGCCTGATGAGCAGAGGCAGAAGTTGGGAAAGTTGCTGTGTGGCTCTGGCTGGTTCGCAGGTGGTGCTTTCCCCTGCACCTGGCAGGAATGAATACCCTGGGATGAGACACCTGGAATTCTTGGAATTTTGGGGACGAGGGAACTGCTGACAGGCTGTGCTGAGCAGAGAGTGGCAGCACAGGGAAGGAGAATGCTCTTTTTTTTTTTTCTTTTTCTTCCTTTAAAGAGCCATTTCTCTTAAACCCATTGTGGTCTGGCTCCTGTGGGATGGGAACAGGCTGCCCGAGGATGGTGAACCCCAGAACGAAGGGCTTTATCCCAAAATCTTGGGATAAAGATTCGAATATCTCCCAGAAAATGTTGGTTCTGAGTGGGTGATTCGGAGCAGCCGCCTGCAGCTCTGAGAGGCTCAGAGATGCTGCTGCTGCTGCAAGTTTCTTGCTGGAGGTTTCTTTTGCAAGCTGTGCAAGGAAAATTAGCCAAGGAGTCATGTGGGCTGGCAAAGGTCTGGATACCTCGATGCCAAGGAGCACTCAGCAATCTGGGGGTGAGTGGTGAAGGATTTCAGGGACCTGGGCTTCAGAGAGCTCATCAAAGGAGCAGCAAGGCAAGGTAGGGGCAGTGCTGCCTCCAAACTATTCCAAAAGCTTCAATACGTCAGGAAATCTCATCTCCTGTGCGTGTGTGCGTGTTCACATTGATGTCTCTGCTTGCTAGAAAAGCAGAAAGTGGATTTCAAACTCACCCAGGAGCTGGGAGGATCCGCAGCTGAATCCTGGCTGATGGCATGGGAAATTCTGGTGGGGAATCGCCTGGCTGGGATGTGGGATCTTTGTGTTCAGATTCCTGTTCCTCTGAGAGGAACCTGCTGGTTTTCCGTGTGAAACAGAGCCCGAGGAAAGGCTTGGCTGGAGGAGAAGCTGGGTGTTCTCACTGGGCGATGTTCGGGTGGGTGGAAGGGAAGGGCTTTGGTGTCAGCAGAGGAAGAGGAAGGAGGAAGAGCAGGGGAGAGGAGGAGCAAGGGCTGGCACAAGAGATGAAGGAGCAGAGAGGAGCTTAAAATCAGACATGGCTGGGCCAGACCGGCAGAGGAGAATGCTCTCCTTCAAGAAACTTCTTTTTTTTTGAAGGTGATTGAAGCTTTATTCTGGTTTTGCTCTGCACTAAGCAGGTGTAGACAGTCGATGTCTTGCCCTTTTTAAAGGCTTGCTGATGTTTCTGAGGTGCGGATATTGATTTTCACCGACTTTGCGGAGAGATCTTTGTGGGCAGCACTTGCTGGGGTCAGTTTTTATTTATTTTTCATGCTTCTAGGCAGGCAGAGGGCAAGACAAAAGTTCTGCAAGCCTTCTCAGGAATGTTTTCTGTTCTGGGGCAAGAGGTTCCTAAGGCAGCACAGAAAAGCTGAAGAATCTGTTAAAACAAGGCACCTCTTGCCGTGTGTGAGCAGGAGGAACGGTGAAATTGTGGCTGAGCAGGATGAGAACAGCTTGGAGGGTGTTGCTTGGAGTTGAGGGAGGAATCAGTGGGGTATCAGCAGCTCCACGAGGAAGGATTGGTGCAGGGATAGGAAATTTTGTCCGGAAAGGAGACTGGGATTGCTGGAGCTGTGCCTGCGCACAGGAGAACGCAAACTCCAGTTTGTCCCCTCAGGGGAGCTGCTGGCACTGTCCTGGGTCCTCTGACAGGAAAAATCGGGGACTTGGAGGGGTAAAAGAAGGTATAAAACCTGTGAGGGAGCAATGGAGCAGCTTTAAGGATCCCCATCATAACTTCACCTATGGGATGGAGCTTGCAGGGACAGACTGTGCTGGTAACACACAGGGATTGTTGTGCTTGTCCTGCTGCCTCTGGAAGATCTGGTTTGCTGCAGTGGATGTGGGACTTGGTTGTGATTCAGGAGGAGGGAAATATGCAGTGAGGAGCAGATTGGAGAAGTTCAGGATGGTTTGGGTTGGAAGGGACCTTAAAGCTCCTCTCATTCCATGGGCAGGGACACCGTGCAGAGGGTAAAGCCGGATCATTCCCACCTGCTCGCAGGTGGTGCCTGCGGGGCAGGGCAGAGCTGGCAGTGCCCATCTGCGGTGAATTAGCGATTGAATTGTTCAGAGAGGGGAGAACGGATTGCCCAAGGTGTTGTAAATGAGCAGATTTGATGTAATTGAGGCATAAAAGCAGCAGCAGGGGTGAACAATGAAGTTGTTCCTCCTCCTCCTCCCGGGGCGGTCCCAGGGCTGGAAGCCCAGAGGGCACCGGGACCTGGTGGATGCAGCAGGAATTTTTGCCACGCTCTGCCTGCGCAGAAACCAAACCTGAGGAAGAGCTGGGATGTGAGGTAGGTGAGTTTTTTCTTCTGCGCCGTCTGGGAGAGCCTAATTATCCCTCCAACACTTGGATGGGTCTGTCCATGGGGGTCAAATCACCCGTTTATGTGCAGAGGATGAGTGCCCAGGAGGGAAGCCTTCTTTCCTTTGGCTGAGGAAATAGGAGCTCGACATCTTCCAACGGACCTAATTTATTTGGATATTTCATTAAATCCACCCAAAAGAGACTATTTTAGGAAATAAATAGCAGAATGTGGGCAATAAATAGCTGTGGGATAAGGGGCAGAGTTCAGTGCTGGCTTTCCTAGTTAAGCTGCAGAAAATAGAAGTGTAATGGCCGAGAGCTGATGGGAGGGGAGATATGTGATTATGTGAGGGCTCCTCACACTGAGGCTGGGCTTATTTATTATCTTTAATGATTTGGAGGTGGAAATGGATCAGAGCTGGGTTAGGGAGAGTGAACAGGCTACCAAAAAGGGGTTGCTTGTGCAAGAATGAAGAGGGAAAGCTGCTGGGTTGGAGCGTGCGGCGGTTTGGCCACTGGAGCAGCAGTCGGTGTAACTCAGATTTGAGCCGTACAGCCTCAAAAAATGGAAAACCTGAGGGAATCCTTCCCTAATAATAGAGCCTGCGTGATTCTGTGGGTTCTAGAAGGAGAACGCGGAGGGATGTGAGGATTTGGTGTGGTTTGTGTGAACCTGACGAGGTGCAGGAGGTGCTCAGCTGGGGCAAACAGTGCTCTGTCCATCTCTGTGTGTTCAGGGAGGGCTCTGCAAGGGCTTCTGCTCTTCCCAAAGCCTCTCGGGGCAGGGATTTGCTGCAGCTGGGGCAGGGGCTGTGGGGTCTGCACTGTGCCAGCATTTATTTGCTGCCTTGGGGGATCTTTGGGGACTCTGCTGGGTCCTGAGCTCCTGGTGGGACCAATCCCTGGGTTTTCCAGGGGGATGGATGATGGATCAGGGGTGAAGGGGTGAGATAAGCTGTCCGTACCAGGGGTGATCCCCCCCAGATCCGCGGTGCCTCTCACCCGGAGTTTGGGGGATGTTCTGGGTTGAGGTGCCTGAAGCGCAGCCTTTGCAGAGTCCGTGGTCTCTCAGTGGTGAGAGGGGATTGGGGAGCCCCGAGGGTTCTGTTCTGCTGGATTTCACCTCCCTGAGCCAGGGCTCATCCCCATAACAACATTAATTCTTTGCACCCTTGGCACGGGAGAGCTCTGTAACACAAAACCCCCCCAGTGCCTCACCTGCTGAGCCATCCAGCACAGGGGGATTTTCATCTCTGCTGAGATCTCCTCACTTCAAAGTCTGCAGAATTTATTTGCATCCTTCATGAGGGAGAGAGCCAGCCCTAGGTTTTGGGATTTTTTTTTTTTTTTAATTTTTTTTTACCTGTTCCCTCACCCCGTTCCCCACTGGCTTTTCGGTTTGTTTATTTGGTGAGCTCAGCATCAGCACAATGATGTGGAAATAAAGCAAAGGAGCTTCCTCTTGGCCTTCCTGCATGTGCATAAATGGGAGACATAGATCATGCTGGCAATCCCCAGCCGGGCTCCAGTTAATGGAAATTCTTCTGTGACCTTACAAACCCCTCTTTGCCGGGGTTTATAATGAGTCTGCAAAAATCCGTTCTGGGCGCAAACAAGTCATCTGAGGTCTCAGACCCTGTGAGCACAAAGTCATAATAATAACACTAATTTCCCACCTACTCAGGCGTGTGCTCGGCTCCTTAAAGAGTTTGCTATTTTTAAAAAGCAGGTTTTTTTACCTTTTGGGGGACTGTTACAACGTGTGCGTGTCGGGGAGGAGGAGATGGAGCGGTGGGGAGCAGCTCTCCCTGTGCTGCGAGACACCGGATCCCCTGGGAGCCTCCCAGGTCCTTGGCTGGCTCCTGCTGGAGCAGTTTGCGTCATGAACCTCGCAGCCTGATGAGCTGTGCGATCACACCTCAGCTGCTTCAGCAGAAAATCAGCTCTCCCTGCATGGCCCTGCCTTCTCCCCGTTCCTCCCGGGGCAGCGGGGTCTGATGGCAGGGATAAGGGTCTGATGGCAGAGATCATCTGTGCCCCCTCAGGAGGGGACGGGTTCCTAAAAACCCCTTGTTCAGCCTTGACCTTTGTGTCAACTTTGTGCCGCAAACCACAGAGTTTTCAGTTCAATGACACAAGCTGTTTTTTTTTTCGGGAGGAACGCGTGGAGTTCGGTGCTGACGGGTTTGTTTGATGGCTCTCTGTCCCTGCACAGGGACTGAGGGCTGCTGTCGCTGATGTCGGAGGCTGTAGTGGGACTCACGCTGGGCAGATTTCCCTTTGCAGGCTGTGCCGAAGCACAAATCGCTGCTGTGTCTGAGAGGGCTGCTCCGAACGTGCCTTGCTTTGGGTGAAGAGACTGAGCCGGGGGCTGCAAACTCCGATCTGCAAACTCTTCCGTGTGCCAAAACCGCCTTTTTCACCCCAAAAAAGAGGTTGATCAAAATATCTGTTCCTCTACCCACACTCACTGTTTGCCCTCGCTGTTTTCTTGTTTGCTCTCTGCTTATTTCCCGTTTCCTGCTGCACCTCCTGCCTGCCGTTAAGGATGTGTGTGTGCAGCTTTGAAAGCGATCACATCTCTTTTTAGCCTGGAAAACGTTTGGGGCGAGCCCGTGCTGATGCTCACGGAGCATCTGCTCCTCTCCAGGTCCAATTCATCACTGTCTCGCAGTTTGCATTATTGTTCACAGCGAGGGGAAGTGGGTGTGAAGCTGGAATAATAATGTTTCACACTTGCTTTGCATTGGGTTTGATACCCAACAGCATCTGAACCGATCACAAAAGGCAGCAAGGGATGGAGTGGTTGGGAGCTGGGAGCACAAATAACAAGTTAATTACCTTTAGTGAGGAAACGACCACTGGGCTCCATATTATATTGATGAAAAACTGAAAATCAAGATGGAATTTTAAAGTTCTGACTTAGCAGGTTCGAGGGAATCTGCAGGTGAGAGCAGAGCTCAGTGCAGTGGTTTCCCCAACTTCAGCCTCGTTCTTTCAAATGCAATTCCGGCATGGATGGGCAGCAGGGATATTTTCTTGAATGTGCGGCGAGCCCTGAAATAAAATCTCAGTATTATAACATGCCCTGCTCATTTCCAAAGGGGTTGGCTGGTTAAATGATGGACATTGATGCAGTTGTTTTAATGACATAAACATGGAAAGAATTGAACGCTCTGTGGAATATCAGGAGTTTTGTGTTTGGGAAATGGGGTTTTTTGGCTGCTGAACCTCTCAAGGGTCTCTCAGGAGATGTGGTTTTCCGTGATTTGAGCTGACATGCCTTTTGTTGTGTTCCTGCTGGGTGTTAAATAAGATTTAAGTCTCCTCAGTCACTATTTAGTTATTGAGGAACATCGCAGCCGCCACCAGTGCAAACAAAACTGTCTGGATGTTTGTTTATGCAACAGATCATTAGAAAGTCTGTAGGAAAAAAAATATTCTTGTCTGTTAGATAATTAATCTGCATTTTAAGAATTGTCTAAAGACATATTTGCAAGCCAGTCCATTGAGCTGCTGCTCATCTAGTCAATAATCCCATATTTAATAGTCCCCAAGAATGTATTTCCATAATGTGCTGTGAACAGTTGAGAAATCTGCATCTTTTTTTGTCTTAAGATGTCAGTGCTCGCACATTTTCTATGACAAATTTTTTTTTTTCCTCTGACTGTGGGTGAAAAATTCAGACATATGAACTCCCAGCCGGTGGGGCTGGGGGTAGGGAAGAGGGGAAGGTGCTGGGAGCAAACCCCTGGCTCTGGATCCCTCGGGATGAGTTTGCAGTTCCCATCTGGCATCACTGTGCTGGCAGCGCTGCCCAAAACTCACCTCGTGGCTGTGGGAATGGGGAGAGGGGGGCTTTCCTGGCTCCCAAAATCCCGCTGGAGTCAGAGCAGTGGGAGCGTGTTTTGGGAAGGAGGATCCGGCGTGAGCGGCGCTGGCTGTGGGAGACGCTCTGGGAAATGCCGTGGTGCTGGTGGGGTGGGTTTGCTCCTGGTGGGTTTGATCCAGGTGGGTTTGATACAGGTGGATTTGATCCTGGCAGGAGCAGGGATGGGGAGCTGGGATGTCCTGGCAGTGCTGGGATGTCCTGGCAGTGCTGGGATGGGGAGCAGGGACAGGGATGTCCTGGCAGTGCTGGGATGTCCTGGCAGTGCTGGGATGTCCTGGCAGTGCTGGGATGTCCTGGCAGTGCTGGGATGGGGAGCAGGGATGTCCTGGCAGTGCTGGGATGGGGAGCAGGGATGTCCTGGCAGTGCTGGGATGTCCTGGCAGTGCTGGGATGGGGAGCAGGGATGTCCTGGCAGTGCAGGGATGTCCTGGCAGTGCTGGGATGGGGGACAGGGATGTCCTGGCAGTGCTGGGATGGGGAGCAGGGACAGGGATGTCCTGGCAGTGCTGGGATGTCCTGGCAGTGCTGGGATGGGGCTGCTGGATCTCCTTTGGCTGCAGAGCACAAAGCCATGGGGACCTGTGGCTGTGATCCCCTGGGATGCTGACAGCAGCAGCTCCACTCGTGTTTTGGGGTGTCTGCAGCACCCCTGAGCCGAGGTTTCCCACGTCCCCACCCTGCTGGATGTGAGGTGTGGGGTTCAGCCAGTTCCCTTGGCTTGCAGAGGGAAGGTGATAATTTACTAATCCACGTTAACGAGAGCGGGGAGCAAAACCCACGCTTGGCGAGAGGAACCCCCAGCAGTCACCACATCAAGGTGAGAAGCAGGAGCTTAATTTCATTATCTTATCAATAACTGGCTGGTCTTGTGCTGTGCTGTGAATCCTCAGGAGTGCTAATGCTATCTCGGGCTGTCTAAGCAGAGAAATAATGAATACAAGCAGGAAGAGCATTGTGTGCAGCCGTGGTATCTATACCTTAAAAATGATGTTGGCAAACCGGAGGGAGATAAGGGGAGAGCCACGGGGATGATGTGAGGTCTGTAAAACAGGCTGGAGACAGATTGGGCTTCACTCTCTCTGTTTCTTTTCACAAAAGGGAGTGATTTGATTATTGGCCATGAGTCCTTCACTGGGGGAGGAGGCTTCTGCCTGGCAAAGGTTGGGAGGCAGGACATGTTTCTGTGGCTGGGTGCTCGAGCTGGATAAATCCAGACAAGAAAAAGCCATGTTTTATTTTTGTACAGCTTTATATTTAAGCACAGGAGCAAATTACCCAGGGCTTGGTACATTTGCTGTTTTTTAAATTGAAATGATACATCTTGCCAGCGTTCTTTTAGGTCAACTGCAGGTTTGGAGTGGGAAAAGCTCAGCATGAGTCAGTCACAACTCAAACAAGATTTTCAAAATGGTCATTATTGCCCTTCAAATCTTTCAGTTGTGTTGTGAATTTTTTTTTTTTTTTCTGGTGGGGGGGAGAGCAGGGATGCAAAATCCAGCAGGGCTTTGGGCTGTGGCGTGGAAGGGATTGGGTTGCTGACAGCTGAGCCCACGTGCAGGGTTTATCCAGTTAAAGAATCCCCTTTTCCCACTGCTTTTAGCACTGGACCAGGTCTCTCTGGATGTGTTCAGGGTGTCTGAAGGGATCTGCTCTCCTCAGACCCACTTTCCTCCTGCTGTCCCGTGAGATTCTCCCCCCTCCCGAGGATGCTGCAGCCACAAATCCCTGCTGCCACCATCCCAGAGGTGCTCAGCAGAACCAGGGAGAGAGATTAAGAGGCATCATTAGCGTTCGGTGGGTGGCTGGCATGTTAATTAGGGCACAGGGCCTGCTCAGGAAGGTTACTTTCACCTCTTACCAACCTTAAAGCTGCAGAGTGAGGTGGGAGTGGGAAAGGAGCAGTGACAAGAAAATGCAGCTGGAAACGACCCCGGTTTGACCAGGAATTGGGACGGGGAGGTTCAGCCAGTGCTGCCTCGGCTTTTCCACGTGGAAAGTGATTCCAGGCAGGCATCCCACAGCCGTGCCCTGTTTTATTCTGCAGAATTGAAGGATGTTCCCTCCTGGACCGTGGCATCTCCTTTTTTTCCCTCCGTGCTCGATGCTGGTGCGCTGAAGAAAATTAAATTAGGGCTGTATCAGTACAAGGCAGAGATTACCACGTGCAAAACCACGTTTTGCTTAAGTTAGTAATATTGTGAGTGTTAATTGAGTGTTCATTGATTGCCTGTCAGCACCTTGATGTAATCTGTGCCGCTCCTCTCGGGCGCGTGCCCTACCCTGATTAACCAGAGCTGCTCTTGCACCAGCAAACGCCTTGGCTGTTCATTTTTCTCCCCCCAGTGATTCCATTTTGCCAGCTGGGTAATTGGCATCCTCTCCTCCTCTTTGGAGCTGCTGCACACCGTCCTTGTTCTCTCCCAAGTACCTTTAATGCTTTAATACTTCAGTGTTTTTAAGTGGCCCTAGACAAGAATTTAAGCAGGGGATGTGTTTGAACTCGGTCCAGGAGCTGTTGTCTGCCTGGATTTAGGGTCTGAGCTCCCCCAGCAATTGCTCTGTTCATTAGAGGTTCTTTGTTGCTGGAGGCTCAATTATGGGAGTGAATGGTGTTTTATGGGAATAGAGGTGGGGAAGGAAAAGCCAAAAGCTTTCTCTCCTAATGGTGTCTGTTATGTAAATGGCTGTGTAATCAGGTAATCGTGGCCCAGTCGTGCTGGTGGCAGGACTTGTGTAATCGTTCCCCTGGAGACTTGGCGGAGCTTTCCCAGCGTTCCAGCATTTCCCATGTTCCAGCCCTTTCCCAGCGTTGCAGCCCTTTCCCAGCGTTCCAGCCTTTCCCCGCGTTCCAGCCCTTTCCCATGTTCCAGCCCCTTCCCCGCGTTCCGGCCCTTTCCCCGCGTTCCGGCCCTTTCCCCGCGTTCCGGCCCTTTCCCCGCGTTCCGGCCCCTTCCCCGCGTTCCAGCCCCTTCCCCGCGTTCCAGCCCCTTCCCCGCGTTCCGGCCTTTCCCAGCGTTCCGGCCCTTCCCCACGTTCCAGCCCTTTCCCCGCGTTCCGGCCCTTTCCCCGCGTTCCAGCCTTTCCCCGCGTTCCAGCCTTTCCCCGCGTTCCAGCCTTTCCCCGCGTTCCAGCCTTTCCCCGCGTTCCAGCCTTTCCCCGCGTTCCGGCCTTTCCCAGCGTTGCAGCCCTTTCCCAGCGTTCCAGCCTTTCCCCGCGTTCCAGCCCTTTCCCATGTTCCAGCCCCTTCCCCGCGTTCCGGCCCTTTCCCCGCGTTCCGGCCCTTTCCCCGCGTTCCGGCCCTTTCCCCGCGTTCCGGCCCCTTCCCCGCGTTCCAGCCCCTTCCCCGCGTTCCAGCCCCTTCCCCGCGTTCCGGCCTTTCCCAGCGTTCCGGCCCTTCCCCACGTTCCAGCCCTTTCCCCGCGTTCCGGCCCTTTCCCCGCGTTCCAGCCTTTCCCCGCGTTCCAGCCTTTCCCCGCGTTCCAGCCTTTTCCCGCGTTCCAGCCTTTTCCCGCGTTCCTGCCCTTTTCCCGCGTTCCTGCCCTTTTCCCGCGTTCCTGCCCTTTTCCCGCGTTCCGCCCTTTTCCCGCGTTCCGTCCTTTCCCAGTGTTCCAGCCCTTCCCAGCCTTCCAGCAAGGCTGGGAGCGCTCAGGTGTGGGAGGTTCCCTGCAGGACACACCAAGGTGAGCTGGAGCAGGAGGCTGGACTCCACACACCATCCACACATCCTCCAAATCCTCCTCTAACCCATCCCGGGAGCTGGCAGCGCATCCCAGAAATCCCCAGCACTAAACCGTGCTCCTGTCCCGTATCCACCGTGGGATCCAGCATGTCCGGAATAATTCCGTTTTCCCCCAAAGAACGAGGCTCGTGCTGCAGCTCTGCATGTTCGATTATTTCCTCTCTGCCAGATTTTGCAGCAGAGCTCTGAGATTTGTAGCGGGGCTTTCCTGGTGGGAAAGATCTTCCTGGCGTGTGTTTGGTGGGCTGGAAAGCCTTTGGAAAGATTAATTAACCCTAGGTGAGAAGCTATGATTTAACATTTATATGGGGGGGATGGAAATTAATATTCCCTCTGCCATGCAGAATCTGTTTAAACTCCTGCTTTCAGCTTGTCTGACTTGGAATCTCCTCTAACTTGTACAAATGAAAGAACAATTTGTTTTAGATGATGAGTTATGAGAATATTGCTCATAGACCCAGAACACGACATTTTCAATCACATCTTTATTGCATTGGTAAGGAAAAAAATGAGTTTTAGGATCTTGACATGCTTATCCTTTGGAGACCAAGTCAATTATCATATTATATAAGAATTTACTCGGTGGCTCTTTGGTCTCTGGGAATATCCTCATGTCAAGAGGAAAATCCTGTAGGTTTATTGCAGCTGTTGCAGAGTTGAAAGGATTGTACAAGTTTCTAGCCACAGGTGGCCTTCAGGAATAGGAAAATGGCTCAAGAAAAGTGTGGTGGTAAAATATTGAAGGTAGAGTAGCTTTGTCTATTCGCTTTTTGACAACGTGCAGCTTTAAACTTGTCTTGAGGGCCACAAGAACCAGAAACTTGCTTTCCATTGGCCTGGGACGGTGCAGGTGGAGATTTTCTTGCTGGGGATTTTTAGCAATGGATCAGAAGTCCAGAGTTGAACGCTCCAATCCTTCTTCACAGCCCTTAGCTGGGGTCATGGATGGAGTTTGTGTGTCCACAGTTGTCTGCAGGGCCCGATTTGGGAGGAATTATAGTGCTTGGGGTTGTTCTCCCCTCTGGGCTGGGTTTTGTTGGTGAGGGACCCTCTGACTCTTCATTTTCTCTGCCTGCAAGGCGTGGCCAAGCCTGTGCTCCTGGGATGTGGCAGACAACCCTGGGATGATGCTCCAGGAGCTGGAAGTGCCGCTCTGAACACGGAATTCAGAGAGCTTTTCTCCTTGAGCAGATTTCCAGTCACAAAAATACCCGAGTCCCATTTGCAGGCATCGGTGTTAATGCAGTGCAGCTGCTCTGCTCCATTTGCTTGCATAAATGCAGCTTTTAGAGCTGTCACATATGCTTGATGGAGCCACTAGCCCTCACCTGCTCCTTCCTGGAGTGGCAATTCCTGGCAGGGGTTCCCAAGACGAGGGAGATGATGGTTTTATCCGTGCGTTAGTGCATATGGCAGGGCTAGGAACCCACATTTCCAAGCTGGTGGAATGCTCCAAATGCACTTAGCAGATGGGATTTCTGGGCTGTATCGCCTTGGCTCGAGCCCTCCCTGGTTCTGTGGCTTTGTTTGCGTGGAGGTTTTGAGCTGGGGTTTGATTTTGCTGTTGTTGAGGTTGTTATGTTTTTGTGGTGTTGCATTACTCATTGGTTCCTTTCATTCCTTTCAAGTTTGCCAGCCATGACTAATGAAGAGTTTTGCTGCAGCCTGGTGTGGAGTGGACACTTGAACTGCTTTAAAGGAATGTTTAGTGTTTTTTCCTCTTCTTTCCCACAATTTGATATTGCAAAGTCGGTGCTTTCAGAGGGAAGCAGGGAAGTTGTGTCTCCTTTCTTCCCCCAGCCCAGGAGGGGGGGGATTTGGGAGCTCCAGGAGTTAAGGGGATGATTCAAAAGTTTAAATCTGGGCTGGTGCTTCAAGGCCAGGTTGGATGGGCTTGGAGCAACCTGGGCTCATGGAATGTGTCCCTGCCCACGGGATGATTTTTAAATCCCTTCCAACCCTAATCTTTTTGCTATTTGATGCTCTTTCTAATCAGTGCCGCCCCCGTGTTGTACCCTGGGAATCCTGGATGGAGGGAGGGCTGTGTTTTTTGGGACCACCAGGGCTCCTGAGGGGCGGCAGGGTGGGAGGAAATGAGCTGCCTTTTCCTGGAGCCATGGCAAGAAGGTTTCCAGCTTGTTTTATTTCCATTACTGGGATGTTTGTGCTTTCGTGGACAGCTCCAGTGGGGTGAAGAAATGAGTCTTTCCTGGGGAAGGGATGAATTTTTGCTCAAAGGAAACTCTGAAGCCTTGAACTTGTCAGGGTCAGGCCTGGTGTGGCAGTGGGAGTGCCATTCTCCCCTGTGGTGTCCCTGCTGTCCCTATCCCCAGCAGGATGAGAATCTGGGATCATTTTGAGCAGCTTTGGGATCATTTCTGTTTCCATTTTAGCCCTGAGTGTTTTACCAAGGTCAAGGGCAGGACCCACATCTGTGCTGGGGACACTTGGGTTATTTCTGCCTCGTTCCTGCCATGGTTTTCCTCTCTCTCTGCCTCTCTTGCCCAAGGCTTTGTCTTCCAGGCTGAGGAGCTCAGCAGCTGACCCTGAGCCTGCCGTGCCATCTGTGTGGTCACGTCCCTGTGCCCCCAGCTCTCGCTGATTCTTGCCTGGCACGGAGAATTTCAGAAATTGGGCAGCCCTGGGAACGCTCCTGGAGCGGGCAACAGACACAAACCAGGAGGGAGGCTAAGAGTATTTTAAATAAATAATTCTCCCTGGCTACTAAAACAAAACGCTACTGGGCGGCGTGCAGAGCTAGTACCATCTTAAAAAGCATCTGTGAAGTTGAGTTTTTGGATGATGGACAAGCTGGGTTCGCCGGGATGCCCTCTGGGATCCTGGCAGTGTTGGGAAGAGCAGGTGGATGTTTGACTCCTCTTCCTTCCACTCCCTCCTCCAAGAGCAATGGAGATGGGTATTGATAAAGGATGGGTGAGAATTTGGGTTCCTAGGACCCTGTTTTGCCCTTGTTAACTGTCAATAATGGGAGATGTGCAAACAGGTAGCTTTGGACAGCAGCCATGAATTCCTATTAAACATTTCAAATGCCCTTCGTAAAAAGAAGGGAAAAAAAAAAAAGACTGGAAAACAGATTGAGAGGAGTCTTTTTTTAATTAAAGGAAGCTGTTGTCTTGTGTACTTGGGTGTTCCCACGGAGATGACGAGCTGCTGAATTTTAATTCACTGCACATTTTTTGCTCACTTTCCTCCAGCTTCTCCTCCTGAACTTTGCCCCGTGGGTGGAACCGGTGCTCGCCTTGTTAGAGCATCTAAAACCTCTAATTATTGGAGAAATGGCTGAGAATTATCAAACCAGCTGCTGTGTGTGTGCTGGTTTTTTGTGGTATTTTTTTCCTAGGTGTGGATGCAGCTCCTTCATTTAAACAGCAGGGAGATGTGATTGGTGTGTTCCTGGTCTGGCACAATGAGCTGTGCTGGGGTTTGTGTGTTTTCCTGTCATGTTTCCACTCCTGTCCAGGAGAATTGTTCTGTGGTTGGGGTATTGTTATTTTGCAACTGAAATCAAGTTACATGGATATTTTTTTTTCTATTTTTTTTTAATGTGGAGCCGCTGGGAGCAGTTACTCAGCGAATACAAAAAGGCACCAGCCCTAATGATGACAGGGAAAAGTTCTTTATGGGGTCTGGGAGCAAAAGGCAGGGAACAAATGGGCACAGCCTGCAGAGGCACAGGATGGAATTCATCAGGGGAACAGAGCTTCCAAATAATTGCATCTGCTTTTGGAAATGCCTCAGGTGATTAGTTGGGGCCTGCTGCCCCATCCTTCCTGGGAAAAGAAGGATGGAGGGACTGAAGGGAGATCAAGGAGCGACACCAGGGGTGCAGCACTGTTATGGAGTGGTGTGGAAGGGTGGAAAGCAGGAGGGGAGGGTTCTGATGAAGTGCTGAGCGATGGGAAAAACAGCATTAAACGCTTTTCATGACAGGAGGGGGCTGTAAGAGATGCGTGGAGGGCAGCACATGCAGGAAATCCCAGCCTGCCTGGGTGTTGTGCCTGCTGAGGGCTTGTTCCTGCTCCTGCTGTGCTGAGGGAGCTCTGGGATGATCCTGCTGCATCCTCTGGGCACTGCTGGAGCTGTGAGCAGCAGTGTTGGTGGCTCTGCTGATGCCTGGATGGGCTCACCTAAAACAGAGGCTGGACAGAGTTCAGAGAATAAAAAGCAGTTTTATTTATTGGAGGGATTCAGGTGCAGTCAGGGCAGTCCCAGCCCAGCCAGGGGCTGCACCCAAAATGGACAATGGTCACGGGTTTTTCATATTTTATAAGTTTTTTATATGGTCACGGGTTTTTCATATTTTATAAGTTTTTTATATGGTCACGGGTTTTTCATATTTTATAAGTTTTTTATATGGTCACGGGTTTTTCATCCTTTCTAAGTTCTGTCCATTTGCATATCGAGGTTTAATCCTCCAATTCCAGCTCCAGGTAATGAAGTCAATCACTCCAGGTTTGCTCCCCCCATTAATTCACTGCTGTTTCCATATCTCGGGGCCTGAGACAGTGAGGTGTCCTTGGGTTTGGGGCTTAGAGAGGAATTGTTTTGTCTAAAAACGAGAGAGCAGCAGCTCTGTGTGGAGCCCAGGGTCAGACACTGCAGAATTACAGGGTTACAGACCCATGAAAAATAGAGAAGCTGCCTTGGTGGCAGAGCCAGCCAAGTCCAAGGACCACCATGGGACGGGCACAGCAGCTCCATCTCTCCCTGGATGAGCTGCTGGCAGCTCCCTCCACCACACAGTGCCTGTTCCGTGCTCTGGGGTGGGGGGAAAGGAAAATCCCAGTGTGGAAGGAGGGGCTGGGAGCAGAGATGTTCCTCCCCAGGCTGCAGGTGTGAGGTTGTGCCCCTCACTGGCTGCGGGTACTCCAAGAATTTTCTCTTCTCCCATTTGCTTCCCAGCATGTTCCCATTTTCTTCACCATCCATTCCTCTGTTTAACCACGCATTTCTGTGGCCTTGGCTGGTGGTTTTCAGGTCCCAGCACAGCTCTGCTTCCCTCTCCTCTGCTTTTCCCAAGGCCACAAGCTCATGTTTCCAAGGTGGGAGCTCTCATCTGCGCTTTGCACACAAAAATCACCCTTCAGCTCATTTATCTCTGAAGATAATTAACGTGTCTGAAACACAAACTGCTGCTTTGGGTGCCCAAATCTGGGTGCTGGCGTCTCTGTGTGAGGGAGAACCAGGCCAGTGCCTTTAGAAATCAGCTGTTTCTGTTCAATTGAAATTTTGGTTGTCAGTTTGGGACTTTAATCCGCAGAGCTCCTATTTGTGCTGGGCCGTATGCAAAGGTCTGGCTGGCAATTCAGCAACAGCAAATTCTCGAGCTGGGCTTGCAGAGGGCAGCTGAGATAAGCTGGGCCATCAGTTCTGAGCTGTAATGTTTGATTTATTAAGGCCTGGAAACCTGAACACGAGCCCCCAGGAATCAAAGAGAAACAATCTCCAAAGAACGAGAGAGAATGAACTCTTCTCAACAGCAGAAATTGCAGCAAGAAAAATTGAGGCTGGACATCGGGAAACGTTGTTGAACAGTAAAAATAGTGAAGAGCTAAAATAGATTGCTAAGGGAATTTGCAGAGGATCTGTCACTGGAGATTTTAAAGAACAGATTAGACAAATGGCTTGGAAGGATTGAGCTTGTTGGATGGACGGGAGGACTAACAGCTCTTCATTTACTGCTTGTTTCCCACGGTTCCTCTGTCAGTGTCAGCCTGTGCTGCCCTTTCTCCCTTAAACTCAGCCTCTGCCTGGTTCTGGGGCTGGCAGAACCCTGAGGACAGGGAATTTGGGGTTTCCTGGCTCTTTCTCAGTGCCTTGTTTCAGCCTCATGACCACCGAGGAACCCGTGCCAGGTAGTGACAATAATGCACGAATTTAGATTTAATTCACAGCTCGGCCATGTGAGCTCAGGAAAATCATGTGAACCTCTGGAACACAGGCCAGACTTGAAGCATCAAGTAGAGGTCTCCATGTTGGGATTGAAATGAGTTTTATTTGGTCTTTTCCAGTCCGTGGTTGATTAGAGATTGTGGAAATCACAAA
This sequence comes from Pardalotus punctatus, assembly GCA_013400915.1. Classification (NCBI taxonomy): domain Eukaryota; kingdom Metazoa; phylum Chordata; class Aves; order Passeriformes; family Pardalotidae; genus Pardalotus; species Pardalotus punctatus. The sequence goes on from VZTX01008039.1 coordinate 17,473, forward strand.
ATGGTTTGGGTTGGAAGGGACATTAAAGCCCATCCAGTGCCCCCCCTGCCATGGGCAGGGACACCTCCCACTGTCCCCTGGTGCTCCAAGCCCTGTCCAGCCTGGTCTTGGACACCTCCAGGGATGGGACAGCCACAGCTTCAATGGGAAATCCATTCCAGAGCCTCCCCACCCTCCCAGGGAAGGATTTTTTAGGAGTGGTTCCGCTCCCTGTGATGTGCAGTCCATCCTTTCAGAGCAGATTTATGTAAATCGAGATGGGTGTTATGTGAAAATGTCATTATCTCAAGTCTTTCAGGGCTCTGGAAGGCAAAAAAAAAAAGAAGAATTTTTGAAAATTAAATACTTCTGACTAGGCTATGCTAAGCCTTTTCCTGTTTAGGAAGGTGAGAAATTAAAATTGCAAAACAGGCGGCGAGGGAGCGAGTTGCTGTGCGTGGCAGGGTTGGCTGGGTCTCCTGACTTCACAGGGGCTGTGAGAGGGAATCAGCAGAGAGACAGAGCTCCTTCATATGCACAGAAATCTCCAAACCCTGCGTGCCAGGGCTGTGGCTTCGTTTGCATGTGCAGGAGAGCAGCAGCTCTCCCCATGCAGTGCTGAGCCCGTGGCTGGAGTTATTGGACTTGAGAGTGTTTTTTCCCTTCTCTCTGTAGGGCGGTGATAGGAGAGTGCTGGGGGGCCCCCAATATTTGTGATATTTGTGTCCTTGCACCGTCTGTTTTAATCTCCAAAAGCCTCCCCAAAGATGAAGTGGGGAGCGAGCTGAATGGTAGGATACAGATGAAAAAGCAATTTATAAATCTATAAACACGGGGAGAGGGCAAGGAGAAAGATTGGGGTCGCCCGGTGGTCTGCAGAGCTTGGGGCTCGGCTGTGACGGGCAAACTCGAAAAGGGCAAATTGTGGGGTGTTTGATTTGATCTGCAGAGACTGAATTCTCTGTCTGACAGAGCTGCATTGGCACTCTCGGTGTACAAAGCACAAATTATGTTCTCCCTGTGGAAGAAAACCACTTCTGTTCGGCCTTTGCTGTCCTGCTGGCTGGGGCAGGAGGCACGGCTGGGGTTTATTCCAGGCTGGAGCACATTCCTGACGCTGCCCGGGCCTGCCAAACCTCCCTGCTGCTGTCCTGGCCCTCCAAGGGGGGAAAATCCCTGGAAAATGACAGTGTGGATGGCGACTGCAGCGAGGCACGGATGGGTCACGGATGGGAAGTTCTGGCTGCGGCTCCCAGGGCTCGGAGCGGGGTGGCCAAGTAGGAGCTGGAATCCCGATTTCCCATGGGATGCAGGGGTTGGTTCTCAGCTGCTTCAGTCCAGGAGTGGTTTCACATCTCCACAGGCCTCTCCCTATTCCCGGGGGGCGTTTTGTGGGCTGAGCTCGCCCAGGCCGAGGGTCCCGCTGTCCCCCAGGCCGAAAGGGTCCCGGTGTCCCCAGGCCGGGGGTCCCGGTGTCCCCAGGCCGAAAGGGTCCCGGTGTCCCCAGGCCCGGGGTTCGGTGTCCCCAGGCCGGGGGTCCCGGTGTCCCCAGGCTGAAGGGTCCCGGTGTCCCCCAGGCCCGCTGTCCCCAGGCCGAAGGG
>VZTX01008041.1:0-36080 GCA_013400915.1 Pardalotus punctatus
TGGCGGGGACTTCCCGGGGCAGCCCCCGCCGCCCGCCCCTGCGGAGCCTCCGCCGAGGGACGGACACCGACCCCGCCGCCAGCCAGAGCCGCCGCCGGGGAGCGACCTGTCAGCGCACCTCGCAGGCCGGCCCCGAGGACCCTTCCCACGCCTTGGTTTGTCCCCGGGAGAAGGAGAGTTGGGAGTCTCTCCATGCCTTATCAAGTTCCTTATCTGAGCGGCTCCCAGAAGCTGTAGACCAGTTCAGCTTTATCTGGTACAGGGGAGAAAAACAGTGTAGCTCTCGCACTCCATCCTCAATCGCGGACCACCTATTCTGCTGGGGTTTAACACACGAAGATGGTGAAATGCGGATTGCTGTGTGAAGCAATAGATCCTTGTTGTGGAACGAGGGCTTTGTATTCACCTTCCAGTTCCTGAGCGGTGCCCTGTAAGAGAGGACGCTAATCTTTCTCCTTCATCCCCCTTCCATAAACCTTCCCTTGCTTCCATGTTGCATTGGTCAGACTTTTGGTCAGTGTTGTTTACGGAAGGGGGGGGGAAAGAAGGCAGTTGAGGTTACAAACAAAAGTACTTGTATGACTCATCTACTTGGATTTAAGACGTTGTATCCTCCTTTCACGGGGCCTTTGCTTCTCTCTGAAGGAATCCGATGCTTGTTCCTATTCTTCCAGAGGAGGATGGATTGAAAGTTGTACGTTTTAGACTTTTTTTGGGCCACTGCTGATATTGTTAAAAGACATAATGGGGCTTTTTCACTGGATTATTGCCAGAATTAGTTTACACACTGAAACAATGAGTTGTTAGGCCTCTCAAACGATAATATTTGTCCTGCTTTAATATAAAGTTGCTGTGGAGGTGTTTTAAAAATTGTGGAGGACAGTCTGCATCAGAAGAGGCTCTCTTCATCTCTGGTTGGTGTGGCAACCACAATCTGTCCTCGATGCCTTCAGCCTTGGCCATCTTCACTTGCCGCCCGAACTCCCACCCGTTTCAGGAGCGTCATGTCTACCTGGACGAGCCCGTCAAGATCGGCCGCTCCGTGGCTCGCTGCCGGCCAGCCCAGAACAACGCCACGTTTGACTGCAAGGTGCTGTCCAGGAACCATGCTCTTGTCTGGTTTGATCACAAGACAGGCAAGGTAAGATGTTTATTTAAAAACACTGAAACTGCACGTTTGTTTTAGCAAGTCCCTGTAGGTTGCGGATCGCTCTGGTTTTGCCGTAATAAATACGGTTGCATGGGGAAGGAGTAAGATTTGTTTTAAAATGATGACTTTTCAGGTAAGTTGGTAATTTCTTACGAAGCAGAATCTTTGAATATTATGAAAAGCATATAAAACTAACAGTTGAAAATGGTTAGAGTACTGAAAGACTTGAATGTCTCTTATTCATTGCTGGAAGTAGGTGATTTTGAGGTGAGTCATGCAAATGTGAAAGCACATTGTATCGATATAGTGGTTGTCATAGTATTTTTTTCAAATGCTGAGAAATTACTGTTTTATCTGTGCTTGTAAATTGATTATGAGGAGCGTTGAAAAATGGATTTAACAAAAAATACTGTGCTTGTTTGGCACTCTTCCTTCTTGTCCTTTTGAAATAATGTTGAGTATTTTGTTTGGTTCCGATAGAAGGTTTATTACTGGCAACAGGAGTGTAAAGAGTAGCATTCATTGTACAGTCTTATTGGTAGTGAAAATGGTTTTAAAATACATCCTGTGTTCTTAACTGTTTCTCTCACAAGTCTGGCAGTCTTGTTAAGTGAAATTGAGGGGTCCTGTAGTGCTTGTTTTGTCCACTAGGGATTGAACTGGGACAAGTAAAGTTGTTTTACTTAATGACTGTCAAGTTAATTTTAAATATCCAGCGAAAAATTAGCCAAGTGCAGACTACAGTTGCTCAGCACTGTGTTTTTTTTCCAAATATATTGATGTTGCACCTTAGAACTTAACGTGCTCCAAACCAGCTGGATTTTAGCTTCATACCAAGCCCTTCTACAAAGTGCAGTCAGTGTAGCTCTGGATTTTAAGAATAACATGGTCTGTAATTAATGCAGATTTTTTCAGTAGTATGACACAGCATGAGGAGCAATACAACACAGTCAAAGTTCTTAAACCTTCCATTGTTAACTATCCTATGTTATGCAATACTTGGGCATGATGGGACAAGACAAGCATTTAATTTCTTGAGGCTGGATTATGGCATGGCTTTCAAGTTACCTGCAGGTAATTGTGCAAACTGCTATCTGTATTAAATGTTTCATTAAGCACATTGCTTTGGCTCTATTGTGTATGTGATCTGCATTCTTGGATTCTAGAAAACTCAGGTGTTTCGAATACTTTCAGTTTAAGTTTTGTCTTTAACCTTTCTTGTTTGACTCAACAAAGAAAACTTTCCAATTTATTGTGCTGTCTTTAAATTAGAAAGTATTATGCGTATTTTATCAACATTTCTCATGACTTACTAAGATTTTAAGGACCCCCCCCCATGCTCTATTATGGTTACAATTAGTCTGCCATATTCAAGATGGTTAATTTGACATAGTGCTGAGTGTTGAGCAAGTCTGCTAGCTGACAGGAAAACTTCAAAGACAATCAGATACGGGGTTTTTTGTTTGTTTTTAAATTTCAGTTAGCTTTGGCTTCTCTAATGTAGGTAAAAAAATTATATGCTTACTCGCTATTTTAAAACATATAAATAAAATTACTTAGTAGTAGTAGTAGTAAATAAGAGGATTGTATATGACAGTTCTTGAAATACCATCATGTGAAGATTTGACTGGGGTCTGATGAAAATTGCCAAGGTGGGGATCTGTAGCTGTAGTGATCAGCTAAAGAATGGGTTTGGAATCCATTCTTGTTGCATGTTAAATGTGGTAGTGTTGTAAAACGTTTAAAGCATATATATAGCTTTGTATATATATATAGCAATGTGGAGAATTTCAGATTTTGTGTTTGTTTCTTGGCAATATGGACTGGTTTTTCATCTGATTGAGTATCTGAATGGTAAATTGTGAGACTGTTGGAGGCGAGGGGGAAATGCACTGTTAGAGATAACAGGTATCAAATGCTGTTGTGAAAAGGCAGGTAGAAGATTCTGATAAATACAGGTTTGATCTTCAATCACAAGAACTACTTAAAAAACTCTGTGGTGTTTTCAAAATACAAACCAAAACCTAAAACTATGCCAGGACATTCACATGCACTAACATCTATTATAATTGTTTACATAACTGCTAATAAGCACATCTCATTTAGGAAACTGTCATTATCCTATCAATGACCTATATTTAAACCTGCACAAATTCTCTTCATCATAGTATTTGTAAACATTTTTTAGAAGCTTATGTATAGAATATTTATCAATTCTGAGTTTTTCAAAAGATAGAAGACCTTCTGATGTTAATTTGGTAATAAAAAAAACCTTCAGATACTTCAGAATGGTTCATGAGTGATCTAGACTGCAGTTTCGTAAGTTGTGGACTTTGGCAATAGCAGTTTCTGGCATTACTAGTCACTCAGTCCAGTCTCTGTGCTGCATCTTGAGCTGCCTTTCAATTATACTCTAATACTCTTCTTTTTTCCTGAGGGCTTGGAGTTTTATTTTGTTTAGTGAATCATGTGAGTGATCCTGTTTACTACATAGTCTGTAAACAATTTTATCGGTATCATCTGTAAATAGGGGTAGAACTTGAAGAGCGGGAGCATCAGTAAGCAATGCCAAGGGAAGTAGTACAGAATTTTTTTCTTAAGGCAGAGGCAGGTATAAGATGAAATATGTCACATAAGTAGACCAAGTTGAAAATAACATGGTACTTACAGTTGAAAGATGTCAATGTTTACTTTGTATAAAGACACTTTAATTATGCATGGAAAAAGTTATGTGCCCAAGGATAAAATGCCTATGTAACACCAGCATCGAGGATGAAAGTAGGACGAGTTTCAAGATCACCAATACATAGCAAGTAAAAGCAGGTACTTAAAGTTGGATTTGCTTTTTAAAATACTTTTAACATCATTTGTAAGCCTAAATATGTGTAAGATAAAGGTGGAAGGAGATGGTGGTGGGATTATCTGTACTTGGACTTTTTCTGTGCTTAATAATACTTTTATAGACAACCAGCGCAATGCCTCTTTTTGCCGGTGTTTGTAGGTAGAGCGTAATAATTCCAAGTTAACTAGTGGATTTTTCATGCAGTGATAACATTAGAATATTATGCTTAGAATTAATTCTGATTTATTTTGTTTTAGTAATTACAAGTTAATGAATGTGGGTTTTTTTAGAGGTGCCTGAAAAAGTGACTCACTAGATACGTAGGAAGAAGATGTTGTGCTGAGCTTGGAGTGTACCAAAAAGTGTGAATCAAAGCAAAAGAAAAAGTGGGCTATAGTTCAGAAAATCTAAATCTGTTTGTTCATCTCATATCACTGCATATGGGAAGAAACACTTTAAAATTGCATAACTGAAGTAATCTTAAACTTGGTTTTTTGGGTCTTGTTTTCATTTTTAAAAATAGGCAAGTGGAAAACCCTTGAGAATTTGTATGTGACTTCTTCCAGGCTGAAATGCTTCTGACAGATGTTGTAGAAGCTTTTAGTAGAAACCTGAAGCTTCTGACAGATATCCAGGCTTTCAAAATCTGGAACTATTCAGTGACTTAGATTGTTGTGTTGCTATTATAAGTACGTTTTATACAGAATTCATTGCCACAGTTTACCAAAGCCTCCAAGAAACTATGAAAAATAAAGTGTTTTCTTAGATCAAAAGCAGTCCAAAGAACTGGTCATTTTTAATAACTGGAAATAAAACTGTAGGCACTAGTTGCTGTGTTAATGGTAGATAATACTATTGTTTTCACTTGATCTAAAGTGAGTATGAATTGAATTGGGCACATTCATATCTTGACAGAAATGCTAACTAGTATATTGAAAGCCATAGTCCCCATAATATAGTAAATTAAATTCATTAAAGCTGTGCTTTATGGCTTCTAAACTTAAATCTGTGAGATAAAAATATTACAAAATACTTCCTGCAGGGAGCATCCTCTTTAAAGAAAACAAACTCAAAACAGATTCCCCCCCTCAAAAAAAACCTCAAAAACCAAACCCCAAAACAACAACCAACCAAAAATCCAACAGTAAAACCCAAACCCAACTAACCATACCAAACCCCAACAACTCAAAACAACCAGCCCAAAGGTACAGCCTGTGGAAGTTGTTGGTGATGTGAAGGACACAGTGAAGTTGACTCTGGTTGTGTTTGAGGATGACACCAGGTCTGTGAGTGTTTGTGGTGGGGGATGAGTTGATCTGCTCAGGGGCAGGGCTGCCCTGCACAGCGACCTGGCCTTGCTGAGTGAACGGGGAGACGGCAGCTTCAGGGCAAACGTGGATGGTGCTTGGAAAGGAAGAACTCCTTGCAGCTGATCAGACCCTCTCCAGGATACTGCACCTAATTTTGGACCACTAATGCAACAAACACATTGATAAATAGGAGTTGAGATTAGATTGTCTTTCTTTGTGCTGTATCGTACTAGGGATAAAAGTGAATTGATATGAAAGAAAGAAAAGAAGATTTGTAAAGAGGAAATATGTTACTTAACATTACATAAAATGTTTTGTGGATATCAAGAACTTCGCATGATTCAGGAAAGTACAGAACATTTTCTCTGGACATTCTGTTTGTTCAGAAGTATTTTAGTAAATTTATCTTAAAAAACTAAGTGGGATATGAATAATGGTATTTGGAATTGCAGGGTTTTGGTGGGAGATTTTTTTTCCTGCTGCTTCCAATAGAGATTCCTTTGTGATACTCTGGCGTATTTAGTGTTGATCTGTGTAAGGGGTGTTTAATTTCTCATGTATCAGTAGCATTTATTTTGATAGATACCATGTCTGTGATTTGTTTTTTACCTCTATTATATCTTTTCAGCTTTCTGTTACGATTGTTGCCCGAGAGATGAAGAGATGTTTTATTTTTCAGCACTCTTTGTTGTTGTATGCTTACAGTCCCCAGTGGAGACACTTTATCTTCCCAACATTGAATGTTTGTTCCAAGTGCCCTGGGGGACTGACCTGGGATCTGCTGTAATGCACTAAGGTGAAACTCCAGTGCTTAGGTGCTTCCTGTAAGAGGGTGATGTCAGGCAGCCCTTACGTACACCTGTTAATATTTTTATGTAAGTGCTTTTCACCCTGAATGAACCATCCAATTTTATACTGATATGATCATGAGAATAGTATGGGCTAGGGGAGCTCTTGCTTGCCACAAACTTCAGCACCATGGTTTTAGAAGCCAGTGTAGGAGTGCGGGTGGCCATTTATAGTAGAGGTAAGTCAGTGCTGACAAGGATTTCCCTGCAGAGATACCATCTAGAGCCACTGCTGCAGAGCTAATACTGTAATTCTTGGAGCTGATCCATTGCAGTCATGATGCATCTATCCTGAGCCAGGAACACCAACACATTGATTAGGCTTTAAAAACAAACAAAAATCCCTTTTGTATTTGCAATGAATTTTTGCAAACCTCAAATGAATCAGGTTACTTAGCCGCAATGAAGGCCAGTAAATGTGTTTTCCTTAGATCTCTAATGGGATGGTTTGGGTTTGCTGCTGGTCCCAGGCTTATAAATGCAAAAACTTGCTTTCTTACACTTTGATTATATAAAGTTGTTATTGATTTTTACTTTTTCATGTGTTAGTTGGGCAATCCATTGATCATTTGCAGGTGGATTTACATGGCACTAGAGAAATACTTTGATTTGGCTTTATCTTCTCATTTTTCTTAATAAATTTGACAGCTTCATTTGCTTATTTGTCTAATGAAGGTAATTGAATTTATGTATGCTGTAAAGGACCATGTTGGTGAGGAGTGTCTGTGTCACTGGGCTACTTTGGCTGTGTTGATTTGAATCTGAGCTAGCTGGAATTCTGCAAAATGGGTTGATACATAGTCAGCTGTTTTGTTGCATTTGGGGTTTTGTAATTTCTTTTAATAGATAACATAAAGTGAAAATGATTATTGTTTGTGGAACCAGGCCAGTGAAAATGAAGAATGCTGTCTCCATCCCTATGCCTAGCAATTTTACAGTCTATTGCTGCTAAATTATATGATTGTTTGTTGTCTCTGGATTTTCTTTTGAATCACATCAATACTTGCTTCCTGTTAATGTTGCTCACTTGCTGAGAGTTTGGATTATCCAGGAGTCCTGAATTTTGTTAGATCTTGCTTTGACAATGTATTGATGTTCCCAACTTGTCTCTCTTTCCAGAAACATTTCTGCTTGTGGCAGAATTGTTGGAATAAGGCTCAGCATTATCACATTTTTGTTGAATATAGGCAAGTGTTTTTTCAGTCTGCTCTAGGACTGGGAACATGAAGCAGAGGGATGGGTTGGGCTGTACCATCTTGCAGGAAGACATATCTGTCTGCCAGAGGCCCAGAACTGTTTCCTCCTAGAAAAGGAAAATCATTGTGCTGGAGCCAGACAATTAATTGGATACAATTTTCCTGTTGTGTTGTACCAGACTTTTGTGTGATTGAGCAATGCCTTAGAGTTTATTTCAGTCTTGAGAAAGTATAAATAAATGATGAACTTCCAGCAGGCTTTTAATAGAAAGTCCAAAATCCTTTAGTAACACTAGTTGAGTGGAAAAACACAGAAAATGTTAGCAGGAGTTTGACCTTTTTTTTTTTTTTTTTTTTACTTTTGTAAAAAGTAAACATAAAAAGTACTGGAATTAGTCAAGGGTAATTTAGGGCATGAGGAATTTATAAGATCTTTGTAGAGCTAAGGAACATGACAGTATTGATAGTTGAACTGTGATGTGTAGTGGAGGGAAATATGTGGTATTCATAACTTTTAGGTTATAAAATAACATTAACTAACCATTGGAAAGACTGAAGAATTGACAGTGAGATGGGCTCAATTGCAAATGTCCTATTAGTGTAAAGTAGGAGAAATTGTAACTAAATACAAAAAAAAAATTGACAGTATTGTGCTACTGTTAAAATAATTTTTCCCCAGTAAGAATACATTGTTTAGTTTTAGTTTTCATGTGATAATTCAAATGTGTTAAAAATATTTATTACAGAAAGTCTTCAATAGAGAAACCATGCAATGTCTCGTATGTATAAAAACGATATAAGAACAGAAAGGTGACCTTTTGCTCATCATTAAGAGAGTATTGAACAGAAACCTAATAATTAAGTTATTAGTGCTGCATATTCTCATAATTACACTTGCAGTATTTCTTCCATAAAAATAAAATAAATGCAAGAGCTTAAGGAAAGTTATGGATGCTTGTAACCATGTATTGAGTAATACCCTTTTTAAAGGAAGGAATAGAAATGCTTATGTTTCAAATCCAAGATGAAAAGCTCTGTAATGGGCCAGATAGATATTTGTACAGCAAGTTCTTTTGAAGACATTTGGTACTGGCTGCTGCCATCTGCATATGTCATTAGTTTTATCTGATATGGAAGTTTTTGCTCTTAAATGGAACTTTTCCAAAGTTGTTCCTTTTTTGGAAGTTGAGCAAGATTAAGTTTAAACCTAGATTTGTCTAAAACTTAGTCTTTGCTGTAGTATCAATGTTCCTTAAGTGTTTTTTTTTGCTTGTTTATCCCCATCCTAGCAGAGTTTGATGATTATGCCTTGCCTTCTGTTTTTTTTTAAATTGTTTTTCTTGAAGTGTCATGTTTAATTATATAGGTTAGAAGCCAGATCTCCTGGTTCTGCAAAGCTGAGCTTTTAGCCTGCCTACCTTTTTGCCTTTTAATATTCTGGTAAGCTTTCCCAGTTACTCATGGCACAATTAATTGTCATTCTTTCTTTCTGTTTGGTTGTTAGCTGTGATAGTTATGCCAGAACTTATGGGCAATAGAATTGCAAATCAGTTTCCGTAGTATTACTTGTGATTTTATTCTGGCATTGCTGGGTTTTACACTTACACCTACTGTTTCCAGGTGCTTGAAGAATCTGAAAGCTTTCAGGAGGCATAATGAATTATTTGTAATTCGTCACGTTTTTGACTTTGTTATTAAGAAAAGAAAGCTTTGTTTTTTTGTATCTGATTGTGAAAGAATCCATTCTGCAGACAGGTTTTTTTTGCCAGTCTTTGATCTCTGTAGGTAATAGCAATTCCTTGTTGTTTTCTTGCTGTCATTACAGGGATTCCTCTTGCTGGATGCCAGAGGATTTTTAAGGTTATGTCAATATTAAGATGTATTTTTAAGGGACAAAGAATAAGTTTGGTGATGTTTCTTTTGTTTCTATGGATTCCAGAACTTCAGGTCATTAAGGAGTTAGAGTGGCATCTACTTTGAGGGAAGTTACGATACTGTGAACAAGTACAGCAAATTCCATGACAAGGACAAACTGGCCAAGGATTCTGCCACATTATTTCAGTGACTGGGTCTGGGGTACAGACCTCAGGAGGTTGCAAGTCCAGTCTGCTGGTCCACAGCACGTGTATGAGTTGAGGTTGCTTGTGGACTTGGTGGAGGATTTTGGGTACAACATTAATCCCTACAAGGAAATAAGCCTCCAAGGTCAGTGTTAGACACGTTAGCTGGTAGGTTAGCCTGTGTTGCTGGTGTCTTCAGGTATGTTTCTGACTTCCAGTGTATGTATGTATATATATATATATATATATATATAATTTAGTATTAGGACATACCTGTAGTACTTATTTTATAGTGTAACTTAAAATTACCACCAAAATGTGTCAGGTAAGTTTTAAAATAATTTCTGGAGGAAAAAAAGCACTAAATGAAAGACATAAGAATGTTCCTGGTTCCACCCCTAATTCCATAAGGGTGGAAATAATACAACACTTTCACTTATAGCTGTCAACCGCTACTTCCTTTTTAAGAACTCAAAGGGGAAATTTTTTTTTTTCAGTCTTCCTCTTTGAGGACTTTTCGTACACTGCATATTCCAGCACTTGTAAAAGAAAGCCAGGAATACAAATTGTCCTGGAAAGGACATATTTGTTTTTGCAATCTTAGTAGCTAGTTGACATTTCGTAAATCTGCTGGTTGTACTGCTTAAGCAGAGCTTTGGTAGGTATATAAATATTGTCTGTGACAGTGAAGGCCAGTGATTTAGTCTGTGTAATTAAGGGAAGAACTGATAGGCTGCTATTTATATTAATAATATGTTACCTATAACACAGAAAGGCATGTGGATGTTCTAAGTCTATTTGAATGCTCTTTACCCATGGCGTCATTCTGATCTTTGGTTACATTGATGAATGACTCTTAGTTAGAAAGTTAAGTGTGCTGTGTTTAGATAACTTCTAATTTCCATGTAAACAGAAAGGAAAATGTTTCTGGAGGTTTTGTGCTTCAACAAATGCACTGCATCGACCCACAAGGACAACCTTTCTTTCAAAACTCATGGTTTGATTTGGAATCTCTATATGTGCTGTCTCACTGACTGAGATCAGCTCAGTTTGTACATCCATCCTGTTGCAGGATATTTCCTCCTGATAAATTTAATGCAGATCTGCATTTTAGCTGCAGATTGACCTTCCCTGACCCCATGTTCCAGAAGTGGGCTTGGGAAGGGCTTGTTTGGCAAAACACTGCACCAACACAGCTGTCCTGCTTTCTCTGAGCCACTCTGGGACATCGAGATTGCATTCCTGTGGGTTCCTTAGGGCTTCTGGGATTTTGCTTGCTTGACAGGTTGGTGTAAATGTACCTGCAGTTGAACAGTTTTGCAGATGTGCAGGTAAGAGATTTTTTTTTTTTGGTCTCCCCTGGTTATCAAATGGAAGTGTGCTCATTTTCCTTCCTTCCTTTCCCACACAGCTTAATGTTGAGTCTTCCCAGGGTAAGTGTTGCTGGATAAATTTTAGATGATCTGAGTTTTCTAAACTAATATTAAAGGATCTTGATGACTCTTTATTTTGAGATCTGTAGCTTATACTCTCTTTGATGTGTTTTATAGTTTAAACTTGCTGTACGCATCTTCTTTCATAATTGCTGTTTTGTAAATAATTGCTTTGTAATATTCTTTAAAGCCTTTTATGAAGATGTAGTTTTGAGTCTAATGTTAGGGTACTTGTAATCTTCTAACATTATTTCAGTGACTGGATCTGATTGCTGATATTGTGCCTGGTTGAGGCCTCACCTGGTTGGTGCCTCTCAAATCTAGAAAGTATGTTAAACCATTCTGCTTTCAATATTGCTTTAGGCAGTTATTATACATGTGAGCAAAGCTGAGTGGAGACTCTTCTGTCTTGTCCAGACCAAAACTTTTCAGACAATAGAAAGATTTAAGAAATAATAAGTGCTTGGCTATACCTGTAGACATTTGGAAGAGGTAATGTTTTTCAGCTGCTACACTCATGCTGAGGTGTCCCAAGTATTCTTTTTCATGGGACAGTTGTAGTGGCAGGATCTATTTTAGAATGAGAATGTGTGATTATATATGGACAGAAAATGTTTTTAACCTTAAAGTGTAATTATTGTATTTACAGACACAGTCAAAATGCATTTTTATTTCAAAACTGGTTATATTTAATATATTAAAATAATGCTTAATATTTATATTTAGTGGGTGACATAGTGGAGACATAACAAAAGAAAGAAGAAAAGGGGCAGATCAGCTTTCTAGGTACAGTCTCTTCTATCTGAAAAGAAGGTATGACTTCTGGAAAGTTCTGCCTGAATTTACAAATGTGGTAAAATATGTCACAAGCAAAACAAATATTTTGGAATATAGGAAGGGGGCAACTTGTTTTTAATTTTAGTATTAGCAGTGACAGTGTAATTTCTAGGATATGAAAAAGTATTTTAGTGAGTGTACTGAGTCAAATATGAGAAATGGGCCAGTTCAGTCTGTTTTGTTGTTTTTGACCCATAGAACTCCTGCTCTGGGGTTTCCTTTCTGTAATGTTAGAGATGATACAGTGAATGGACAGGACCAACCTGCTACTGATCACAGAATCCCAGAACGCTTTGGATTAGAAGGGACCTTAAAGATCATGTGATTCCAACACCCTTGCCTTGGGCAGGGACACCTCCCACTAGGCCAGGTTGCTCAGAGCCCCGTCCAAGCTGGCCTTGAGCAGTTCCAGGGATGGAACACCATCCAGTTGTTTGGAATTTTCTTTTCCCCCCATCATTATTCCTTTCTTGGTATTTTTTAACTTCACTGTACTCATTAAGTACTAGCATAGTAGTAGTAGTAGTAGTTATTGTATTCCAAAGTAGTAGAATTTCTGTCAGTGCTTTTAATAATTCTTGATGAAATGTCCCATTTTGGTGGAAGAAAAGCACACCAGTAATAAATGACCACAAAATCAGATAGGTGTTAGGTGTACTACATTTGCTCATAGAGCTGTCAGGAATGCACTTTTCAGTGTGTCCATGAGCAGATCTGAGGACCATTTTGACATCTTAGCAGGGTTCTTTTGGTTTATGCTGTGTAGACTTAGGGTGGTGGAGGTGAGCTCCTTATTTCCCTCATGCATTGCATTTCTGAGCATTTAAAAGGGGATGATCTGTACTTGTGTTTTTAATGCAGCCTTTGAAGTAGGAGTGTTGTTTGCTGGCACCTTAAAGGAGGGAGGAGAAAGTTTATCTGCTTTGATAAACAAGCCTCTGGAAAGAGCTCTATGGCCTTGCTTGAAGTATTATGATGAGAAGAATGTCTTGTATATTTATTTTATATAACCACAAGTGGTAAATTCAGTTAAATGTGGCTTGTTTACAGTGTAAAACACTTAGATACCTGCCTACACTTGAGGCATAGTAAGGGTATTATGATTTAAATGTCTGAATTATGATAATTAACATACTTGTTTAACATGCTAGCAGTGTATGAAGCCAAACTTACAAGTTTTGAGAACATGAGCATTTAAATACTTGAGTTGTTTGGTTTTTTTCAAGTATTAGAGGTTCAGGTTCTGGAGAATAGACACGGATGACTGTTCTTTATAAAGGTGTTAACAGTTTTTTTCAGATGTGTTGATTTTCTGCTTGGGTAGAACTGTTAAAGATATCCCACAGCAGAAAGCCTGCATGTCTTGCGTCTTCCCACAATGATAATGAGAAATTGCATTATGAAAACTGTGGTGGAATACAGAGTATTTGTTATTTGCTGCAAAACTCAGAGCTTCGGTTCAGAGAGAGCTCATGCTTTTCAGTTTCAGTTCTACTCTTACAGAATTTTGTTCCAATTCAAAAGGTACTTCTTTCACTATCAATTTCTATGTTCCTCTGTGCTTTCTAGTACCTTTGACAGAACAACTAAAGCAAATAGCATACAACAAGATCTTGTCAGCTTGTGTTGTCCGGTGAAAATACATTTTGTAAAATCCAAGGTCACTGAACCAACAAGTTTCTGAAAATGCTGGTGGTAACACTTATTTAGAGCAAGATGCTCTTGCCACCATTAGGGCAATAGTCTAATTGAACAGGAGTAGTGAAATGGAGTAGACACCATGAAAACACAATGAGCCCCAACATCAGAGTAGGGTGTTCCTTGTTTCATTTAGCTGATCCTCTTGAGGCTTAAAGCCTCTATAGCAGGGAGTTCCTCTGTGTATTGTGTTTCTTTGTCAATTGCTGGGTAGTACCTTCCTTCCATTTTTAATATATATATGTTACCATCAGAAAATACAATACTTCAGGTTGTGGAATTAAATTTCCCTTCATTTTTTTCTAGTTGAGAAGGTGAAAAATAAAATATTCTGCAAAATTCTTAGGAAAGTTGTTGACAAAACTGAAGATAGAAGGACAAATCTGTGGCAGAAAAGGTTACAGCTGCACAGAATATTTCTAAACAAGTTGTCAAATGCCTGGTGAGCCCTTCTGCATAACAGGTCCCCCATTCATCCTGTCCTCATGCTGATTCTCACACTTGGACCACTCTTAAAACAACTAAACTTAGACTTCAGCTCCTTTGTCTGTGCTATGTTATGTTGGTGCTCTCTTCCTTCCAGTCTTTGGGAGGAAAAGAATTCCTGTTTTTTAAGAGTTACCTGTCTGTTTTTCACAACACTTCCCCTCTGGAGTCTATAAGTAATCCCGATTGCCACCTTCCTCTTGCTACTGTCCCTTTTTGCAAAGTACAAACAAGAGTGGTAAAATTCCAGCTTAGTGCATCTTGCATTCCTCTCATCTTATGTCCAAGTGGCTTTGAGTACGTATCGTGTGGTGATGGAGCAGCCAGACATAAGTGGGTTTAGGATCGGGAGAGAGGCTGGAAACACTGAAATAAACTTCTCTGGTTCTGTTTCTCATTCCTTCCAAATACAACCAACCAGTTCTCGAGGTCACTGTGTCTGGTTTGAACCTGGTAGCCATGGAAGGAGGTCTGCAGGTGCTCAGGTGCTGTGAGGGCAGGAAGCACATCTGTATGGTCAGGTTGGAGGGCTGTTGAGATGAGCTTCATATCAGCACCGAGGTACAAATCACTTCGCAGTACTGGGGGTAAACAATCGGGTGAGAAGAGCACTGAGCACTGTAGATACCCTGGAGTTCACAGAGGAAATTCTACAGGGATGGGATAGAGACAAAGGGATCAGTGTAACAAGTGGATCAAGTTATGCAAAATGGAATACTGAAACTGAAGAGTAATTGAAGTCACAATAGCACACTTCAGACTGCAAGTTGCCCTTTAAAAAAAAAAGAAAAACCAACAGGAAACATGTATTGCTACTTCTCCTTTTTAAATTTACTTGTACCATTAGCATAGGTGCCCCAAGAGCAGACTTCTGCACTGTTGAAAAATGATCGTAAGCATTAAAATTATCATTTAAGGTAACAAAGCTTTTTATTGGCAATTTTCTGTGTTCTGCTGTTTCAGTATTTAATTTTAAAAAATGCTTACTTCTCTCAGCCTGATTTCTCAGGTTCTATCAAAATATTCTTAGCATGTTGGGAAGAGTCATTGTTACTAGCAATACAGGAGTGGCAGTTGTAAGTAGCTTCATTTATAGTGAAGTAAAATATTTCTAGAGCAGACAAATACTTCTATTTTTTTTGTTGAACCTAGTCATGTAGTTGGAAGATGGGTCATCTTCCATGAAAGATTTTAGGAGAAATAGTTTCAGTTCTATATAATATTGTTCCTAGTGAGAGAAGTGTGTTGTCTCTGCCATATTTGAGACACTTATTGTTGACCACTTCACCTGTTTCTAAATAGGTTTTTTTTAAGGTTTATATTGTGACTTGCAAGAATATTTATATTGTAACTTATCATGGCATATTACTGTCAAGTTACTTCCTTTGTGTAAATGGTTATTAGTTTTCTTGTAAAGTAATAAGTGAAAACTGGATTAATGATTTGCGCATTGGTTATTTTATGTATGAGTGACTGATAAAATCAAGAAGGACCTTCTGAAATGGCCAGAATTTATATTTGTAAACATTTTATGTAAAAAACATACATATTTGTAGAATGGTTAGGAATAAAGGTTTAAGTTCAGTTGATTTGAAATGCCTTTCTTTTTTAACAATAGTAGCTGTGTGAGTTCTCTTGGGATTTTTCTTGTTTGTTTTGTTACTCTGACCTGTAGATGTGGTTTGCACAGTTTTGTTTACTAGTTTGCTGTTTCTGGTATTTAAGTTTTCAAGCTAAACCTTTCAAAGGGAAGTGAAGAAAACATCAACGCTCCTGATGTGCCTGTTAAGAAACACTGAGGTTGAGAAACAGGTGGCAGAAAGCTGCTGGGTGGTGGTTGATGATAGTGTGTCATGCTTTGCATTAGTTCTGCTTGGCACTGGATGAGTGGATGGTGTTGGAACTCTGGAGTCACTCAGCTGCTGAGTCGAAGTTGGCAGTCCATCCAGTTTGTGCAGTCAGGAGGTAGATAAGATGCTCAAGTTGTCCAGTTTTGAATTAAGTGTGAAAAGTGTAACGTAACAAGGTAAATGAGGCGCCTTTGTTAGCAGTACATTTTTATTTTATCTGACTTGGAAGTCATTTTAAGAGACAGAGAAGCAAGTCGTGCAATAAATGTAGGGAAAATACACTTTGTTTGTCCCATGAGAACTTGTTAAGAATTAAATAGTATCATTTCATTTCAGAAGTTCAGCACCTGCTTGTTTTTAAGGTACCTTTTTGGAGGTTGAAAGAGTACAGGATATTCTGTGATGTTTTTCTAGTCCCTTGTGTGCTTTGCAGGTGTTGCAGTTGCGTGCTGAGTGGGGACTGCTCTACACTCAGTTCCACCACGTGTCCATGAGGGTTTTGTCTATTCCAAAAGAGACCAGAACATATGGAAAGGGAGGAAGCTGGAGATGTCCCGTGGTGCAACCCTTGAAGTGGATGCTAGGGAGAGCACAACAGCTGTGTAACCACACAGGGTGCGTGTCCACAATTGCTGTGACGTGTTACTGCTGCCAGCATAGACCTGGTGTGAACGGGGCAGCTTGGTGGGATGAAAACTATTCGGAATAGAGAAGAGAGCAGAGAGCTGACTCGTGACACTTCCCTGGAAACCTAGATGGGAGATTCTGAGTGCAGTCAAGGAAAGTGCTGTCCAGTGATGCCAAGAGATACGTAAAGGCTGGGGCTGTGCGTGCAGTACTCTCCTGCTGCAGTCTGTCATTTAAGAACGTCTAAAATACAGCCGCTTCCTCAGCCCCGAGGAGCTGCTGTCAGGTGGCAACAGAGGCCGGGGACAATTTTAAGATCAAGTAGGAGAAGGACTAGCATACTTCTTTGAAAGTCTGTGGTAGACACACTAATTCCTGCCTACTAACCAGAGCAGTGTGGAAAGGTGCTTTTATGTGGGAGGGCCTTGACCTTCACTTGTTTCCTGTACCTCCTAGATTTTGTAGCTTGGATATTCACTTGAATTTGTGTATAAGCAATCAGGAGAGCTGTTACTGATCTAGATACAATTTTCATATTCTGTTTTTATGATGACAATAACATCTTAATTGTTTTAAAGCTGGCTGGGCAAACTTGTGAAGCATTTTTTCTGGTAAACACTTTAAAATTCATCTAACAAAAGTGTCACAGATTTGTTCGGCATTTTTAATTTTTTTTTAAAAATGAAATAGTGCAAAGCGGTAATAATCCAGTAAAACATTCTACCAACCTGCATCGTGTATTGGGTTTGATATGCCTAGTATTTGCTTAGGACCTGAGTATGCTACGTGGCTACAGGAGAAAACCTTTTTCCAAAAAACTTGAAAGAAGCAGTAGGGACACACATGTTTCTCTTAAACTTGTATTAGCCATGTTGCTCTTAATGCTGGCAATTCCCAGTGGCCCAACCTATTTTCCTTTGAAACAAGCTTTGGATAGTATCTAATCCTAATTAAAGTTTATTAAAACTTTGTACTAATAGTAGACTAATTATAGGTAGTGTAAAGTCTTGCTGATTTTTCTTTAATCAAAGTGTAATCTTGTCTACAGCTGTATTAAATTTAAGCTTGGATGACAAACCTCTTGGTATGTCAAAGCTTATTACTTAACAGCAAACATGTTTTTTGTGGGAAGTCTGTTTTTGTACTGGGAATGCAGTTTGAATGTTATGTGAACTTAATTTGAGGGCTCATCTGTTTTGGTGATATACAGTACAGATGCTTTTTTTCCATAGAGTAGATGGGCCAGTGTAGATAGAACTGATTTCATGCACAGTACAAGTGCATTGCCCCTATTATTAAGTGTCATCATTTTTAATGACAACCTTGCTGAGCTTTCTTCCATGTTCTGTTGGGACTATAGATTTTTAATTCTTCAAATGTTTTTGTTTTGAGCTGCCAGTGTGTGTCCTTCTGTTCGTTGGGGTTTTTTTCTGTTAGTAAATGACTCATTCTCCTGGTTTGCTTTAGCTTCTGGACTTTGTTTTTTGTTCTTCTAAGAGCATAGATAATGACTTGTAGCAGAATTTAATATATTAAATGTCAAGAATACATTTCAACGAAGGGCTATCTTTGTACAGAAAATGCCTAAGTGTTCTCAGACCAGCGATTTTTTTGAAATGCTGATTAGACACAGAAAAAATCTGCATGTTAATTCCGGTTCTTTTGCAGCATATGGCCAATTTCTAGCTAGATATTTTTTTACCATTGATTAGGAAGTTCAGTTTCTATATTTAATGGGAAAAGCCTTTGACAGCATGCTGGTTTTTACGTATGCTTGCTTATTCTGGGTAGAATTCCAGTAACTTGCATAATTTCAGTATCAGGAACACTGAAGTTGAGAAACCTAATTTTAAAATCTGAGAAGTTTCAGAATTGTTAATGTGGATGTTGAAGTGTAGAAGTAGCTTGTCTGGGAGGCTTTAGACTGTAAAGATGGAATTAATAGTTTAGGCATCCCACAGAATATGTGGGTATGTTCCCATAATTAATGGAAACTTCAGTATTAAAAAAACCCCTGAACAACGAAATCTTCACGATATAAACAATCTTCAGCTGTAGTTTCTGCTCTGCTTCTTGTGGCATTGGTTTTTCATTACCCAGCCCGGGCAGTGTGTTGTGTATCCTGGCCTTGCCCTCTAGTGGCTGCAACTCAACTTTAAATAGTGAAAGGAAAAGGCATTTTCGTGCTTGAGGAAGGGATTTGGAAAATATCCTTATGGTGGTTTAAAGAATTAAAACATCAATGGGGGCTGTTTCTTCTTAGACTGACAATCCAGAACCTCTGATGCTAGAAAGAGTTTCTTTTTCTACTGTGAAGTTTTTTGCCTGTGTTCTAGAGGGAAATATGGCACATTTAGTACAAAAAATTAGGAGGCTTGATAATGTCTTTCCAGAGGTGTGGACGACCACTCCCTCAGGCTGTTCTGCTGACAGGGTGTGGGGTTGCCAGCGGTACTTTGCAGTGCCCCTGCTCCTAATGCTCCCTGGCACATTGGTCATGGGCACTGATCTATTCTGGGTATTTTTCTATTGACAGAGAGATTAAGGCATTTGGGTTACTGGTCGTTTTGTGTGCGTGTGTTTTTTATCTTTGGCTTGTCTGAAGAATCACATTCATGGGCACAGGTGTTACCAGTGTAACATCCCTGATGACCCTGATGGAAAATAGCCAGGAAGAATCTACACAGCAAAATGCTTCTGTCTGTGTAGAAAGCTGTACCTTAGCAAGTTTTGCCGTGTTAGCAACCCTTCTAATCTGCAATCCGATGTACCGTGTATGTGATTTTTGCCCTTGACTAAGAGGTATGAATTGTGAGTCACTGTGTTTTATACTGTAATTACCACATCCTTGAACGCCTTATCTGCCCTCTGCCCGTTCCTCTGTGTGGTTGTTCTGACGTTGTGAACCTGTGAGAAAGTTGCCCCTTGTTTTGAAGCCAGTAGGACACAGCTAAAGAAATGGCTGATCAATATTCTGTAAGATTGTCTATCAAAAAACAGCTAATACATTCTCTCCCATTGCTGGCAGACCCATCTCCGTATGTGGATTTCTTAACATGTTTAAAATAAATGATCTTTTTCTTTATTGTGAAATTGTTGATCTCAAAGGAGTACCAGAGTAAATCAGCCTTTGTTCATGAATACCAGTATTTAATTACTACTTGCTTTGAAAGTCCTAACCCAGGAATGCATTGCAAATAAATGCAGCCTCCTCCCAGGGTATTTTTGCTCTCACTTTGTTGGAGGTATGGCTTGGCAGTGACTTGAGTACAAATATTAAACTCCCAATTGTCAGATTTCTCCTCGGTGCTGGAAAATGAATTTTCCATCTTTGGATGGAGCCGCACCCTTCTCTTTTCGGCGTTTGGTTTCCAGTTAATTGCATTTGCTCTCTGCATGGAATGCTGAAGTTCAAAACACAGAATGAAAGTAAATAAAATTTAGTTTTTTTTAAAAAAAAAAGTTTTGGTCTGTCCTTGATGCAGGCAAGTCTTCAGAAAAGCAAGGAGGAGCATATTGCTCTGGTGACCCGATGTTTTCAGTATGAGGAACTGTGTAGTGAACTCTCACTACACTCTATTTGGGTAATATTTGTGGTTTGGACCCCTTACAAAAATATCTTGTTTGACACAATTAAAGTTAGTGCAGTGTCATTTGTACCAAGGCAGTTCCCTTCAGTTAGGACTTCTGCATCTTTATTGGCTGCCTTGAATTTATATCACAGTAGCATTAAGCTTATCATCAGTGTGGGCATTTTAACTCTAGCAATGTGCTGAATATTATTTTCCTTGTGACATCTGTGCTCTGTTAATAAATAGTTCAGGAGCAGATGATGGCAGAAAGCAAGAAGACTTTGCTTTGTGCAAAGGAGTCATGAATTAACTAGGCCTGCTGCTGATGTTGTTTAAAAAAACCCAAACCGTAGTGATATTAGACAAGTCCTTTCAGATGGAATATGTCCCTTGATAAAAGGGAGAAACTGCCCTAAATTTTCCAGGATATTTTGAGAATTTTTACATATATTGTGACAATACCAATCTACTACTGCATTGCATTTGGAGGTGTCTGAAATCTGATGTGGGTTTTTTTCTTTATCTGAATGTGTGATCACTGGGAGTTTTCTCTGCCATAAACCAGCAGAAGTACGGAATTAATGATAGTAGGTAAACATAGAGCCTCGTGGAAGGAGTAGAAATGAGAAATAGTTTCAACAACTCCTTTAATTCTCTATAAACAGTTGAAAAGTCAGCATGTGAGAAGAGGTTTGTCTTTGCCAGGAGGAGAGGAGCTTCAATGTAATGATTAACTAATTTAGAAACTTAGCAGCGAGTAGCAAGTTAAGCAGCTTTTGCAGTTCTGCACCTGCCTTGAACTGTCTGGGGTTATGTTGGGAGTTGGAGTTTCCTGATAAACTAACAAGTGCCTTGTAACCTTTTGCTTTTGTATAAGTAGATCTTCTCTTCTGGCGGAGTATCTGGTAATCTTAGCTTCTGTTGTGGTTTTTCTCCAATTTGCTTGCAAATGAAAATGTAATTGTTTGCTGATAGAAGTTCAGTAGTGCAATTTTCTTAAGAAAAATTTCCATTTTAGTTAATTTTTGGTAGTTATTTAGTTATCTCATTAGCTCAAATTTTTTGAGGAAGCAGAAACAATGCATAATGTTGGTGTTGGATTTCTCATTCTGGGTATTTGCTGACAGATGCTGATAGTGTTTCAAGATTGCTTTTTTAAAAACATTTGTTTTTCATTTGTCTTCTACTATTTCTGTCATTTCTGATTATTCTTCAATGTTTTGCCATGAAAACAATTAGTTGAGTTTCTTTAGTAGGTGTTACAGAAATTTGATTTTAGTTTTTATTTATGCAAGGTTTTAATAAGGTCAGTCAAAATCTAAAAACCAAGAGAGATTTATGCCTTACCTCTGCTCTTAAATTAGGGCAAAGCTCTGTCTAAACATGACAAATCTCCCTCTTTGTCATACTTTTCATTGCAGTAGTTGGAGACAAAACCACACTTTGTTTTGGTCTTGTGCTTCATTAAGTTAGCCAAAGAATGTGAACTATCAAGTTTAGCCATTTTTTGATTGTGGATTTAAGAATAAAAATTTTAGTTTCCTGGGTAGTCTTAACGTTTTTCCCTAGTGCAGAATATTTATGGGTGTTTTTGCCTCCTGAAGGTAAGAGTAAACTGCAATAATGCATTACAAGCCTTTGAAACATGTATTTGAAAAGACATTAAGATTGTATATGGGAACATGCTCTTTGCAGAGCCTGTTTATTTTATCTGGATACATGTGTCCTACAAATACAGTCTTTGGCAATTTGTTAACATGCTTTTGAGAGCATGTTAACTTTACTTATTGCAAAGATTGAGTATGCCATGTTGCCAAGTTTTAGTTACATTTATTAGAGTAAATAACAGAGTTTAGCTTTCAGTCTAGTTTTGTAGGAAAGCGTACAAGGGCATTAGGATTGATGAGTATTTCAGCACTATTTTACACTTAGAAGTAATTATCCTGAAGAAGCCTGGATTTGTGGGTAATGGCCTATTAGGGCATTTTATTTCTTTATTTTAAAGCTGCATTAAGTTGCAGTATATTTCTGTAATTGATTAATATAGAGAACTCAGTAGCATTAAGTGAAACCTCAGAAAGTCACCTTGGCCTTATGTTTTCCCCTGGGTCCATGTTTGATGTGATGATAGAATTTGATATAAATTATACGAAGTAATCTCTGGTGTCACAGTGATACATGATACGTGGCTGTATAAATGTCTTGTGTAATAAGAGGCTGAGCTTCTTTAATGAAGTAAAGCAGAAAACTTCTTTGCAAGAAGAATGAAAAACCTGTTCTAGAAACCTGTTTTATCTACTTTTTACTGGTTTTATGAGTCCATTGCACAAGTCAGCATTTTAATATGGAGCAGGAAAAAATCTTTCCATGTCTCTGTATGTTATGTAAGATATTGTCATCTATGACAGCAGTAAGACAAAATAAGTCTCTTCTTTGTATTGTTTTAGTATTCTAATGAGTCAATTTGAACATGTTGGGATGATGTGTGAGTAATCATTTCTTGGGAATCTTTCCATTGATTGTACTTTATTGTAAATGGGTTTTAGCTTTGCACTTAAAGCAGCAATGTGCTTTAAAATTCTCTCAGCATTTTCAGGAAGGAATTAAAATAGTGCTTGAGAATTTTCATGTAGGCTGAAAATTCAATTTCCTCAAGAATATTGTATATAACTAGTACCGAGTTGGTAATTTTTTTGTGGGAAGCTTTTGTGCTTTTTGTGCTATATTCAGAATGGAGTTGCATCTTTTCTGAGAGTGTTAATGTGCTTAATCTATTTTGTGATTCATGTACAAAAGGAAGTTTTATAGCATGGCATGTGTGAAGGGACAGACTTTCATTCTGCTGTGAACAGAATAAATATAAAATTCTTCCTAGTTATCCTGAAACCATCCAGCACTAGTAGCAGAAGGCTGATATGCAGAAATTCTTGTGAACTGTGAGGACAAAAGTTAAGTAAAAGAGACATTCTAAAGAGTAGTAATTAGTAACTATGGTGACAGATGTCTCACTGTAGCAAGTCAGTCAGCTATATATAAACCAAATTACTTGTAAATTAGAACTCTTCCTCTACATCTCTTCTTTTTAAAAATAGCTTTTTGCATCAAAACTAGTGACATTGATGCATAGAGAGGGATCTATTTTTGCACAGTGTTGTCACTTTTTGTGGTAAAACATTTAATCTTAAACGTTTTTGGTAAGTATCTTGTCAATCTGCTCCTTTTGACAGTGAATGCCTGTTTGGATTATTTGAATAATCTGGGGATAGATCAGCACTCAGGTAGATGAACAACTTTTACCTTTTGCAATTACTTCATTCCACAACTTATGTTTTCTGCAGAAAATTTTATTTAGAAGAGGAATGAATATTTTGTATCATGCCTGGGATTGCTTCAGCTCACATTCTTCAACATGAATCTTGTAGAAGAGTGTAGTTACTACAGAATTTTGAGGAGGCTTTACTGCATAATAGTGAGTGTCCAGGACTTGTTCTTCTGTGACTCGGTGTTGTACTACATTTTTCATTACGGAATGTGATTATTGGGAGGTGTTGACTTCACAACTGTCAAGTTAGGCTGGAAATGTTTATTTCTAGAAAACAGTTTGTGTGGTTACTTAATGCCCCCAATTCTGCAGAAGGAGGGTGAAGGCAAATAGGTTAGCAAGGGGAACCATCCTTTCTGATAATGTTTCCATTCACATTGGTTGTGCAAAGTCATCACAATCTTAGAGTAAAAGCTTTGTTCTCAGTTTAATCTGTTACTTTAATATTGGTATATATTATATATATATATAGTCTTATATGAAGGATTCTTCCCCTATGTAAACTGCCATCATGATAACACTACCATGTTTTTTTCCAGGTGTTTTAGGTGTTTGGAGAGTTGATAGTTCCTTTCAGAACTAAAGTAAATACAAGCAATCTGAAAGTGACTTAGTGATGTTCATACAGGTCTGCACTGACAGTGGGGATGTTGAGGGATTCAGGCATTGTAATTCATTTTCTTTACTTATATTTGCACAGAATCACAGAATGGGTCAGGTTGGAAGGGACCACTGCAGGTCATCTGGCCCAATCTCCCTGGTCAAGCAGGGCCATCCCAGAGCACATGGCACAGGATTGTGTCCAGGTGGTTCTGGAATATCTCCAGGGAGGGTGACCCCACACTTTCTCTGGGCAAGCTGTTCCGGTGTTCAGTCAATGCACAGTGAAGAAGTTCTTCCTCATATTCAGGTGGAACTTCCTGGGCAACAGTTTCTGCCCATTACCTTGTGTCCCATTGCTTGGCACCACTGATTAGAGCCCAGCTCTATCCTCTGACACCTCCCTGCAGATACTGATAGACCTTGATGAGGCCCCTTCTCAGCTTTCCCTTCTTGAGGCTGAACAGCCCCAGCTCCCTCAGCCTTTCCTCATAAGAGACATGTTCCAGTCCCTTAATCATCTTTGTAGCATCTGCTGGACCTGCTCTGGGAGCTCTGTGTCTTCCCTATACTGAGGAGCCCAGAATTAATGTATTTTGTGAAGGAACATGCATTTCATGAAAGCAATGATGATGCAGGTCATGGTTTGCTTAATTTAATTCTGCTTGAGACCATTGCTTCTTAATACAGAGAACTTCAAGTTCTGGTTGTGAACTGCATGTCAGGTACTTATGTAATTTATGTACTGATTCTGACATATAACAATGACAGAAGTCAGGTTCTTGACACTGTAAATACAGCCTGCTCTCTGCCATTCTCTTCATGACTGATGCTGCTGCTGTGGGAGGTGTGAGTGTGTGGCTTAGGAGCCAGCTTCTGAAGTTTGCTCATTTTTAGCTCAGGTCATCATTATATATCAAGCAAATTAGGCAAACTGAAAATGGTAAGAATTCTGAAACCACACTGAGTTTTCAGCTGTCCCTACCATCAAACCAACTTTGCTGCTTTCTGCAATAGCTAAGGAGCAGATAACCCCCCAACCATCCTGGTCCAGCTGGCTCATTTCTTTTGTCTGTTACCACGTGTGAGTTGAAGACATCACTCTGAATAGGTATAGTTGTGAAAGGTGTGGGGGACTAGGAGTTAAAGTTGAGGGCAGCAGTGCATAAGCACACAGACTTTTGGAGACTAGCAGTAGAGATTTTTCCTCCTCATTTTCATATACGTGCACAAATTGGGAATTGTGAGCATGGGGTTTTCCATTTATTTTAAACTAGAGAACTTGGATTGTGATATAGATTGAGGTCCTACACTTAAACTTTCAGCCATCTTCTGCCATTCCCTTAAGTCTGAATTACTTGGAAAAACACGACAATACTTCTTGAGAATTAGATTTGATAAAAATAGCCCAAACCATTTAAGTGGAGTATTTTTAAGCTCCATGTAGATGGTTGTAAAACTGAGTAATTAGGAAGTATTGCTTAATATTTTTAGTAGCCTTTCTGTTAATGAAGACCACTTCCTAATACAAATCAAAAATCCTTGTAAAATAAATGTCTAATATCCTCTTTCTGAATTTTTGGATATAAAGTAGATTATCTTTAACTACAGATGTTGAAGAAACGTATAGAGCTATTGACTAATAATAACCCTGAGCGCTGAGCTTTTCACCTTCAGATGAGTAAGCTGAGTTACAAGTACTAACAAACATGGGGTTTGAACAGTGATTTAGAAGGTAAATGCGATGCTTAAATGGGCACAACACATAGGAGGTTGCATTAAGTCTGCAAACATGCGTTTGTGTTTTTCTTTCTTGTCAATGATTTTAATCTGCCAGAATTTAAAATTCTGATAGGTGTGTTTCTGTAAAAGTCAGCAGTTAAAATAAGCATTGCAAAGTCGTACGTCAAAAAAAGTGTGTGCTAAAATGTTTTCAGGTACGACTTGGATATGTTTGCTTTGTTCTGTTGAGAAAGGTGACATTTTGCTACTGAGGAAGGCACTGGAGCAACTCAGGATTGTAGACAAATACAAGTTTACAAGTTTTGTGCACATTTTTAATGTTGGTGCCTCTCAGTGTTGGGCATTGCCTTTCTACCTACCTGTGGTGCTTCTTCCTCCCCACAAATCCATCCATCTTCCCTTCCCAGTCATAGTCCCTGTTTCCTTTTCAGGCAAAGTCTGCTGACCCCACTCGCACAAAAGTTAAGCTGAGTGACCCGGCCTGTAGTGAACTTCAAAGCACTTGAATGACCAGGACATGGCAAGGAGCGCAGGGATTAATATTTTATAGCACCTCAAATAATACATCTAGAAAGGCCAAACTGTGTTTATACCCAGGCTCAGTTATGCTGGCACAAAGCTGCTTTTACTGGCACAGTTTATTTTGCTTGACAACAGGTATGAGCAACCAGCAGGGTTGTCCTGGCAGTACAGACAACAAAACTTCAAGGTGTAAACAGACACGGGAACAACTGGGTCAGCAGAAGAGCATATTCCCTGCTGTTCTTTCCCTTCTACTCCTTCGAACTACTGGCAAGTTTGGAAGAATAGCATTGAATTCCTGGGGGTAGCTAAAGATTTTAACCTTTTTTCATCAGTGTAGTTGGATTTACATTAGGCCTACACTTGGAGTTAAAAACACAGTGATAGTTTCTTTCCAGTGCTATATCAAAGAATGTTAATTTTTTCTCTTTTTTTTTTTTTTTAATTACTGCACAGAAAGAGTGGTTAAGTTTATTATTTTTAAGAAAAGTTACTGAAAGCTACTAGCAAGTTTTGCTTCACTTGAGAAATCCAATACTTATGGTCCATGAAAAGCCAACTGCCACTCCTTCACTCTGTTCAATCTGACTGGAAAATCCCTTTCTTCACAGCTGGTTGCTTTTGGTTTCATAGTGTGTGCCTGCCTCGGGTGGTTAGAATCATTTTTAAAACGAGATTTCATAAGAACAAAAAGTTAATGCCCTAGTTTTGCTTCTAAGTTGAGGGAGCAGGGGTTTAGTAAGCAAAGAGCTATTAGATCTGTGTGTTTAAGAAACAGAAAACTAAATAGAAAAGCAATTTTGCTTGATGTACCCCACCCTGTGAATTATGCTTGCTTATGGAGACAAATACTTCTACTTCCGTGATAGGCGGGTGGAGTTAGGCAAGTGAGAGGAAAGGAATTTAGGATCTGTCTAAGCAGACCAGAATGAGGAACTTAATCAATTGGATCTGGAGATAATTTAGCATTTGAACTTCTCTATCTTACAGGCAAAGGGCTGGCCTGGAATTCGGTATGGTTTGCACAGTGTACTCTGCTAGCAGAGTGCTGCTCCCAAAATGAGAAAATACTCAGTGTTAAGATTTCAAAGAAGATATAATAATATTTTAACAATATGAGAGAAAAAGCTTTCTAGCCACAGTGTGACAAATGTTGGCCATGTTGGTTTGACCCTGGTGTGTGTTGTTTTAAAGTCGTTGGCTTTGCACAGCTGGACTCGTGCTCAGCGTACTTCGCTTCCTGGTAGAATTCTCAGCATGCAATGAGTAAATGAACATGGTTGTATTACTGCTTAGTCAAATTTTTAGCTGAAGTATTACTCCAGGGCAAGTATTCCAATTTCTAGCTCCTTATTTACTTGCTGCTTTTGAGTATTAGCTTTAGTACTCAGGGGGTGCATTTATAATGCTGGCATTAATTGTTCAATGATTATTTAGTATGAGTAGGGGAAGAATCTGTCATCGTTAACTCCAGCATTTTATGGCTTAACTGCTCTGGCTGACAGCCTTGTTGCCCCTTTGTGGCAGTAACCATGGCAGAAATGAAGCTGCCATCTCCTTACTGGTTATAGTTCATTATTTGACAAATTAATTGAAATATTTTTGGTTTAAGCTAAAGCCACAATGGTATAACAGGATCCTGAAGCACGTGGGAGTTGTGTGTACTTTCACAAAGAAAATAGGAGATGAGAAAAAGAATCGTAAACTAGGACATTCTGAAACTGGGGTTCTCTTTCTATATTAGTTGTTTAGGCAGTGAAAATACATTTAATAAATAAAATCCATTAATTTTTTACTTTCTTTTAAAGGCAATAGCCTACAGTTTGGTACTTATTTACTTAATTATTAATGCAGCTATTGAATGAGGCTGAAATGTTTAATTATATGCTGGAGTCTATGTCTGCATTTTTCGATGTAGAAGTTGTTCCTCTTCACGAACTGAATCTCACATCTCTGTGGACAAGCTGCCTCAGTTCTCCAGCAGTTTTCACTGTAATTCTCAGAATAATTGTCCTGAACTGCAGTTTCAAGCTGTGTTAGGTGGAGTCGCAGTAATGTGCTCTTAAAATGGCAAAGAATGGCTGTACATAGTAATAGTAAATATTAAGAAATATTAAAAAGCTGGTCAGTTGTTTGTTCCTGTAGTTCTACTGTAATTAAATCCAGGTAATTAAATCACTGAAGAAGTGTGCTGCTTTCTTTTCAAGGTTTTCTTTGCATCTCTGAGCCCATTTTTTGTCTTTTCTGAGATGCTTCAGAAGTGTCTCATCCTGTATCAGGCCTGCATATGGCTTGGGAAAGAAAACACCTCGTGACTTTCTCACTTGTCAGGCTAAGTAAGGATTTCTCTTCAGCCTGCCTCCTGGAAGAACTTACAGTAGTAATCATTAAACAGAGTGGGTTTTGTTGTTGTTATTTGGTTTTATTACTTTGAAGAAAACAGTTTACCTACATTTCATAAATAAGGTTAAAATCTGTCCTCCTGGAGCATAGCAAATTGCAACTTCCTAATATCAGTTAGAATTAATATATTTCATATGCTTAATTTTGATGTATTATAGTTTGGGATCCCTTCAGAAGAATCTTCTATTTCTCTAATCAGAAAATACTAGGAGTTTATTATAGGGGAAAAATCATAGTGGTATCTAAGTGCATGAAAATAACACATGAACTGTCATTTAGCAGGTTGTTGATGCTCTTCTGAGTCATTGACCTAGAAGGAATGTGATTTTTATACACCTCAGGTCAGAGCAGAGGAGGTACTTTTGTTCTGTTTGCAAAACTGAATAGTAACTTGAAATTTAAATACTAAATTTGTGAAATAAGTACATAATTCCTTGCAAAGCAGGGAAACAAAAATCTGTAGTTTTTTGAAACTTCCATAATGTACTTTCTAAGGAAGGTGGACTTTACTGGAGAAGTTTGAGTGTACTGATGAACTGCAAGTTTTACTTTAGAATAAAATCTTCCTGAACTTTGTGGAAGCAGCATGGTAAGGTGTCTGCAGTTAACTGATCTTATTAATGGTATATAAGTGAGAGGGGATGTAAACAATAAACTACTAAAGAAGAAATACAGGATTGGAATTTTTTTTGTCAGATGTTAGGATATTGGAGAGAAAGTTTCTTGAATACTCTGTGTGTTACATTGTATTTTTAAAGAAAGGAGGGGAAACCAGCACTGGAGTGATGTTTCCAGCTATCACCTCAATTAAGGAAGTGATAATACTTTAAAGTCCTCATAAGCTGAGTTGTTTTGAATGAACGTGAGCTGCCATCTCTGCTCTGCATTGGCCTCGTTGTTAATATGAGGCACAAAAGGGCTGGAACTTTGCTCTGAAGAGAGGAGTGAATTATAAAAGCAAGTGTAATTAGGCCAGTATACGCTGCCCTTTTTTCTGGCGGCACCGGCTTGAGCACCTCCTCGTGTACCTTGCATCAGCTCGAAACTGCTTGGCAGTGACTAAACAAGCGCCTGAGCCGGTCCAAGTGAGGAGGTGGTGGCACAGCTCAGCAGTGAGAGCTGGGAAGGGCAGGATTCACCGGCAGTGAGAGCTGGGAAAGTCAGGATTCATCGGCAGTGAGAGCTGGGAAAGGCAGGGTTCATCGCTGCTCTGTGAGCTGGCACTGCTGCCCGAGCTCGGGCTGCACGGCGAGCAGGAAGGACAAATGGTGCTGGATTCACAGAAGGCGCCGTGTTCCACAGCTGCTGTATAAAAGGCGTTGGTTTGGGAATTGGAGAACCCTCTGAGGAGACTGCATAATTAAATAGTACATTAAAAAACAGTATACTGCCACAAGTACTAGTTAATATAAAGACACATTTGTTTCAGGGCTTGCGTTTGATTTTATTTCCTGAAGATAACTATAGTAATTATGCAAAAGGGATGGAGGGATTGACCTTTGAGAAAGACCTTTTGAACTAGTGAAAACTAGCGTGGAAGTAACATTTGAGTTTCTGTTTGAAAGAGACCAGCTCAGTGGGTTCCCGAGCAATAGCTACATTAAAGATAACTGAATCCTTTCTAGCAACATATGAAGTCAGTGTGTTTTCCCTTCCTTTGACATCAGCTATTAACATGTGGCTGGTATTACTTCTTTACTAGATGCAGGAAGAAGAGTATTTACAAACAGGATGAAAAGACTTGAAGAGCATCACTTTTCTAAAATTTATGTAATTCAATTCAGTAGTATGCACATAAGTGGACATCGGTTACATAATATCAAATGTCATGTGTATTTTCTCTGGACATTTGTTTACAAATATTCTTTTGCAGCTTGAATTTAGTGTTTGCTAATATTTTTTAAGTTTTGTATGCTGATGCTCTGTTGCACTTCTTTTCCTGTGGTCACTGTCCTCTATTTCCTTGCGCTATCTTGTCTGAGCCCCATTTGCAGATTCTGCAGAAATGGGTTTACAAGGGGCAGTGATTGATCAAAACATTGGGAGGGATAAAAGGCAGATATGCACAGAGAAGAAAAGGGTGGGGAAAAGCAAATAAGCAGAAGCATGTTTGTTTCTCTTTGCCTGTGACTCACTTTTTCATAACAAAAGAATTTTCAAATGAAGAAGAAAGCTAATTCAAAACAAACAGGAAGCAAGAAATAATTACCTCTGCACTGAACCATGAGAGGGTTTGGTACTTTCAGACTATTAAATTAACAAGCTAATTAATTTGATTGGCTTTTAAGCATGTAACTGTTATAAAAGCTGTATTATATATTATTATGCTAATAGTATTTCATAATATGGAGAGTATTATTTAGAGTAGGGTGGGTCTGATTATTAATACAGTGAAAGCACTCATAATTTCTTGATCTATCCATAATTTATGCTTACCTTCATCTTTATCAACTTTTGACTGATTATTATTTTCTTTTCCTTCAATTGAATATCTAAGGCATATCTGTTAGAGGAAAAATAAGTTTCACAAACATAGCTTTTCATTCTTTTCACATACTGTGTTTCATTTCAAACACCTACCTGAACTTTCCTGTGCTGGCATTCCCCTTGATTACTGAGTCCTGTGTCCGGGACACAATGGAATTTTGGCTTTCTGTTTAGGGCCACTGTATTATGCCATGTAAGATCCATATCATACACTTGATGTCATTGTCCAGTACAAGATCTGAAGAGCCCTGGTGCTGTGCTATCACTCCATTCTAAACCCATCTTTTCCCTCAACACCATGGTTTTGAGCTATGTATCAGGGTTTTTTTGAGAAGTGTGATAATAGAGGCAAATAAAAGCATGAGAAATTTTGCATGGAATCCTGAAAAAAAAGAATGGTCAATTGCTTTTATAAGAAAAACATGGGAATACATTCATTTCTCTGAACACATCATCTTTCCCCCCAACCTTACTCCTGCTTTGGTGAGATTCTTTGAGTGCAGGAAGCCAGGGATTTCTACCATTCCACCAGGTTCCTGTAGTAGCTATTGTTATCTTGGAGTACTGAGATTTACTCATTCCAGTAATTACACCTGGCTGCCAGTAACTTTCTGGTCCCCTCTTTTATGCTGTCCCTGCTCAGGTCTTAGCCAGTCACTCCAGTTTTCTGCCAGGTGACTCATTTGTAACCTCTTCTCAGATGCAGCAGTTTTGGCTAGAAGTCTTGTGTCATAAGCAGTTTCAGATTCAGTAAGTTGCTATTAACATTTAATTAACTCTGCAAATGGGTATTTACAAAGGTGCTTGGTGATACATCAATCTTGAAATTAAGTTAATGATGGGAACTAGTATTGCTGAGAAGTAAAGCGTCCTGTTGGTTTTCTTTAACTTCACCATGATCTTTTATTGCAATTCCTCAGTTCTGTCTTCTGCCAGAGGTTTTCCTTGTGCCCTCAGTGCTAGCCTTCCCTATAGCATGTTTGTCATACAACACTGTTATGTATGAGCAATTAGAATTTTTGTGTGTTGACCAACTTAAAAATGAATTGTTACATGTATGTAGCAAAAAGCGTTGTTGCTAGTGATGTCTGATGTACTGCAAGCAGTAGTTCAGGTACACTTTGTAGCAATTATTTACATTGTGTATGTGCTAGAATTCACTCATACATTAAACAACTCAAAATCAAATACAAATATTTCTTGATAATGGGAAGGTGTTGCATCCTGTGGAGGGTGTTTGGAATTTGATACATTTCTTATCTTCTGTAGATAAGTTTTATATAAATAAAATTTTACTTGAGCTTATATTTCTTGTCTTGCTTTTGCCAGATACTTCACCATTCTTTTTGTGTATTTTTTTACAGTTCTATCTTCAAGACACTAAAAGTAGTAATGGTACCTTTATTAATAGTCAGAGACTGAGTAGAGGATCTGAGGAAAGCCCACCATGTGAAATTATGTCGGGTGACATCATCCAGTTTGGTGTAGATGTGACGGAGAACACGCGGAAAGGTAAGGGTATGGATCACTTTTTGGTTTCTCTTCAAGTATATTTATTTAGAACATCTTATTACAATCCAGTCTTTAAAACTAAATGGAATTCCCATTGGAAGAACATGGTTTTGTTTGGGTGGGTTTTTTGTTACTTCTTCCCTCCTCTGTGCTGGCAGGGAGCCCTGTGCCCATGTGGTACCGGATCAAGAAACTTGTCTGCTGAGAACACAGACTCTATTTCTACCCCCACGCCCCCAGATGGATTTTAACTGGGTTGTTTCCATGGCCTACCTTCTTCTGTGGCTGTGTGGCTGCTACTGTGTGTGGGGGGAATGCAAGTCTGGAAAAGGAGGCTCAGCTGGGGCCACATGTTCATCTCTTGCCTCACTTAAATTGACCTGCAGCAGTTTTAAAAGTGCAACATAGGCATGTGTGTGTAGTGCTGTGTTGGTCTTTTTGTGTTTGGATTTTATTATTATCTTCTAATTGTAATTACCTTTCTTTCAAGCCCTTTGAACCTTAAGGTTTCAGCTAACAGTGTGGCAGAAATGTGAAACTGAATTTCTTGATTAAGTAGTCAGCATAGGTTTGAAACAAGTTAACTTAATTCTTTTCAAGATACATACTGTTTCTTTCTGTGACTGCTACTGATTTTGATTTCTGCTGGTACTTTAAAATGAAATTAGAAAAAAGTTGCTAGCTGACAAATGAGGTGATGGCATTTTTGTTTGTTTTATTTTTCTTCTTCATATTCTTCCCAGTATGCACGGTCAGGAGATCTTGTATTATGGCAATAGCTCTGTATATTTGTTAATTAAAATGCAGCCTCAGTCTCTTTTCTTTTGAAATTACATAGTATTTCAGGAACCATTTCTTTCTGGAGACTGATCTGTATGGGGATTATTAGATTGTAGTTAGTATTGTCGTGATTTTTTCAAGTTCCCTCATGCGTCTGCTGCTTTCTGCAAGCATTGAACTTCTGGCCGTGTTCCGTAGAGTCCTACCTACTCAGTAACACCCAGATTTGTTAATAAAATGTCAGAACTCCCATCACCCCTTTCCCCCTTTACTACTTTTCTGAACAAGACCTTCATAGAGTTTATCCTTAGAGTAGTGTATTAGAAAATAATGAATGAATGATATTAAATTGGAATGCTGATGATAAAGTTCTTTAAAACAAACAAATAAACAAAGCTTCCATCAAAACAAACCTTTCAAACCAACCCCCCAAAACCCAACAACAACGGGAGCATTTGTTGAAGCGCATTAAGTGAACAAAATGTAAAGATGACACCTGGCTCTGTTACTCTTGAATTTTGTCTTTAGCCAGGTGGGTTGTAGTTTTCAGCTCTGAAGAATAAGAGGAAGGTCAATGAATGTCTTTAAAGAAAACATTGCTAAGTAAAGGTGATGGTGAAGTATTTTGTCATGGAGAACTTTTGGAGCTGTAGTATTTTTGGGTGATTCATTGTGGTGAAGGTCTCATCACATTGTTTTGCTTTTCTCAAAATTGATGTTGCAAAGGTTCAACTCCAGGGTGACTAGCTGAAATTGCCTGGGAGTTACTTAAAATGTTTCCATGTGAAGTGATTGCAAATATTTATGAATACTTGCAGTATACATGGAAGAAATCAAAGGAATACATCGCATCTAATGAAATTGGAGCTATTAATTTGATGAGATGCTGTCCTTGCTAAGAGAAGTTGAATTTGTTCAAGTGTATTTAGACTAAAACAATTTTTATTATAAGATTTAGTTGGAAGAAAAATTAGACTTGACTTGTTTTTATCAGCAGTTTGCAGTTAGTTTATGGAAACGTTTGTGGAAAGTTCATTGTAAGCAAATCCTTGCCATGAATTTTTGCCAGCAGTAGTTCTTTGCTGTGGTTTTATGTTAGTTCTACAAGGCATGATCCCAGTGACCTGGCATTTGTGTAATGAGTGATCAGATTGTGCAGCCTTCCTTGTCCTTTTCTCTAGCTTTGAACATGGAAGCTGTGCTCATGTTACTCATGAATGTGTTGAGGTTGCTAAGGGGCAGAGGATACAAGTTTGCTTTCCTCCCTCTCTGCTCCCCCAAGCAGGAATGAAGATTGTGTCATCACAGGGTGTTTACCTGTGCATGCGGTTGGAATGCATATAAACATGAGTTTTTCACCAGTTCATTTCAGTAGTCTTAGATGTTACTGTTAATCTAATCTAGTCATGAAATAGATAGAAAAGTAGTTTTTAAATTGGTGATTCCCTTTAAAAGCACTTGACTTTCTGGTATTTACATAATACCTTACTTGCACAAGACTTTTCAACAATCTGCTGTCTGTAATTATAAGGTAATGACAGGATAGAATGAGTGTACTTGCCCATGTAAATTCTGAATTGTGTCAATACTGCTAGAATACATTCATTTTATTATTCAGGCTGTGCTTTAGTAAGTAATTTCCTTGCAAATGTGATCTGGATTTGCTTCATTAAAATAGTGGCATGTTCAGTATGTGATTTTTCAGGTTATCAGCTATGAGCACCAATTCCTCAGCTTCCTGCTGCTGAGCCAAAGTCAGTAACAGGTCCTGGAGAAGTGTTTGCATCCGTCCTGCTTTCTTATTTGTCCACTTGCTGTATTACTGACAAGCAGAGGGGCCTGGCCATTCCCCTCTCCTTAATACAGCATTTAACGTATTAACATCTCACTGTGCTTTTCTCTGTGTTAGTGTGGTTTGTATTCTTTTAGCACTTTCTAAATTTCTTACTCGCTGCCAGAGCATTCCAAGAGTTAACTGGTGATATTTCCCTGATGGAAAGGAGCAGGAGCGTTACAAAGCAGGGTCAAATAATACCAGGATGATTTAGTTCAAATACAGCTAATGCACTTTTTTCTGGTCAGGTTTGGACTCTCTCATACATCTGTTCTGTCATGGGGTGTTTGAAGGAGGTTGTGTAAGTGGGGAGCCCAGTGTGTGCTACAGGGCAGTGCACAGACCCCCAAGGGACATGGGGGGCTCCTCAGGGTTGAGTACCACATTAATAAGTGAAAATAAAAAAAGGAGCATCATTATTGGATTGGTGAATTGTCTCTCTGGGAAGGAAAACTTGAGACAAACAGAAATGGTTACTTGTTTTCCCGTTGTGCTCCAGTGCAGCAGAACCTGTTGGGGTTCAGGGCAGGTCTCGGTGGTTTTGGAGCTGTGAAGTGTGGGGCAGCTCCGTGTTTTGGAGGGGAGCAGCAAGTTCATTCTGTGGAGGGAGCTGTGGATAAGGGGTAGCTGTTTCACTCCATGGAGGGGCAGTGGGTGTGGAGGGGGAGCAGTGGATGTGGATGAAGCAGTGGATGGTGGGGTGGCTGTTCCTGTCTATGGAGGGAGCTGTGGATGTGAATTGAAGCAGTGGATGTAGGGCAGCTGTTCCAGTCCGTGGATGGAGCGGTGGCTGTGGGGCGGCTGTTGCAGTCCATGGATGGAGCGGTGGCCGTGGATGGAGCGGTTGCTGTGGATGGAGCGGTTGCTGTGGATGGAGCGGTGGCTGTGGATGGAGCCGTGGCTGTGCATGGAGCCGTGGCTGTGGATGGAGCGGTGGCTGTGGATGGAGCGGTGGCTGTGGATGGAGC
>VZTX01008041.1:36390-108833 GCA_013400915.1 Pardalotus punctatus
CCGCCGTGCCGGGGCCGGGCGGGAGCGGCGGCCCCGCGGAGCGCCCGCAGGTGAGTGGGGTGGAGGGGGGCGAGCTATGGGGACAGGGCGTGTCTCAGCCCCACTGGGAAACCAGGGCTTGCTCTGCTGCCTTTTCAATTCCCCAAAATAACTACTACAGACCTCAATTTAAACCGTTGCTGCTGTCCTGTGCAGTCAGTGCTGTATTGATGTTTTCTGTGTCACTATACCTTTCCCTCAGGCTTTCTCCTTATTTTTCCAATTGCAGTGAACTGATAGCTAAAGGTCAGACTGCAGGGTTTGGGTGTTGTTTCCTTTCTTATTATTTTGATTTTATAAATTTATCAAAATGCTTGGTACCTTTTCCCAGTCACTGTCTGTTTGAGACCTTTTGCTAGATGCCCGTTATGTCTTAATTTGACACAAATAAAGCTCCTGCAGATTTTAGGAGATTTTTGTCAGTCTAGCTGTTGACAGAAAAACTTCAGAATTATATAATCTTACAGCAGACCTACCGATACGTGACCCAAAGGTAAAGCTGTCTGTTGGTATTTCATGTCAGGTATCCTAATGTTTTCTTATTAAAATCACTAATTTTCTCTTAAAGGAAAAATTCTTAATTATAAAAGCTGTGTATTATGGGCTACAGCTAATATTGCTAATGTATTTTTTTAATGTTTTTGCAAACTGGATTTATTTCATTATAAATAAAGACCCCAAACCCTGCAGATTAATCTGTTCTGTCCTGGCATGTAAATTTAATACTTTAGCAGGTCAGCTTGAAAAACCAAGGTACTCTAGCCAGGAGAATATGTCTCCAAAGCATTAGCTTTTAGCTATAAATAAAGGTTAAAAACAACTCATCTTGGTTGGATCATTTCTCCTGTATTTTTAGATTCTATTGAGGTAGCTTCCTTAAAGACCTGTCTCATTTCCCTGGAGTATTACCAATGTCCTAAAACGCCCATTGCCCTTTTTTTTCAAAGCCAGATTAACTGTTTTGGTGATATTAATAACTGAGAAAGTAGAGCAGCTATTTGTCTATGTATGTTAGTGGGTGCTTGAGGTATAGTGGTACATGATAGATGACCATATACTTATTTGTATCTCACTTGTGGTAGTATTTTGGGAACAATGTATACCTATCTTTCTGTGTATCTGGAAATAATTTTTACTTCCCAGTTCACAGAACCATACGAGGGGAAAAAAACCAAACTGAGACACAGACATAGTTTGACTGTTTGCAAAGGCATTGAAAACGGTATCTCAAATATTTTTTGAAACATTGTGTAGAAAGTTTGAACTTGATGTAAGAGTCAAATATTGCATTTCCTCCTCTTATTCCTTAGGATCTTTCTGTAGTTCAAAGAATCTTGAATTTAGTCCTCAAGGAGCAAGTTTACCTCTTTTGAAATGAAAGGCCACTTGTCTAGGGCTATGCATCAGATGTGACTACAAGCATCCCAAAATAGAGATATGTTGTCTTGAATGATGCTGCTCTGTGGTGTTCAGAAGGATGTACTTCTCAGTGGTTCTTACACACTTCGTCTGCATTCCTTTTTTGATCCTTGTTTGTAAATAATAATCACTTGGCAAGTTCCAGATCTTGAAGTGAGTGACACAAATTGGGTGTGTTACCTTTTAAGTCCCTGGATATGCTTGTAGGAATCTTGTCAAAAAGGCAGCTCATTATTTTGTTTCTACCTCTGCATTCCCGTTACCTATCTCAGGTAAGACGCATTCCTCTTCCCCCATTTTATGATCAAAACATACCATTCACTTTTTGAGCTTACTGTAGTAAAGACAAGTTTCAGGTATTGCTGCACGTGGAAGAGTTGGAACTGAAACTGCTCTGCAGCCAGGACTGAGTACACAGCATAACCTGTTCAAGTTTGTCATGGTGAAGTTTCCTGTGTCCAGAGGAGGTTTGAGAAGGCAGACTCAGGCATTGGTACTTCATGCCTCCTCCTCTTTGCCTGTCTCAAGGTTTCTTGAGACATTTTGCTTGGTTATTATAACATTAAACACTGAACTTACAATTAAATGGTAATGGATCATGATGACTTGGTGTTTGTTTCTTTTCAGTTACCCATGGATGTATAGTCTCCACAATCAAACTATTCCTTCCAGATGGAATGGAAGCTCGATTGCGATCAGAGTAAGTATTCACATACGCCAAAATTCAACTACTGTATGATGAGGATTTGATGGACATTATGTTTAGAATCACCATAGGAACAGTTTATTTTCCTGTCATCCTGCAAAGCCAGTAACTGAGAGCATGGTTCTTTTGCAGGAATTACATGAAAAAAAAATCTTATTTGCTTGTTGTTTTTAGTAATTAAGAAAACTATGAAGAATAAAAACCTTCTCTAAAAGAGAGGGTCTTATGAAGTCGGGCTTTTCTGACTGTGGTTTACTGAAATGGATATTAGAAGCAGAAAAATACCGAGAAAAAGAAAGCAAATGAGCTAATTCTCCTGCCCTCTTTCTTTATTTGGTATTATTATTTTTGCTCTTTTAAATGCATATAGACTCAACTAAAGTGAAGTTAATGGAAACTCAGGCGAATATTGACAGCATTTTCTGTGTATATGTGCACATTTGTGAGAAATTTTCCAAGAGTAGTAAAAACCAAAAATATTATCATTTTGTTTGCTCTAAGTGCTAATCTCAAATGATGTAATTTTAGTCATCTTTCATTATCAACAATTTTATGGGGTTTATTGCTTATTTAAATATCCTTTTATCATTAGTATCCAGAAATACTTGCATGAAGCTTTAGGGTGTCTTTGCTTGTGGGAAGATAAGTAAAAGTAAATTATGAGAGATTTTCCATATAATTGCACGTTCAAATAAGAAATAATAGAAATATATGATGTTAAATTTTTAGTTTTGATGAAAATGTCCAAATACCACATTTACACATTTAGTGTTCACTTCCTTTTTTTCATTTTTTTTAGTGTCATCCATGCTCCATTACCAAGTCCTGTTGACAAGGTAATTCAGTAATTTCCTGGTTTATACCTTATTCAGCCACATGCTGTTTTCAGACTTGCTATATAGATGAAGAAATAGTGAAATCTGTCCAGTTACATTTTGATGTGTTTTCCACTGCCTGCTTTTACCTCGTTTAATATTTTGAGTGACATTTAACATAGAGAAGGTAATACAATAGTCCAGTTTATATTGGAAGGTAAACTGACTTTTTACATTGTGGCACCTGAAACATGGCTTTGGAACAAAACCATTGATGCTAAGATGGTAAATTTCCAGGTACAGGTTGACAGAGTAACAGGTCTTGTGTAATTTAATACTTGAGGTTCTGTGGGACCCAAGAGTAGCTTCTGATTTGGTGTTTGGATGAGGTCTCTTTTCTTTATATCATGTTTTTTCTGGAGGAGAAGCTGCACTGCACAGTCTGGAAGGTGCTTTGTGTTCCCAAGGAAGATGGAGACCAAACCTCTCTGCTTCTCTTGTATAACCAGAGCTGCTCACTGCAGAGTCATGGAGTCAGTATTATCAGGCGTAATTCTTAAACTCAGTTTTGGTAATCTGGGGGACTTGTTGAAAAGCTGTTAATAGATATTCCCTTGAGAAAAGTGATCAGGAGTTGATTATTTCTCTAGTCTTTAAAAAGAAGAATTAAATAGGTTCTAATCAGTGGTTTAAACATGAAGAGCAAACTGTGGAAACTTATTTGTGAAGCCAGCAGCCCGAGGAGTTTATAGACCGTGTGTAAAGTTGAGATTTCAAAACAATATGTGTGCCTTGAATCCAGGGCAAGGGTAGAAATCCTGAGGAGCGACTGCAGGAATAACTGTGGGAAAACAGTTAAAAATTATTTCAGTTTAGGAAGCCTACAGGAATTAGTAAATAAATAGATTTGCTGAAATAAACCCATGGAACAACCCCCTGCTTCTCTCCAAGTGAAGAGCCATTTGTTG
Source organism: Pardalotus punctatus (assembly GCA_013400915.1). Lineage (NCBI taxonomy): Eukaryota > Metazoa > Chordata > Aves > Passeriformes > Pardalotidae > Pardalotus > Pardalotus punctatus. The sequence continues at coordinate 40,338 of VZTX01008041.1, forward strand.
TTATTTAGAAATAATACAGGTATTCCTTAAATCTGAGCTAGATACTTATAGAGGGAGATGATGATGATGAGTAGGTCAGCAGGAAATGTGCAGTTGTAATATGTGTGATGACATTGAATTGGAAGCCCACAATTTGTGTTTGTCCTTGGGCTGAATGGCTTCACTTTTGTGCCTCTTGTTTCTTTTTTGTCACTTTAGTCTCAGCTGTAACAAAAGCTTTAAACTCATTGGTGTGTTGGTGGTTCAAGAACTCGTGCAGACAAACACAGTGGGTCCTGAGTCCTGAGTTGGGAAGTTCTATGATTTTAAAAAAAACAAACATAAATAGTAACAGAACAATAAATGAAGGAAAATGCTATGATTAGATTATCTGAAATTTACCTTTGCGACTAGATTTAAGTGAATTTTGCAATATTTATGTTTAATGAAAAATCCAAAACCATTCTGATTCTTAATTATCTTCTTTTTCAGGTTGCTGCTAACACTCCCAGTATGTATTCTCAGGAATTGTTTCAGCTTTCACAGTATCTACAAGTAAGTTTTCTTTTTAGGGCATTTAGTTTGGCTAAATATTTTTGTTCAAAACACACATGTTATACTGTAGCTTGCATCTATTACAAGCTACAAAAGAAGGAACAGTGCTGGCAGCTCTTCCTTCTCACTGGCATCAACAGCCTTTCTGTGTCTGCTTCTGTGTCAGTTTTAATAGGTGTGTTTTTTCCCAAGATGTCATGTCACAAAAGAGTGAGAGTGCAAAATGGCAGCACATTAAACTGTCTGCTGATAGATAAAAGTAAACCCTTTAGAAAGGATGATAAAATCAGCTGGAAAAAAAATGAGTTTTTTGATGGTAAATTCTATCTAGGTTCAACTGTGTATAAGTTCCACTGATCTATTTTGCCTGGTTTTGTTTGATAATGGCAATTTTGATTTGTTCATGTGAAGGCTTTTGAGATGGACACTATCTTTATATGCATTTGCTGACATAGCAGGAAGCAGCTCATGCAGATGCTCTTTCTTGGGAAGCCAAATACATACTCACTCACCAATCTGTTCACTCTCCATATCCTGGAGTTGTTAACGAAGATGCTCTTCTATCTTCCTGTCATCAACCAAAATTCAAACAAAAATAGTTGTTCTTGCTTGGCATTTCTCTTTTGTGACCTCATTTGAGGATGAACAGCTCATTGCATGGGAGCTGCCAAGCTGCCTTTTGGTGTCTGCAGTTTTGTTTCTCAAATTATTGACAGGACAAAGTGTCTTTAAGTCTTGGAGAGAATTACAGTGTGTCCTCAGCATGTGTAACGTATGCATGAAAAATGAAGGTTTTAGGAACCCGAGGTTACAGGATAGCATTTTCTAATTAAACTATCCAAATAAACGTATGGATGGATAAAATGGAATGGGCTTATTATGGTTTTGAAGGAGTGACAGTGTTTACTACTCAGATTTCCTTTTTTTGTTGTATTTTGGGATCTCTTCTATTGCTTCTGATTTCCTGAGTTGTTCTAGCTGAACTGACTGGTGCCCTGCTATCTTCACAGGAAGCCTTACATCGGGAACAAATGTTGGAACAGAAGCTGGCAACCCTTCAGCGACTACTTGCTGTCACACAAGAGGCTTCAGATACTAGTTGGCAGGTATCTGCAGGCATCTTTTTCCTTATGGACTGAACTATGTGGTGCCATATAAATTTTAGCTATTAAGTGGGGAAAAGCAGCAGAAATAATAAAAACTTTATGGTGGTTCTCTAAAACTGTACAAAAGACAACATTTAAGAAATTCAGTGGTTGTGTACCAGTTTGAAATAGCTATTAGCAGTAAGTACTCCAAAAAAATTCAGGTCTTTAATGCAGAACTCTACTGGCTCTACACCAAGCACATGATAATTCTAAGGTGATATACTGCTTTTCTTCTAGGCTTTAATAGATGAAGACAGGCTGCTATCAAGACTAGAGGTTATGGGAAATCAGTTACAGGCTTGTTCAAAGGTAAGTAGTTCACTTGAAGTCGAATGTTAGGAATGCTGAAAGGCAGCTCTTTTCAAGTGTTTTGAAAGTAGCTAGTTGTAGGAAAGCATTTGGAACATAAACTTTCCAAAATGAGCCTGTCCAGTTTTGATAATCTGAGTAGCACAAAAACTGTAGATCTGCTCTGTATTTCAAGGCATCTCAATAAGTAGCTGTTGTTTTCATTGCCCATGTCCTGTCTGACATCCAGAATTACAAGTATGCGCTGCCCTGATTGTTGTTTAGGCCACCTGTGCCTGTCTTGGATTTTAATTTTATTTTATTTGTATCTCCTCTCAACAATACATTGTAAGAACTTTTTCTGCAGGTCATGTTTAAGGTCTTTCGTCTGGGACCTTGTAGGTTCTTGGTCTGTCTGGTTGTAGGTCTCCTAGGCTTGACATTGTCTTAGCAGTACCCAAAAAAAGCCCCCTCATTTTTCTGGCATCAGAGGTGACCATTGAACTTGTGCTACTATACATACACTTCAAAAAATAACTTCTTTATACGCAGTCATGTCAAGAATCTTTGATCGCTGATTTGTACAGAAATTGCTAAACATTTTTTAATAGAACAGTCTTTATCACAATCTAATTTATTTAATGAGCAAAACAGTAATTTATATTCTATCTTTGAATTATCTTATTTGTGCAGAATCAAACAGAAGACAGTATACGAAAAGAGCTTATAGCATTACAAGAAGACAAACACAACTATGAGACAACAGCCAAAGAGTCCCTGAGGCGGGTCCTTCAGGAGAAAATCGAAGTGGTCAGAAAATTGTCTGAAGTGGAGGTATTGAAGTTTCATGCCTAGTCTCCTGGAAATGCTGGAATAGTTGTAACTGCTGCTGTTTAGACCCGTGATTTGTTGTTGTAATATGCTGGTATTTGTTGTACTCTGATGCTTGCAGGACATTTAGTAGTGTTTGTTTCTCCTATTGGACAGGACTGAGATTGTTAAACAGTTAATGAGAAACTGTTCTTTCAGCTCCTCCCTTTTCTCCCTGGTTTCAAAATTCATGAAGCTGTCTTACAGGAGTTACTTTGTGAGACATACATGAGGGGAAAATGACATACATGCATTTTAAAAAATGCTAAAAGGCTTTGTTTAAACTGTACCATTTATGGAAACGTACACTTAACCACTTGGACAAAGTACACTTTAAAATGAGCTTTCACAATGAGCTTTTACAATGAAAGTGTTGGTCACTTTCTTCAAATAAGGTTTCTGCCCCTATAATATCTTGCATTACTCTCTTTTTGTTTATTTTCTTTTCCTTTATCATTATTTGCTATATTCCCTTGGTCAAGAAGTCTCATAAGACTAGTTGGCATCCTGTGCATGTACACTGTTTGGAAAAACTCTATCATCTGCAGTGTTTGGTGTTTTGTTGTCTGTATTTTGTTATTATTTATTGCATAATAATTCTGTCTTGCAGCGGAGTTTGAGTAATACAGAAGATGAATGTACACACCTGAAAGAAATGAACGAACGGACTCAGGAAGAATTAAGGGAATTAGCTAATAAGTACAATGGAGCTGTAAATGAAATTAAAGATCTTTCTGACAAGCTAAAGGTAATGGCAGAACTTCATCTGACTTAGGATAGAGCTGTGATGAACAAATAATACAGTTTAATTTCTAATGTAGCAATAAAAAAGGTTAAGAAACTTGTTGAACAACATGTTAACAATAGAAATATGCATATAATCTTTAACATATTCTTTAGGTTCAGTTTTAATGTAATTGAAACTGTCATCAGTTAAGTAACTTTCTAAAAAGCTTCCCTCTTCATTCACTTTGAAAATTACCATATTTTTGGAGCTGAAATATATGATAGTATAAAATTATGTGTAGTGTAAATGTTTCTATCCAGCTCCAGACAACTTTTTTATACAGACAACTTTCAAACTAAACATCTTAAAGGTAAGAGGAATGAAAACTAGAATTATCAATAAATTGTGTTTACATGTTGCCTCTTCGTGCAATTACAAACATTACTAGTCCACCACATAATAATAATATGGCTCATCTTCCATCTTGATGTCAGGTTTGTTATTAAACTAATTGTCTAAGTATATTAATATTTAGGGTCCTTTATGCTGGAGAACAGAATAATCACTTTATGATAAAGCCTGTTCTCCAAGAGTCTCCAGTCTAGTTAAGCAGACATTGTGGAGGAGGAAGGTAACAGAAGGAGACCTGAGATAGTTGTTGTGTTTATCTTGGAAAAATACTGGAACTGGAACGTAGGTTCCTAGTTCAGCACCTCAGAGAAATTTTTCTTTCCAAATTAAAATGTTAAATTGCTGGTCTTGAGGCAGTTGGTTTCACAGTAATGAGTTCATCATAGCTGATGATGAGTATATCCAGAAGGATCAAAACTGAAACTTCTTACCTAGTTTTGACGGAGGAGACTGTTTGGAACTTATGATCTTGAGATCCAGCAAGGAAAAAACATGTGGCTTTCAATCAAGTTGGTCTGTGTAGTGTACACTCAGTTCAGAAGGGCTCTTGGGTTTTGATTGACTTGGCATGCTGGGAGACTTGGGGTATTTCTTAGTTCTAGGGCCCTTTACTATTGCTGTAAAATTTTTCTTCCTCAGTCAAAAAGTGAGAAGATATTTTGAGATTTTCTCAGTCTACTTGAAATGAAATTCGTATAAGTTATAGATTCTGCTTTTTGCTTTTTTTATTTTGGTTCTTTTTTTTTTGTTTGTTTCCTGTATCTTATTAGCAAAGTTACTTATGTACATTTAGTTAAATAAAAATCAAAATGATCTGTTCTTCCACAGGTTAATTTTGATTTGTTTGGGGATTTTTAAAATCTTTCTGAGCAGGTAGCAGAAGGAAGACAAGAAGAAATCCAACAGAAAGGACTTGCTGAGAAAAAGGAATTGCAGCATAAAATAGATGAAATGGAAGAAAGAGAGCAAGAGCTTCAAGCAAAAATAGAAGCTTTGCAGGCTGATAATGACTTCACCAATGAGCGACTGACTGCTTTACAAGGTTAGTCACCAGCGGGGAAGGAACTTTGATTATTTGTTTTTCTTTTAATCTGTGAAATACCTTTTTCTTGGACTTCTGTTTACAGTACGGTTAGAACACCTTCAAGAGAAAACTCTTAAAGAACACAACAGCTTAGGTAGGTGTGATCAGTTTCTTCTTTCAAGCTGGATTTGCTGTTCCGTTACTTTTGTTGCGATAGCGCTGTGCTCTCGGTGTCTGGCGGAGTTCGATTCCCGGTTTTCCCAGCAGGGAGCTCTCCGGGATGGTGGTGCCGTGCCGGGGCAGGGCCGGCAGAGGGCGCTGCTGCTGCGGGTGTTCGCTCCGGCCCCGGGCCCGCGGCTTGGAGGGGCCTCAGAGCCATTGGATTTTAAAATACTTCTTTATATAGATGCACATATATATGTGTGTAATAGGCAGTAATTCTTTGGAGTTGGTAATCTCTTATACGTTTGAACAAACAGCAACATGATCTGTAGTAGGAAACACATCAAACTTTGCCTAGTTTATCTGATTAGTCATGAGGAGGTGGTATGAAAAGCCAGGTACATTTCAAAATGCTGTGTTTGTAAAGAAACAAAACCCAAAACATTTTTCTTGCTTCCGAAAATAATGCCCTTTCTTAATCCTAGGCATACAAGTTGACGACTTCATACCTAAAATTAATGGGAGCACAGAGAAAGGTAGTGTATCTGAAGGCTACCTTTTGTCTTATGGTTGATGTTTGAAGATGAACAAATTCAAAATGTTCTCTAAAGTTTTACTTTGAATAATATTCTCTTTGAAAATGAATTTGTCCACTCCTGAGCGGCATTTATTTTTGCTTCTACTTCCAGTCACAGTGTTTTTAGAAAGTTCTGTAAAATGCACCAAAACCACTTGGAGGCTGTCTTTTTTGTTGTTTTTTTTTTTGTTTGTTTGTTTGTGATGGGCGTACGCTGGAATCAGTAGAAGTCTACTGAACGAATGATGTCAGGCTTATGACACAAGAAAGTGGAGAACTCATTGACTGTTCTTCCTCTTAATTTTCCCTTGCAACCCATAGGCATACAGTATTTTTCTAGTAAAGTTGGGTATGCTAAGTAAAGTCAGCAAACCCTATTTTTTTTATAACTTTAATATGAAAAATGTGAGTATATAAAATTTATAAATAGTGGAAACTGACTTTTAAAACTTAGGAGTGTTTTTATGGGAAACAGGAATTAATACAGATTGAACTAAGTGATAGGGATTCTTAAAGGCCAGTTAGTGAAAGCCAAATATTTTAGCTCCTGTGTCTTAATGTATGCATGAAGTTTTTTGAGTAAAATTGTCTAATATGACATATAGCAAAGAATATTCCAGTTATGATTCCAAAATGTTTAATTGGCTGAGATACATTTGTCCTCTTATGTCAATCTTAATGTTTTCCTGGATGTAGCTTGCCTCTACAACCTGAGCAATGGTGGTAGTATTAGTTGGAAGGTTTGGGGACCTCTATAGCGAACGCATGGTTTTAACTAATATTCACAGTGTTTAAGGATTACTGTATTGATAACAGAATTTTAAAGCTCCACATGCATATTTGTAAGTTATATGGTTTTTATCTAGGGAGACCAATAGCAAAATCAGAAATTAATTGCGACATAACCTCATGGGTAGTCCTTATTGGGAGGAAGAGAGACCTGTTAAACACCCACAGGAGCTGTACCAAAACTTCCCCTAAATCTAAGAGCATGGGGTGCTCCTAAGTGTCTTAGCATTTTAGGCTCTTAGCTGTGGTGCACACTGAGGTTTTGGATTGCATAAGAGTCAATGTCATCTGAATGGCTGCATGACAAGATAGATTCCTCCGTCCTGTGAGTAACACTGGCACTTGTGCTTAAACCTGGAAGTTTTAGGAAGCCAAATTATTTTTCTTGGAGTACAGACAACATATAACTGCTCATTCAAATTGTCTTTCTGCGTGTTTATACAATCTATCACCTTTTTTGTCGTGCCTATACCATTCTATTTCATTATTCTGTATTTTAGTGTAGTTTTTCATTCTGTGAATTGTACCACATTTTTCTGCATCTCTGCCTTACCTGACCCATCCCCATTTCTCTGGCATTTTACAGCTTGCTGCCCTGTGTTCTCTTCATGACAGTCTGTGCCTTCCTTCATCTTCCGGTCCCTTATGTAGCCCTTGCATGACAGATGGGCAGTTATTTGCTCTGCCAGATTTTCGATTTTGTTCTCTTAAAGGCAGCAGGAGACAGTTACTGCTGGGTTTTTGGTTTGGTTTTTTTTTCAGGGTTTTTTTGCTGTGTAGTTTTGCATTATTTTAGAAGAGCTAAGAATTTTGGGATTATAATGCAGATTGAGTAACTTTGGAAATGAAAGAGGAAAACTGTAAACCCATGTAAAATCAGTATGCTTTTTTAAATTCCTTTTGTCTCTCTCTCTTTGTAAAGGCTTCAGGTCAAGTCCTCAATGTGTGTGCACAGGCACACTATGTGGCCATGACAAAAATAATGATTTTACATACTTTTTTCTGTGGCTGTAGCAGTCAAGAGTTGTATTCAGAGCAGAGGAACAAAGAATTCATGTTATAGCCTCTGTACAGGCTTTTCATAAAAAAGTGTATTCAGAGGATGATGGTTAGGCATTCATTTTCTCTCATTGCCCTTATGGAAAAGCTGGTGCAGAAGAGAGGAACTTATTTGTACATCCAGCCCCTAATAAAGTTGTGTAGAACTAAGTTGTTTCAAAAAGTGGTATTTTTCCCAATGAGTTACACCACACCTGGCTTTTGTCTTTAAATTTTGTGAGCCACGTATTGCATAAAGAAAGATCCAAGAAATTTGTATACAGTCACTTAGAGTACCGGGTAAAAATTTAAAAAATAAAGAAAGTTTAAATATGGAGAATAAATTTTACAGCCATGGTGCTGTTTTTTAAAGGCTCCATTCTTGTGAGTTTAAAAAAGTTGACTTTTTAGATTAACTTTGCAATATAGTAAAGCTTAGTATTGCAGCTGAGCTGATGTCAGAGCTAAGGATTGAACAATTTGGTTAGAATGTACCCCATTGTGCAGGTTTGTACTAATGACAGCCTTTTCAGACTGCTGGATTCTTGGTCAGAGGATTTTTGAGGTTCTTCAGAAAGGAAGTGTGTCCACCTTGAAGAGATTCAGGATTCTGATGGAACTGGGAGCCAAACAAGGGCTTGAGTAAACCAGGGAATGGAGCCCAGTTTTAGGAACTCTGCTGTAGAACTGTCTTTTCAAAGTGAAACTGTTAAAAAAGTATACAGATATATTCAGCAGCATCTTAAAATAGAGGGTGTTTGAAGAATCAGCATGATGACTAATGAAAAACTTAGAAAATACCCTTTTAAAGCTAATAAATCTGCTGAAGAATATAGGTTAAAAACATGTTTCTTTTGAAAATGCAGTTGAAGTACTTCTGATCAGTTCAAGAGAGTAATCTATTTCCTAGTATCACTTAGACATCATTTCAATTTTGTCTTGTCTGTTTGCATATTAACTCAGATTTCAAAAGTCCATTGTGAATACACTGTGACAAATATTGTTAATATGCCTTTCAAATTTTTTATTGCATCAATTTGAAAATGATAAGAAGATGTAAACTGAAGTGTTTCTTTCTCTACTAGAGCACTTTCTTTCAAAGAGTGGAGGGGACTGCACTTTTATTCATCAGTTCATAGAATGTCAGAGTGAGTACAAGAGTGTTCACATTTGCTTTAAAAACAGAAAACCCAGAAAAAGGTGGATAAGACCAGAATTTGTCACTACTATTTAATTTTTCTGTAGTAGCAGAAATTTTCTAGGTGCAGAATTGTGGCATTGTGGTATTAAGCAGATGTCTGGTAGAAGCAGTAATAGGATATCTTTGCTCTTGCAGAGTGATGGTCACATTGTCTCTTCTTATCACTTCATCCATTATTGTGCCCTGACCAACAAAAGGGTGATGATATTGCCACATGATGTTTAAAACTGAGTGTAATTTTTCAGCTGTTACAAATTAAGCTGAAAGCCTAACACTGTCAGTTGAAGCAAACACCACAGGCAGCAGTAGGACAGAGATAAGGTGCCTTTCATGTATCTATCTTTTATCTGATAATTAAAGGCCTTACACATTGTCCAAATTAGTTATAACAAAGAACAAAAAGGAAAACAAGTCCATAGTTTGTATCCAACAATCCAAGAGACTGTTTTAAGAAAAGCAAAAAATAAGCATGCAATAACAGTCTTTAGAAAGATGTGTTATGCTGAAATGTGAAACACGTTTTTCAAAGCAAGTGGCTTTTGAAAATGAGTAATGAAACAGCACTGTCTACACATCTATAATTTAAAGTGAAAATGTTAATACATTTTGTCTACCAAGAGAAAAATATCATTAGAATAAAGAGAGCAAAGTGCTATTAAGTTTTTTTAAAAAAACTGCTTTTTTAAAACTTCAGAGTTTATAGAAATTATGTACCTAAAGTTGAACAGAGATGCATTTAGAAGCAGAAATAAGACAGTGTCTTTTTTTGACATTATGCCCCTTGGACTCTTTCCTCTCGAATTTTCATGAGGAAGTGTAGCAGACTTGTTTGACTTCACTGCTTGTGATCCAGGTTGCAGTGCTATAAACTGAATGATGTAATACTGCTAACGTTTGTCTAAGAAAATTTAAACTTTATTTATTTGAAAAATGTTTATTTAAAAAAAATTAATGACTGGTAGCTGTTTTCTGTCAGGCTGCAGTTTAATTCTAAATTTTGCAGAGGTCTTATATGAATCATCTTTGTTCAGTATGTAAAAATGAAGCTAAATGTTTGAGTAAACATTTTTTTTTTGTCTAGATTGAACATGAAGAGCACACACTGCGTGATGTTCAAATACAAATCGGTTGCCTGTTTTCATTGTTTGGATGTTAGCTTAACCTATTTTGGCAAATCTTTGATTAGCATCACTTCTGCAAACTAAATGTGACCAGTCTTGGCACTATGGAGGAGGTGAAGTGATCAGCAGTATCTAGTAAAAGATTCTAAGATGTAATAGAAATACTAATAAGAGTAAAATTAAGAACAGTGTATTTATGCCTACCCTTTCTTGAGACATTGAAAGCTACAGAGTGAAGACACTGCAAGGCGTCGACTGCTTCACTTTTACAAGAACGAAAATGAGTTCAGCAGGGTTCAATATTTTACATTTTACAAGTTTTTACTCTCATGTCAAGAAAAATTCCAACTCATTGGCTGTTGTATTTTTTCTTGGACTGACAGTCTGCCTTTTCTTCATTCAAATTTGTTTAGTCAGGCCTCACAATATCATCCTGCAAACCGCAGGATCAATTATTTTCTTTTTGTATGTAAGTGTTACCCTTCAATCCTGTTCTTTGCTCTGTGTAGCATCAGGAGTTGGGAACTCCTAGGGAGAAAAATTACAATTCCAGAGATTGTCAGGAACTCAAGTTTTAAGGCACACAGCAAATAGTGTAGAATAATATCGTGAAGATTGGCAGTATAAAGAAAGAATATATAGTTCATCATGTGGTAGTATGTTGGGTTTTGCCCAGGCATTTAAGTATTGCGAGGAGCAGGTTTATTACTTAATAATAATACAATAAAAATCCCAGGAACCAGATGGTTTGTAAAATCCAGCTTCTGTAGGTTTTTAAAGACATTTTGTAATTATTTTGATTTTTTTAAGCACAACGCACTCACAAATCATCAGTAGCATGTCCTGATCTCTAACATCTGTGGACTGTTATGAAATCTGGCTCTGAATGATCTGGGAAGTCTGTTACTTTCTGATCATTACATCCAGTTCGCTTGTTGCTCATTCCATAGCTTTTTTTTAGCAACCACTGGTGAAAATCAGTGATATCAACAGCAAAAGTCATGGTGCTTCTTTTTGATTAGTACATTATTAGCAAAAATGTGATGATGTATAGAACAAAGTGAGATTTGTTGCCCTGCTAGCTTCCTGTCCTTCACTCTGATCTAACCCTTCTTTATTTGTGTCCTTATTTTTTCCCTTAGTTTGTGATTTTTGAATTTGATTTTAAATGCAAGTTACTTTTTTTCTTTTCACCAAGCTGATTTTTTCAAATTTATTAATAGGAGGTTTTGGATGGATTGAATCGTTATTTTTAACTTTTTCTTTGACCTGCAGGTGTCACATAAAGTTAAAGCTGTTTAGTATCACTTTTTTCAGATGGTTGGAAATTTGTGTGTTGTGGGCCAGGTTTTTTATTGCTTTTCAAACCTGGCCTACTTCAAAGACTATTTTGATGCCAAAATATAAATGTAGAGGGGCCATGTTACCTAAGTGATTATTGTAATGTTAACAGATCTTAGCTATTATATTGCACATGGTGACAGGCAACCTCAATCTAAAATGGAGTTTTTAAATTGAAAAGATAGGAAATGCCTAAAAACCTAAAGGAGAGCTGGCTTTAAGCTGCATTCATCAGCAAAAGGAAATATGAATTATCTTAAAGATGAATTGAAAGCTTAACTTCACAGCAGATTGTGTCAGTAAAAATATTAGTTATATGTGTCTCTCTGCTTTCTACTATGTAGTGACTGGATAGCATGAAAGCTAAAATTCTTTTGTGCCAGAAATTAAAGACAGGATCCTCTCCTGAATTTATATTTTGGTAGCCAAGATTGCATGCCTTGATTCAGGGAAAACACTAATTGATTTTAAAATAAATCAGGTTTATGAAGTTTTCTGAAATAGTAAAATAAAAAGATGCAGAGATTTGAAAGAGATGTTTGAAAGAAGATATCTCTATCTTTTACTTTCTGATTGTTGTCTGGATTCTGCCATTTTGAGTGACTAGGGTGGTAACAGTGAAAAATAATATTCTGTGTAGTTCAGTGATGCCAGCATCCAGTTCTCTGTATATTATCTAAATAGACACCAGCATGCTAAAATAAACTATTTTTTTGTTGTCTTATGCCATCTACTAATGGTAGCATTCTTGAAACAGGGCAGGTTCACTTGTTCTGGGAGTTAGGAGAGGTGTCAGTCACCAAGTCAAAAACACTGGCTGTGCCAGCTTTGGGTCAGGCTGGGCAAAGGGACTCATGTGCTGCTGCTCAAGCCTTGGCTGAAGAAACAGTGCCAAGGAGACACCTTCTGTGCAAACGGTGAAATCAGTAATGGACGCTAGAAAACAGCCACCGTAGAAATGAAAAAAAAACCAAACAACCAACCAAGCCTGCAGTTTCTTTTAGTCATGGGAATGAAGAGTAAAGGGCTGCTGCAAAAACTTCAGTTTGGAAAACGTGTCAAGAAGGGTAGTTTCTGGTTTGTATTGTAATTATTCAGGATTTAGCAGTTACTGAATTGTGAAAGCTAAAAGATCCTTCAATTCATAATGCCAGGTTTTCCTCTGTAAGCTGATTATAGAAGCCTATTTTAAGCTAGCAGTCTAGCATAGATGAGGTGTTACCCCTTCAGATCAAGCAGTTCATAGCTACTTGTTTTTGCATTCAGCTGGTATTTTCAGATCTACAGGGAGAATTCCTTAGCTCTTTTCTTGCTGCCTTCCCTTCCACCCCTCTTCCAGCCACAGCTGAGTCCTGGAATAATCATATATGAAGGCTTTTGTTTAGATTTATTTTAAAATGGAAGAGGATTCATGATATGACTCGAGCTCCTGACTTGTGGCTGCCAGTAACTTGATTCCCTCCATGGTGCCTTCCTAAGTCTAGGCACAGTCATTCTCAGCAGCTCTGAGGAACTCGAGGCTGTTCTGAACTTGGATGATGAGTGATCTCCTACAGTTGCTTGAGACCTGAAGCCAGTTCTGAAAATCCACTGTGCTGTTCCGTGTATTTTTGAAGCAGTGTTAGTAAAATGTTACACTAATGCAGGACAACATTTTTAGATTAAAGGTGGAGGGAACATTTCTTTCAGACTGGTATATCTGGCTGTGGGGAGGGAAGAGGACAGGACAACCTCTTGGCCATGCAGACCGTTTTTCAGACCTCAGGGCTTTTTGTCTGAAAGCTTGTCTGCCATCTAGGGTTGTAAAAGACAGCTCCTCCCAGGTCCTGTCCTGCATCTGTCCTTAGGTTGCCATAGTTGCAGCAACATGCCATCAGAAGAGCAGAGGGATGAGTTAATCTTCAGAGATACTTGAAGCTGGAAATGCTGATGAAAGCTCTTTTTTTTATTAAAAATTTGAAGGGGATTTACTGTCATCCAGCTTCCTGAGTCTGAACTCCCCTATTTGTGCCGTTCATTTGGTCTTCTCTGTGTCTGTTACCTGTTACCAGCACACAGAGTTATCCAGAAAACTGCATTCATTCCTGCCTGTTTGTCAGGGATCTGGCAGAGGGAGCATGGAGGGGAGGCAGAGGCGGCTTCCAGCCTGATGTTTCAGGAGCTGTTAACAGCTTTGAACACGGTCTAACTACAAAATCTACTGCACAGAAATTGAGGATGTGATCTGTAAGATGGGACCCTCGATAATTCTGTGTTGGCATCAATTTGAAATAATGAAATCTCATCTGAAAAAAGACATTAATTATTCAATATTAATTTTAGTGTCTTTGATTAATCTAGTCCTGTTCTTCCCTTGGTGTGTTTGTTTACCTTCATGTCCTAGCAGGAGTTAGGATGGAGTTAGCAATCTAGTCTCAGGTTCCACTTCTAAGGTTTTTGCACCTGATGCACATGAGTAGACTTCCCTAAAGCAGACTTTATGTAAAACCTCCATTTTTCATGAACCTGAATGTGATGCATTCCTAGTTTTTTGGAGGTTTGTGCAGCTCTCTTGAAAGATTGAAGAGAAGAAAGGCTGTCTCCATGTACCTTTCACAGGCGCTATTAAGAGCAATTGTGATGTGGAGGGGACTTCTATTGCTGTTTTACTGTGGTATATTTCTAGATTTCTCCTGTGTTGGGTGGATGTCTATTTCAGGCAACCAGCTCTTCAAATTCCTTTTTTGATAACTAAACTTGAGAAATGTATTCATTATTTGTTGCTTCCGATTAGATTTTATTTTTTTTTAAAGCATATAAAATTAATTTTGCTAAATTCTCATTAGTGAACTGCAGCATTATGTAAGTTAATAAGGAGAAATAATTATGCACTGTATCACAAAGTTCTGGTAGGCTGGTGTGCTCTGTTTCATTATTCCATGCCAGAATAAAGTTTTTGTTCAAGCCTGAGTAGGAAGTAATATTATCAGCTTTTAATTTGGTCATGGAATGTACTCTACGTAGATGTGTGCAGGGAAAAGCTGGTTAAATTTGAGCTTGGAAAGTAACGCTTATTTTGTTTGGCAGACAAGATCATAGATGAAGGACATCTAACCAAAGTGGAAGAAACAAAGCTTTTGAAAGGTTAGACTCTGGATTATTTAACTGTTTTTGAAGCATGCTTTTCCTGTCACCCAGTGCATGTTCTGTGTTAAGCCAGCAGTTTGAGTTTTGATTGAATAAGCATTTGAGGAGAAATTCAATAAAGGGGAGGGAAATTGTTTGCTGAACTCTACTCCAAATACTATTGTAGAGTAAAAAGGTTTAATGGAAACCATTTTTGAAAACTGAGTGCATGAAATGCTAGTCTCAGTATTGACTGAGTTCTTATCTGAAAATGCATTTAAAAAAAAAAAAGTAATTTTTGTAAATTCAATTCAAGCTTTATTGCATGCATGAATTCCAAACAGGATTTTGGTTTTATTATAGGACTACATAGAAATAATGTTTGGTGTCATTTTAAGTTTTTAAAAAAATGTATTTTAATTTGACTATTTTCTAACTTACACCCTCATAACTTTAAAATAAGTATTAACCTCCTAAATGTATCTTTTCCAAGTAAAATATATCTGTGCATCTCTAACTCTAATCTGTAAAGCAAGTTAAATTAAGGGAGCTAATTAGAAAAGACTTATCTTGTCAAGGGAACAATCATCCTTATCTCACAGTGCCAAAATCAGGAATGCTACAAAGTGTGCAGGTCAATACTTCCCATGTGTCTAACAATGTAAGATTGTTTGGACTTGTAGGCTCACTCTTCTCTTGCAGCTTTTCACTGGTGTCTAGACATTTTACCTCATTTCTTTACCCTCCGTGCTTCTGCAAAGTGTTGTCGCATTAAATAAATGTTAGCTTGTTGAAAGGTCCAGTGTTTTAGAGACATTTTAATTTATCTTCCCTTAATGCATGGAAAGGCACCTTTAACTCCTTTCTGTATGTGAGGAAGCTATAGACAAGGTGCCATATTTGGCAAAAGAATGCATACAATAACTGTAACGTAACACTTGCATGCTCTTTCCATTGCAAAGCCCCGAGCTATTTTTAGTGTTTGGTAATATATTCTAACTCATCGAGTATGATGTCAACACATTTTAATATACTTCATCACTTTGGCTATATTTATTCAGATCAGTTTTATTACAGGGAATAGGAACAACTGCTGTGATATAATATAGTACAGGAAGGAGTTCTGTGCTTAAGACTCTGGTTCCCGAATAGGAAGCAGGTTTCTAATAATTTCTCTTTTTGACTTCTGCTGTTTCACATGTAGAACTAGTGCATCTTTCTTCTGGTGCCTAATCCTTTGTGCCTTGTTTCAGAGGGAGGAGGACAGGAGGGAGGAAGAAGCTGGTGTATTGAGGGTGGGTGGGCGGGAAGTATATAAGGGGGAGCTGTGGGAGAGAGAATTAATTCAGTGGTTGGAGCTCGCACTGTTCCTCCCATTTTGCACAGAGCAGGAAAGCAGTATTTCCATGGATGCCCAGATATGGTAAAGTTAGTTGGATATGGATCTTGCTCAGCTTAGTGCTTCTGGACCAGCCACTAATAAAAGTGACATGGGTGAGGCTTTTAGGTTATACTTTTCTTAATCCTTTAGAAAGAATGTATTACTTGGTTTAGTAATTATTACAGTTTCAATGACAATCCTGTGAGTTTGGTTCTATATGGTAATGTAAAATGTTTTGATTTGTAACCTCTTTAGATATTAGTTAAAAACCTTATTCCTAAAAATAAGAATGAACCATTTTTGTTTTAGCGAAGAACCACCCCCAAAATTTAAGTCTTTAACTACAGCAATTATTATAAACTTTGAAGTCTGCTAAAATCATGGGAGTTGTGTTTGGAATAGCTGCCAGGTCTGAGCTTCTAGTGTGCTTTAACTGTACAGGTGCTTTTCTTCTTCCTCCTCTCCAGTGATTTTGGTTGCATTAGGATGGAAAGAGTCTCTTCATCAGCTGCTTTGTTTGTACTTGCTGCCTTCTGTTTCATGTACAAGTGGATGTTGTTCTGGCACAGTGATAGAAAACTTTTTGTGGTAGATGAAGAAAACTGTGGGTTTTTTTTTCTGTTAACCTGTCCGTGTTCTGTCATGTTCATTTCCCCATATAGGTGCACAGGTTGTCTCCACTTTCCACTTCTTTAATTTTGGGGGAATTCAGTTCTGTGTGTTCTCTTGTTATTTGAAAAGATGTCCCATTATTCCTTTGTTTTTTACTTTTTTTCATGTACTAACCCTGTTGGTATAACACTATTTATTTATTGATGCTCTTCTTTCTTCCCATGTCCTGCTGCTTCATTGTTGCATGCACGTTTATATGTGTGTGGTCAAATTACTTGTGTTCACTGTGCTTTTTTGGATGAATGGTAGAAATAAAGTCTGGGTACTGGGAATGCTGTATTGACCCCTTTTTATATAATATCTCTGCCTGGAGCCTGAGACTCTCAGGAAGCCTCTGCTAATCTGCTGGTGGGCAGCAGTGCTGTCAAAGCAAGGCTCTGAATAGGCAGCCAAGAAAGATTTCGAGTAACCTCACCTGCATGTTGGTGACAGTTCCTTGCTGACAGACCTGCTGGATTAGCCCACACCAGAGATGGTGTGTCCTTCTTTTATGGACCCATCAGAACTAGACTGGAATTGTTTTTTAAGAAAAAAATTTTTAAAATATATTTCCATCACATATAATATTTAGACTTTGAGTCAGGGGTGATTCTGTGTGGGAAAAGGATGCACTGGTATAATTAAATCCCCTCATCGTTTGAAAATATATGGTCTCCACTAAGAATCTAGAACTGGGGAAAAAAACCCCAACAACAACAAAAACCAGCAAACAACAGAAAAAAAAAAAGCTTGTGTGGCTTCACTAAGCTGCATGTAATAAAGTACTGAATTATATATGAACAGATATTTCATGAAGGTATTTTTTTGCTGGAAAGAATATACACTGCTTTCTCTTAATACAATTTAAACTGAAAATTCTTTCTAGAAATTAGTGTATTAATTTATATTGCTGTGATTCTTTAATAGTTCACACCACATTTCTTTTGAACAATACAGTACGTACAAGATTTGTTGTTATTTTATTTGTCCAAAAGACTGAAGCACAGTTTTAATCTTAACAGCAATTTCTTTCTGACCTGCTACAGTATCTGCATTGTTCTAGTTTTCTTTTCTTACTTGTTTGCTGATTGAATCAGCTTTTGCCCAGTTCCAGCTGGCAAGAACACAGCATTAACCCAAGTTCAAGCTGTGCACGAGGCAGTTGCATCCCCTGTTAGAGGCTAGGCTGGGTTAATGACTCCAGGGATGCGGAATCCATTTTAGCCCAGACTTGCAAAGAAATAAGCAACCACCAGGTTTTTAACTGTTTCTTGGACCAAGTTGTTTTCTATTGACATTTAGTAGCAGTTTGGTGTACAGGAGAAATTATGAACAAAGCATTTATTGATTGTAGTTGCTTTTCCTTGTCTCTTGCAGAGAACCAAGCGCGAGTCAAAGAATCGAATGATTTGTCCGACACCCTTAGCCCAAGCAAGGAGAAAAGCAGCGACGACACTACAGGTAAGAGTTTAGCTGAGATTTCTGTAACCTCTAATTAGTTTGAAGTAAATTGAATTAATCATGAGCATTTTCTTAAAAGAATGGAGCGTATTATGCAGTCAGATACAAGCTTAGAGCAGTATTGTCTATTTTTCAGTTTCATAATTAACTCTTGTAAATTGAGAAGAACATAAAAGCTTCTCTCCATGTAAGGAATGTGTATATGAGAACTGTCTGCCTGCTCTCTGAAAGGTGTGGGGTTTTTTTTTAGATGCTCAAATGGATGACCAAGATCTAAATGAACCTATTGCTAAAGTAGCTCTTCTAAAAGGTAAACAAATTTACTTTTGCAACCTTAGATGCATAATCTGTATATGTAGTCTTTTTACCTACCTGGTTTTTATCAAATGTGCATTGAAGTGGAAAGCTGAAATCCAGAGATTTTCATCATGTAGTATGGAAGAGTTAACTTTAAATATTAGTAATGACACCTTTGAGTGATGTGATATAAAAGCACACTTTTGAGTGTTGCTATAGAAATGATCTGTGAATAAAGGTAATCTCTGCAGTCACCAACGCTCTTCTAGGAATTTACATGTTATAACTTCAGCTTGAGAAGTAGAGTCAGCACACGTTTGACTGATAGCTGTGGGGAGGAGGGATTCTTCCATCACTGACATTTTGCAAGCGTTGTCAAATTTTACTTGCATAGCTTCCATCACTGTCAGAAATGCTTCTGTTAGGTTGCAGCTGATGGGTTAATCAAAACAAGATTTTAGATTTTCTTTTTAACACAATCAAGATTTGAAGTTTATGTTGTAACTGTATTTAGAATGATTGCTGAGGCTTAGCTTTGAGCTTCATTGCAATAAAATTTTTAATTGTTTTTTGCACTGAAGGTATGTACTTAAAACTTAATTAGGAAACTGATATTTACATATTCATTAGCTGAAATTTTTGGTGGCATATTAATTAGTTATTACATTTAGCCTACTGAAAATAATGTTATGCTTTTTATACAATTAGACACTTGATAAGATCTTAAAATTATGCTCCTATTGGGATCACAAGTAAAAAGAATGTCACAGTTCTTTGTGTTTCAGAAAGACAGGAAACCATAGCGGAACGTAGGAGACCTGTAAAAGAGCTTTTTTTCTGCAATTGTTTACACTCCCTAATTTTACGACAGAAAGGCTTCCAAAAATTGCAAAAATTACTTTATAGATGTTTGGCAACATGTATAAAATTGAGTTTGATATTTCCCAGTGGACATCAGTTCAGCAAAGCAGTGTGGAAGGGAGTGTTTGAGATACTGAGTATGTTCCGTTTGGGGTTTGCTCCGATATCTGCAATTAGTAACAAATATATTCAGTGACTTCCTATGCTAGAAGGTAGAATTTGATAATGTTGTGATTGTAATAGTCTTATTTTTGGTTATAAAATGGAGGTTGACAGCAACTTTTCTCTTCCTCTTGAGGCTATTTATGGGCATTCCTATTTTGCTCTCACGAAACCATTAAAAATATCTATGCAATGAATCATTTGCCCTTTTAATTTTTATGAAGAGCCTGTAAACCCACAGTTTTGTTTGAGTTTTTTTTCAGAGAGCCACTTCATGTGCCTGACTTTGCCCTAAAAAGGATCTTATTTGCCACAGAAAGTTTTTCAAGTGGACTTGTTAAGCAGTCGTATAATTAAGGAAGAGTGAGAACATTTCTGTTTGGAATGCGGAAACGGCCGCTGGAAAAGGCAGCGGTCTTGTTGGAATTTACAAAACAAATTAATGGAACAAGAAAATTATGAGACTTCTAATTGCTGCAGTTTCCTCCAAGCACTTTCCATCAAAATTTTTGAGTGCATTCAGGATTTGATTTAACTTTCTACAAGTCAGAATCTGGCAAGGAAGGGAAGGGCAGACAGATTAATTAGCTTTGTTTTTCCCCCACGAGGTAAATGACTTTATTAACCCTTTGTAACAGTTCCCTGGACCTTGTGTTTAAACAGGCTGTTTGTGACTACTTATTGCAAAGTTAAGGACAGGTAAATGTTAAACAGATGGAAAGAAGCTATAAATGTAAATGTCATTGGAAGGTTGGTAATCTTGTTCTTACCCATGTCCCTGTGTTTTCATAGTAACTACAAGACTGATCCATGGAATCTTAGTAGGAAGTGTTTTCAGCTGAGGGTTTGCTGAATAATGGTAATTTACGTAAGAAATTTTGAAAATCAGCAGTGGTCTGTTGGCTCAGAAATGGTTTTTGAACCATTGTTTTATGTCAGAATAGCCAAATACTTTATTTTAAATATATGATATAATTTCCTTAATGTGGATCTTATAAAGCTAAAAAAACAAACCTCAGGGTTTTAATTGTTTTGTCTGACTTCACCAGAGTACCCTGAAAATTGTCTTCTGAATAACCTGAGAAATCCTGCAAAGTTTTGAAAGTGAACTTTGGAAATGAGGCTTGAAGAAATACCAGGCTGCTCATAAAGTTGCTTCCACAGGGCAGGCACATACAGATAGGGGATCAATTAAGACCACAGCCTATGTGTGGTTCTGTATTATCTCTGTATCAATTTTTTTAAAAATTAAAATTGTTTTAAAAAAAAGTTTTCAAAACAGTTTTTAAATTACCATTAGAGTCAATGTGAAGGGAAGCCTCACTTGTACGGGAAACAAAGTGATATTAATTGAGAACATTTCTTGTAATGTGGCAAGCAAACTGATCATGGATTAAAATTTTCCATGATGTAGGAAAAATGAATGAGGGCTTTCAAGCTGCTCTATTTGACCTTTTTTATTTCATTTTTTCTGTCACCTGGTTGTAATTAGTGGTAACTCTTTAGCCTTCTCTGAGAACAGTTAGTTGTGATGTGAATTTGCTTCTTAAGGGAACTGATTCTAAGAATATTTAGTAGTTTTATTATTTATAAATAGGGCAATCCTATTTACTGAAGAACTCCTTTTCTGAACTAGAATTGACACAAAAATTGTGTTTGCTTTGAACTAAGCGACATTAAAGAAATTTTCAGTTTGGGTAAGACTAAAAAGCTGCTTTTTTTTGTGCTTATGTTTCTTGGTTTTTGATTTAGAAGCATGTCAGGCACATGGAAATTCCCCTTTTGCGTTGGAGTAGGAAAGAGTTTTTACCTTGAATGTGCCTTTGCTAAACAGTTTATGTTGTTCCTTAAATTGAGCCTCTCGTCTCCTTTGAAGCAGTACTGTCTTTTATGGTGTGTGCTTTCATTGACTGAAAAACACCAGAAAGTTCATTTAGGGTGTCTGTTGTTGGAGTTGGGACACTGCTTCTTTATCAGGCATGGTTTGAGCATAATTTGTCAACTTCCTCATCCGTTTCTTCTGAAAAGTCTCATTAAGGAGGGTTGCAAGTCTAATTGCCCTAAATCTTTATCCATGAGAAGCAAAGAACAAAACATGTTCAAAGAGAGACTTGGATTTAGAACTAATAAACTATAAAACAAAGTATTTGGATGAAATATGTAGTCCTCTCTGTTCTTTCTGCTCTCATAATTTCATTCTGAAAAAGTCTAAAAGCACATGTGTGTCCTCAGCTCTACTCAAACCCACCAATTCATTACTGTGAGAGCAGGAAAAACAGCCCCTTAGAGAGATGCAGTATGAATACTTCAGCATGATTTGCTAAACAACTTTCTTAATTAAGAGAACAAGAAAAAAAAGTCCAATTACTTTATTGGTAACATATACAGCTAAATGTGAATATCAAAAGTATCATGATGAACTGAATTCTAGCTTCTTTTTAGTTTTTCCTTATTAATGAAAGGTCCAGACAACCAAAGTAATATTTTTTTCTAAGCCTTTATCTTAAATCCATATGGTGTATATTTGCAGACATTTTTGACCAGGTAGCTGTCTAAGATGTCCCTTTTCTATCCCCTCTCTCCCATGATACACAGCTGGAATTCTCTCACCAGTTTCCTTCCTTTACCTTTCTCACCAAACAAGCATTATGTTAACTCTTAGCCTTCTACCTAGAGAGTTTATTAGTGCTGGTTGTGCCTATTGAAAGATCTGTTTCTGCAGAGACACTGCTCAAGGGAAATCTAGTAAATGAGAGTCTGCTGGATGCTGATCCTGGCTTTGCAGACTAAAGCGTTCCTGCATCCAGTTTCTAGTGCGTGCCCATTAGAGAACCCTGCTCTTACCAACAAACACTTAGTTTTCCTCTTTTCAATTCCTCCAAAACTTCAGCTGTAAAAGTATTTAATTTGTCTGTGACTGCAAGTCATCTCTTGTGAGCCCAGGAGGCATTTAATATGCTTTTTAGCTAATACAAAACTTACAGGGAAGAGCAAATGTTTTTATTTAGAGTTTAAATAACGTGCATAGACATATGATCATATTAAAGATATACCTAATAGTTTAAGATAGAATTTTAAAAAATCAAATGCAAGATTTATCTTTGTGTTCACTAAGGCCACTGAATGAAATATGGAAGCTGGACTTTCCTTCTTAATTTTGTTTTAGAAAATTTCCTGAGGTTTTTCCTTTCCTTTTTGGTCCCCAGAGGGAGAGGGGGAGGCTGAGCCTTGGCAATGTGGTGGGTGGGTGGCAGTAGTGAAACACGGAATAGCAGCTCTTGCCTGAGCCTGTGCATGAGACAGGCTTAGAGCGGCTTCCTTTAAAAAGAGACAAGTTGTAAACAGTCAAGGATTGTCTTAGGCTTGTTCTTCCTTGTTTTTGTCAATCCAGAAGTCCTCGCCAATCTATACAGTGTTTTTAAAAACTCTTTAATTCTTGTTATTTTTTGTTTCATACTGCATGTTATGCATAATGAATGTTTTAAAGTTTGCATATGTTTTATTGCTTTTAAAAGTATATTAATATTTGTGCTAATATTTGCCTAATCTAATTTTGAGTTCACTTTAACTAACTTTGGAAGATTTGAGTAGAAAGTCTCCAGTCATCACATGGCAGTGCAAATTAAGCTGTTGTACAAATTTATGATCTAAAGAAAATGTTCTTTTATCAGATGAATTGCAGGGTGCACAATCAGAGACTGAGGCTAAGCAAGAAATTCAGCAACTGCACAAGGAGCTGATTGAAGCCCAAGAGCTAGCTAGGACAAGTAAACAAAAATGCTTTGAACTTCAAGGTGAGACCCAGATCAACTTGGTTCTGTAGGGTAGTCATTCAAATTGTATTTATCAGGCAGTTCAAGATAAACCAACATGTTTTCATAGTGTTGAATACATACTAGAGCTCTGTATATTTCATCCTTATTTCGGTCAGATAATGGATATAAATTAATGTCTTCAGTGGGAGCTCTTTGTTAGATCATCCTATCAGCTATGTAGCTCTGTTGTTTTTGAGAGGAAATAGTATAATCCAGTTTAATTGCATATTGTTCAGTGTTCTTTAGGGGTTATATTTACAGTTTTGTTTTTTTTTTCTTCCTCCCACACCAGTTTGCATTTAGCACACACGGAGTTTTCGGATCAGGCAACAGATTATATTAATTTCAAATTAATTGTAATACTAGCACAATAATGGAATGATGTCTTAGTATTAACTTTTATTAAACTACTTACACAGCTACTACTTTTGATAACTTCCTGAAATAATATGTTTGTTTAATATTTCATTTAAGGGGAAGTTGTGACTAAAATGAATTACACAGCTGAAATACATGTTACTAACAAAAACTCTTGGGCACATTTTCACTTTCATTTATAGCACTCTTGGAAGAAGAGAGAAAAGCATATCGAGTGCAAGTTGAAGAATCTAACAAGCAAATAAATGCTCTGCAAGGTAGGAATTCTTTTCACCCCACTCTTTAGGGAAAATACATAGTTTTGACTGTTTCTTTCACCATATCTTTGAATTTTATTGTGGAATGTTTCATGTCAATTTCTATGGTTCTAATTGTAATTTAAAAAATGCAAAAGATGCAATCTTCACTTCATTACAGGATCCTCCTAAAGAAATTTTTCATCCAGATCCACATCCACACTCAGAGCATGCAGTAAAGCTTCTGCAACAGGGACCCTGTCCATGCTTTTTTGAAAATTGATATAACCAATCATGCTCTTTTCAGCCCAAAATGATAAGAGCAGGGTGTAATCCCATTATTTACATAACTGCTGAGTCATATACTCTGTATATGGCATCCGTGCTTGGGAGTGAGCTCATTGATCAAGAGTCTGTCAGTCTGTCCAGCCTTAAAGCCAATAAAGCTTAGATTATGTTGTGACTTCCTTAAGGCAAGCATTTGTTTATAGAGCTACTTAGCCACTGATTGTTACAAACCTTGGGACCTTCATCCCTTGGGATCTTTGTCAGCTTATCATTTGGTTTGGACCCATAAATGGTTAGAAGGCAGATGAGCAGACAGGCAGGTGGACTGATAGTCCTGACTTTCCTAGGAAGTCAAAATAGCCCTAGAAAATTACTTTCTGGGCAATAATTAGTTGTGTAATGTGGTACTTGTCATATCCTAGTTACACTGAAAAACTTAATAGCTCTGTTTTATGTGAATATCAGCAAGGAACATTTTCATTTTCTGCCATTGCTCCTGTAAGAAAGAGAAGCTTACAGAATGCTCATCTTCAGAACAAGAGGAGAAATTTAATTTTGAGTAATTTTGAAATTTAATTTTAATTCTCCAAGTAGTAAATGCTGTAACAAAAATTAGAAAATATTCGATAGTTATTTCTATGCAGGAAAGAAATTTTTTTTCNTCCTAGGAAGTCAAAATAGCCCTAGAAAATTACTTTCTGGGCAATAATTAGTTGTGTAATGTGGTACTTGTCATATCCTAGTTACACTGAAAAACTTAATAGCTCTGTTTTATGTGAATATCAGCAAGGAACATTTTCATTTTCTGCCATTGCTCCTGTAAGAAAGAGAAGCTTACAGAATGCTCATCTTCAGAACAAGAGGAGAAATTTAATTTTGAGTGTTATCTTGCTAATAACGAAAATTCTCCAAGTAGTAAATGCTGTAACAAAAATTAGAAAATATTCGATAGTTATTTCTATGCAGGAAAGAAATTTTTTTTCCTCCTAAAAAGAGAGAGTGAAAGTAGAAGCTTGACAGAGCCAAACTTCAAGTTGCCTCTTCTCAATTCAGTACATTTTTGTTTTCTGGATCCTTCTCAAGAGAGATCTTGCTAATGTTTCCTCCTCCCTCTGTTGTAGATCAGAATGTTCTGATGTTCATTGTATGCTTTGCTGTTTCCCGAACTTTTAGGGTGTGACACATCTCACAATTTGGGAAAAGTTGTCAGGATTCTCCCTTGGCAGCCCCTGTGAACTGCAGGGGAGAAAAAAAAAGCAAACAACTGGCAGCTTCATGTAGTAACATTTCTAGAAGTATTTTCATGAAATCAATGTTTTAGGCCAGCCAGCGTTGCTGGCTTTGTTTGTGATAGAGAAGAGAAAGTGCCAGAGAAACAACTGAGGTCGTGTCTCTACGTGTCAGGTCCATTAGTCGAACAGATAGGTAGAGCAAGGAAATTCAAGTAACTTGTTGCTCCTTATTTAAAAAAAAAATTAAAGAAGTGAAGCATTCAGTTTAGATGAGGTAATGGCTTACATAAACGAGAGATGTAATGGAAGTTTTCTTTCTAATTGTCCTCTCAAATTATATCCAGTGCTTCAGAAACCATTCCCGTATTCTTAGTAGTAATTTTCCTGCGTAAGTTGTTTCTACAACTCCACCAAACTTAGAACTCGTGTGTGTCTTTGGATTTTCAGTCCAAGACTGTGCTTATTTTCATGCCTGAACATCTAAAGGGAGAGTTGTTCATCAACAACATGCACAGAATAAAAAGTCCACGTTTCTTTGAAATGCTGCCAATACCAAGAAGCAGGAGTTTAGCTTGGCTTGATGAAGAAAATACTGTCAGGAAGACATGGTTTGCATTCCTTTGCTCAGGCACCTGCTGTATTAGCAAGCTGTAGTTCTTTGTGTTTTAGAGCATTATTTTGGCTGGTTCGAGGCTTCTGATGTAAGGATACATGGAAAGGCAATTGTTGATACATGGTGTGTTGTCTTACTGTCAGGTTGTTCTCATCCACTACTTCATTTGCTATTCTGTTAGTATAAGCCTAAGTAGAAAGTATAAGCCTAAAAGTAGAAACTATTTTCTGACAAACAAGGTGGTAGTAAGCCTCATTTTGCTCATGTATATTTAAAAATCCATCATGCTGCAAATGTCTTTGTTATGGAACAGATAGACTCTTTCATCTTACACAGAATTGTTTGAAATGAATTTAGTATTGTCTATAGTAGCTCTTAGGTATTACAATATATAATAACTACCATATTTTTCCTCATTATGTCTTTTTCCTTTGAAGTGGGGAATTGGCTAATTCTTAGCTTCTTTAGTGTATCTAATGAGACAAATGTCTTGCTGGAGCCTGTTTAGAGGAGGGCACAAAAAGGTGAATTTTTCTCCTTCATTGTACATGAGTTAAGTTACATCAACAGAGTTTCTAGGTTGTACCATTTTGTGCATTCTTTCTCCATTGCTGTATATGCAGCTACTGAAAAACATCAAGTATAACTGTCATGGAGGTGCAAGTCTGTTGAGTAGCTTTGATGCTCCATCAGTTTACAGTAGGACTCACTCACATTCTTCCTGTCATGTTCTGTAATGGATTGAGAGGACAAAAATAAATACAAGTAATCTAGGAAGGTTACTCAGCCTTGGTTATCCACCCCATGCTTTTCACTGTCCTTGTTTTGCCCTTTCCTTCTGAAACATACAACTTTGAATGTGTAATTCTGACCCTCTACAGTGTTTTACATTAGGTTTTCAAGTGCTCTAAAGAATTTTACCATTTCTTCTCAGAGTAATTCTTCATTAATTTAATACTTGCTTTTTTACATGTTGAAATCAGTGAAATACATGTTTTTTAAAAGGTGGAACAAAACCACGGCAAATTAAACACTTTGCTCCCATCAATCAGGGTTGTAACTATAGTTTTCTTGTTCTTTCATACTTCCCTTTCCTCCATACTGTACTTTTTTTCCCAACTGTTTGCACTGGATTCTGTTTGCATGTGTGTTCATTAAAAGTGGTGCTCAGAGATGTTTTTAGTTGTGAGAGGGTTTTAGATGGGAATAATTTATAAGGTTTGCCTCATGCAGAAGTGTCAAGTAGCCTCGTGTATGTGTGTGACTGCTGCACGTTTACAGTAAGCTGTGAATGCTAAAGGACCTTCTTCTATCCCAGTATATTTGCTGCAGCTGTCCCTTTCAATTTAAAATTCATCTTTTGCTTTGAAAAGTACTTTTTCAAAGAAATAATGTTTATTTCCTGTACTGCATGTTGGGAACAGAGTAGAAATTACTCTATGCCTCAAATATTTATAGACATCACAAGTTAACTGCTGAACAGGCAGACATTTCCAGTGTAGCTTTGCAAATGCTTGGCTTATCACAGAAGCTTTCTCGCTTTTCCACTTGTCCCTGAAAGCCCCAATGTCCTTGTCCTATAATACTGGTTTTGCTTACAGTGATGTCGGATCTAAATCTCAGTTTCAGATTTTGGAAAGTTGCTTTGGTATCACATACACAACACAGCCTTGTCTAAGAAAGCTTTGTCCAGACATAATTTTGGTTTCTTTTTGCTCTCTGTATTACATGGCCCACATACTTGTCTTTTAGGGCGCACCATTTGACAAGATTAATAAATTTTTTCAATTACATTAGGCTTCTTTAGTCCTGTTAAACATCAACGTGTTGAGAAAGGGAGGTAGGGTTTTTACGTTTTTTTAAATGCAGTTTGAAAAAACATGAACACGAATGTCTGCTTTCCAGCCCAGTTGCGAAGGTTACAAGAAGAAATTGAGAATCTTCGCAAGGAAAAGGAGAATGAAATTTCAACCACTCGAAATGAACTAGTCAGTGCTCAAAATGAGATTCTGTCACTTCAAAAAGTAGCAGAAAAGGCAGCATCAGAACGAGACACAGATATTTCTACATTGCAAGCCGAGCTGCAGACGGTGCGAGCGGAGCTTGAACGGTGGAGGAAGGATGCCTCGGATTATGAAAAAGAAATTGTCAATCTGCAAGCCAGTTTTCAGATCAGATGCCAGCAGTGTGAGGAGCAGCAGAAGGAAGAGGCCTCTCGCCTAAAAGGTACTCGTTTGAAAGGATGTCAAGAGCATGGCTAAAAGAGCGTCCTGCTCAAGGTGGTGAATGCCAGTTATTCAAACCACTACTTGTTTTGCGTGCTTCGTTAAATATAATTGTTAATTATGCCTAAATTAACTTAGGTACTCTTTGATATCAGGAGTAGACCAAGGATAATTCCACTTAGAAAAGACAGAAAACTTTCACAGTTTGAGGCATCCATACTGCCAAAGATTTCCAAGAGGACTTGTGTAACTTCTCTATAGTTTAAGTTCATAAAGGGGAAGCTCCTGACTTTTTAATTCTAACAAAGCTTCACCAGAGCTTTTTTCTTTGAACATTCTTTTCCTTATAACATAGGCATGGTATCTAGTGATTCTCTTGCTATTTTCAAGCCTGGGAAATTATTTTCTTCAAATATGCTTTTCTACCACTGTTTCTAAAATACTAGAGTTGACCCATAAAAAGACTTCTTTTTACCCTGGAAAAAAAGCTTTAATGAAAAAAGTAACTTGCCTGGTAATGGGTCACAAACCTCATAACAGTAGAAGATACTGTAATGTTTTATAGGTGCTCTTGACAGAATTAATGTGACATGATTACAAACAAGTATATTTGAGATTTACGGCTGATAGCAGCTTTTCCTCTGTTTATTGGCTGGTATTACTTGACCCAGTCATGAAACAATTTTACTTAATTGAATTAAATTTGTTAATTGCAGGTGAACTTGAAAAGTTGAAGGCAGAGTGGATTGCTCTGGAAGCTGAATGTGTTAAACTGAGGAAGGAAAATACTTTGCTTACATCTGAACTTCAGCGACAGGAGAAGGAGCTTTCTAGGTAAGGGCACAATGGTTTGTCCAGGAGGTACCACAGCAGCTGAAGAGTTTTGTTGTTGGTGGGTTTTCCTCCCAAAAGTGTTAATTATACACACTAAGATGTGGACATATATTTAAAAGTAGGACCATGGCCAGCCTTTTGTGCCAGCCCTCTGTACAGGGGGACAATAACGGTCTGTACTTTGTGATTGCTCTAAGCTGATGTTTACATAATAAAGCCAGTATGTTAAGCTTTCAAGGATGAAAAGTGCCTGTTTGTTTAAATTTAAAATGCATAAGAAATCAATCGGATTTTGTTTTTCAGCTCTCAGAAGCAGAGTTTAGCACTAACCAGCGATATAAGTGTTCTTGAAATGTCTCGAAAGGAACTTGAAAATCAGATGGGATCTTTGAAAGAAAAACATCAGCGGGATGCAGCCAGTCTGAAAACTCAACTCAGTGAAGCTGAGAGTCAAGCAAAAGACGTTCAGAAAGAGGTAACATGGAATATTTCCATTTTGCAAGAACATAATGCCCAAAGACTGACCTTTTTAAGCCAAAAGAAAAGGGCAAGTTTTCTAGTAATGAATTCTTTTCATAAGTTTATTGCAAGTAGTTTAACTGGTAGCTAAGAAAAAATATAAAATGGAAGTCAAATCTAAAAAGGAAGATTTCAGGTAAAAACTTGTTCTTCGGGATCTTCCTAAACCATACTTTCATGCACTACTGTAGTGAATTTACTTTTAAGCTGTTCAGACAGGTAAATCCTTATTCAGAGCCTTCATGAACATCATGGTTCAGAGGTTCTTTGGCTGTTACAAGTCAAAGTCAATTCTATTTTGCAGTCTGATCTTCCTAGTTAGATTTGAACTCTTTTATTTGACAATGGAACTACACATTCTTTACAAAGAACTCCTTTTATCGTAGTGGATTTGTATGTGCATAAGGAAGAGCCTGCATTCTGAGCACGTATTTAATCTGCCTGGCCTCTAAAGATTATGTCTGGAAGAAGGCTGTAGTCTCCAACACTTACTTGCTTCCTCTTGCAAGCATTTTGAGTGTTTCCCCAGTCAGTGCTCTTTTGTTTCTTTTGCTGTCCTTTTGTTTGCTTTGTGGTTAATTCATCCATAGCACATTCCGTACAACTCTCAGAATTTGAAAATTCCAGTTATCTAAATCTCTGTTTTGTAATCACATCAGTATTTATAAAGATGCCTCATCCTCTAAATTTGTGGTGAATGCCAGTACTGAAAGTCATTGGTTCTGTCCTTACTAAGCCCAGTCAGATGGACTGCTAGAAAGCTTGTGATCTGTAGAAAAAAAGGAATGTGGGTTTGAAAAGGGAAAAGCTATCCATTCTGTAGGAACCTGTCACATTCAGCCACTACTGTTTGTACTTGACCCACACTGAGGATTATGGCATGACAGTAAAAAGGCATAATGTTTTTTTAATGCCTGCCTTGCTCTTATGTTTGAATTTGCTGTGTAGGAAGAGGGTTTGATTTACTTCATACAGAGTGTTGATTTTTGCACCTATTAAAGGGGTGTAGGTATTTAAGGTGCAGCCTAGATGTAAGACCCCTATTCAAAAGTGAAGGACTGCTTGTTCCCCTGTTTCTTGTTTTCTCTTTGTAGTTTTTACAGTCCTTTCCAATATAATAATGAGAGATTAATTAAGGCTTTGCATTTACTTTGTATTTCCTTGGGTTTAGTAATCCTAGCCCTGCCAAGCTGGGAAAAAAAAATCTTAATTTAGAAAAAAAAGGAAATCTAAATTCTACCCTGCTTTTATGAAAAGAGAGTGCACTGATCCAAGGCAAGTTAGTCTAGGCAGATGACAGAAAAGGAAGCTATGTGCTAAGCAGATGTCAGCATGTGTTGGGTGTCCAGGGGTCCACAGATTGTTCTCTCTTTGTCTTTAGTATGAAAGAACACAGACTGTGCTCTCGGAGCTGAAGGCAAAGTATGAGGTGGCTGAACAACAAAACCAGTCACTCACGGAAGAGCTCAAACAATGTAAAGAAAACCTGAAGCTGCTACAAGAAAAAGGAAACAACGTAAGTCTGTACCAAATGTATGGGGAAATCAGGTTATGACACTGGCAATCCTGTTGGTTGAAGGATTATGGAAGAGTCAAATAGAAAAGGATGGACTTTTTAAAAAAGGCTGTGTACCATATTATGCAAAATTCCATTCTGGTCCTGCCTGTGCAGACTTGCAGATCATTACACTGTTACAATTCTGCATGAAAGTTAAATTTACAGTTGCTTGACAGTTTAAGTATGTCCTTAGATATCTGCTCTCTTGAAAATGTGGCTTAAATACTAGTGAATCAGAATTAAGTTAAACTTTCTGATTTCGAAGAAGGATACAGGGGTAAAAGCTGAGAAACCTGTATCCAAATGAATTAAGCAAACTTTTTCAAGCTGCTTTTATTTTATTAGTATTTATTACAATGGATGTTCCCTCCTTACTCTTGCTCATGCTTCTTAACCATGGTTATCTCTGATGGGCTCATGCTTTAAACAGTACAGTTGAACTGTCCTTTCTACTCACTCATGAAAATACTGTTTTCTGTTGAAATTTATTTGAGAGGTTGCATCATTAGAACTGAGATCCCAGCTAGAGACAACTTTTAATTTTACTGAGATTCTGAAATCCTCCAAACATTAAGGTGTGGCAGACACATTATAAGGTGGTCATAGCTTTATTTTAGGTCCCTTACTCTACCCTGGGAGGGCTGGTTTTGTCTTTCTGTACTGCCTCTGTGGTCAGTGCAGGGTGAACAGCTCCTGTAATGCACAGTACAAAACAGGAGGATAATGAATGCTCTGTAACAGACTTTAGCAAACTGTTTCTCTGACTACAGAGAAAATTTTACACGTCCCATCCTCTAAAATCAGCTGGCTGCTGGATGGCCAAAGTTTATATGAATATCCTTGCCATCATCAATTCTTGAATATAAACCTCTAACATCATAGAGCTGTCAAAGATGTAAAGAATTCAAAGCCTTTCTCACTTTTTTCAGCCATATTTTTGGCAATATGACTTCATAATTCTCTTGGAACCTGATTCTTGCTTACAATTTTTCTGCAGTGCTAAGATAATGCTGAGTTACTTGAGTTATTTAAGACAGAAGTCAAAAACAACCAGACAAAAACCCCATTCTGTTTTAAAATCACACTGAATAGGTAACTGTGAATGTGAGATTTTTCTGCTCTGTTAAAAACATTAACCTCGGAATCAAAATGATCAGTGGAAAAAGGGGGATAGTAAAGGGTTGGAATACTGTGAAGGAAATTGGAGCACCTGATGAAAGTGAAAAAGCTAAAAGGAAATTTTAGGAAGAATTAGAGGTGAGTATTTAAAAGAAAGCAGGAACCACAGTAGTTGCCAAAATCTGCTTGCAGAAGAGGAGTTAATTGTGGCAGTTGGAACCTGGAGGTCAGGGTGTGATGAAGAGCATCCTCCATATAAGGGCAAACTCACTGCTCACCAAACATTACTCACAGTCAGTAATGTAAAACATATCCATCTTGGGGATTGTTTCAAACATCATGGATACTGGGCTGAGTTCCAAGGTCAAATTTTTCAAGTACCACTGCCCCCTTATGCTGGAATCATTATCTGCTACTTCATTTCCGAGTACAGAAAGTGACTTCCCACTTTGGGATTTGTTTCCTTTTGCAGCTCATCCGTGTCTGAGTTTGCATATCTTCATATTCTAATAAAAGATGCACAGTTTTGTTGAAGCACCTAGTTAAATGCTCCTTGACAATAGGAAGATTCATTATGTATTGATAAGTTTTGTGAGGAGAATGTCTAATCATTTGGAGGTGATCTCATTGAATGTGATGGATATTTATCATCGGTTTCATTTGCCAAGATGCCACAGCCATGAATGTGTATAACTTACCAAAAAAACAAACAACTATAGAATTGTTCAGTGAACCAACAAATGTTAGAAAAGACAAGGCTTCTGTACTCCATTTGGGATATAATTTAAATATGAAGTTTTAATATTTAAGTTTTACTTTTAAGAAATTGCAGTGTTGTGTTTTTGAAATGCTTAGCAGTGTGGTGTACTACTTGTGCTTGCATGCTTGTAGTCACTGGTTACTTCCTGATGCGCTTTACATGACAGATTTAATGATGTGATTGGTTTGAGAACATCAGCTGCTCTGGTTGATTGAAACTTCTGGCACTTTTTTGAACACTGCTGTGATTATTTCTGCCAACATGCTTTCTGTGGGAAGGTGGCACTGTGATTTGTGGCACCCATGACCCAAAAATAATCTTGCATGGAAAAGGCTTCAGTAGTTACACGTAACTTTTCTGTTAAGTATTTGCCTTGATTGAAAAAAAATTAATTGAACAAGACCTTCATTCATGTGTTTTGAACCATATTGGAGGTTCTATGAATAAGTGATTCCTACAAATTCATAGCAGGATGAGATTTTACTTATTAATCACAATGTTTTAGAAAAGTTAAGCATGAATTTATAATTTATTTATTTGACTGAACAAAATCAAGGTATTTTCAGCACAGTTTTAAAAAATATTTGGCATGGTTTGACTTTAACCTTTGTGTGTCTTTGTGTGTGCACAAATATATAGACTAGGATACAGAGAAAGCAGATGTCTTCCAAGGACAGCTTTAAAAGAATTTAGGTCCATTTTTGCTTTTAATTATCATACCGCAGATAGAGGCTGTTCATCCAGAACGTGCAGTAGTTTACATGAATTGAACATCGCTGAGACAACTTGTGAGTGGTTCTAAGGAGGCCATAAGCTGGATGAACTCTGCAGTCTGGCCAGCTGCTGGTTCGGCCCAGCTGCAGCATTTGATCAATTTTCAGAATTGCATTTGGTCACAAGGCTGCTGACCTGGCAGAGATGCTGAGCTTTGTGGTATCTCTGATGGAAACGTGCTTCTCTGCTTTTTAGTAACTGAGTGTGGATTGTACAGTCATGTTACAATCTCACGGAAATGTCTGAACTACTGGGTTTGCCTGTGGACATAGCTGTAATTGATTCACTAATGGAGGAAAAAGATTGTTTTTCCGGAGGCTGGTGATGGAAAATGGAAAAGGCTAACTAGCAAGGAATGAAGAAATAGCTGAAAAAACCAATATTTGGTGTGAGTCTGTCTTTGAAGAAATCCAAATGGGATTTCCTCTCACTTAGAAAAACTAAAACCAACTATAAATAAGATACAGGCAAATCAGTTTAAGATTTGTATTGTTTTCAGGTGCTAAATTCCAAGTTGTGACAAGAGGTTTCTTGGAACATTTTCTGCTTACTTCCCTTTATTTTTAAAGCATCCCTGTTCATTTGAGTAGAATGGTGTACTAACTTTGTATACCAGATTAGATAATGCGGTAATGTGTTAGATGTCTTTAATACATTTCAATTAAAACAAAACTTACTGACTTATTTTCCCCTCTCTAAATCATCTTTACCTGATTGATTTATAGCACAAAGTGATTTTTAATATCCCTTCCCTTCTTTAGCCTTCCATATTACAACCCGTCCCAGCCGTATTCATCGGCCTAATCCTGGCTTTCCTGTATTGGTGTTACGGCCCATTGTGGTAGCGAAAGGTACAAGCACTACTGTTCAGTCAATGTATGTTTGTCCCTCTCACCTGTTTGTGCCATTTCTGTATCAAATAGTGCATGGTGAAATGCTCACAGGTATTTCTTTACCTGAAGCAAACCCTTCATTTAATACGCCATTCTGTTGACACTGACGAGCTGAGCAATCCACTAATCATTTAACGTCTCTGTGATTTCTTTAAGTCTAACAATTAATTTTCTTCTAACTGGTGCTTGAACGTGCCTCTTCTAACTCGGTCTCAGTTTGTCTTTAGCAAATGGGCTGCCTTTTGCACAATGCTGCGATGCTAGGGCTTGTAAGAAAACTTAATTGCTTAATTAACTATGAAAAATGAAGAGTTTGCCTCTAATAATAAAATTCAACAAGCTTTGGTTCCTATCTATGGACTAAGAAATTCCTCTCTGGCTCTAAACACTTTAGTTTTTCTCACTATTTCTGATGGGAAGATGGAAAAAAAAAGACAAGAAATAGGTGGTTGGTTTGTATTCTGAACTCTCAGCTTGCATTTTCTCTTATGTCTCTCAGTGTGTCCTCTTAAAATGCCATTGTTGTCATGCAATGTTGTGACAGTCTGTTAAAAATGATGTTGTAAGGATCTGCTACAAACTAACATCACAGATCTGGATTTAAACAGTCCAAAGTTAAAGATGTGCGTAAACCTGTGTCTAGCCTTGGCTCTGCACAAGCGATGTTTAAACATCTCAAGCCCTCGCATGTTCAGTGGCAGATTTCTCTGAGGTGTGTACAGTAACAAACCTGGAAATACGGAGCTGCCAAAAGTCCTCCAGATGCTCCTCAGTCACGAAGAGGTGTGGAGTTCCCTGTGCTAGAGAAACATGGTTTGCTGTGGTGCTCCAAGTCAGGACTAGCCTGCAGCAGGGCTCGTGGGTAGCACTGTAGTGATGCCTATCAACAGGTACTCAGGACTTGCAGGAGCCACGAGGTAAACTGATTAGTATGAATTAGAACAGATATGATATTGATTTCTTTTTTCTCTCCACACAGAGACAATGGCCTTGGATGCCTGTGATGGCAGCTTTGGTTGCTGTAACAGCCGTGGTGCTGTACCCAGGCCTAACCAGAGCTTCTCCATGAGAACTGTTGTTGAATCCATACACCGTCCTCCCTTTAGAAGCTGGCAACATTCATATACTGAGGGAAAACAGATTAATTCTCTTCCTTTTTACCTCTTAATACAGCACAGCTCTGCGTGAGAACAGCAGTAGGGTCATTTGCTTTAAACTGTATAAAATGTATCTGTCTATAAAGAGGGAATAAAATTGTGATTCATCATACTGTGAGCAATATTTTTGCTTACAACTTCATGCAAGTTTTAAATTAGTATGTTGGGATTCTGAATATTATAATGGTGGCCTAAAGTAGGCTTCTTGGTACCAAATTATTTATAATGGCTAGGGTTGTGGACACTGACTTTAGAATCTGATTGTTAGATTTAAGAGGAAAATACTGATTTGGACATCCAAGCCAAGTAACCTTGCAGATACTTGGGAAACAGATGCAGCGTGCTCAGTGCCTTTCAGTATGATCTATTTTTTTTTTAACTAGTGTATCATTTTACTTGCTGTTAGTCACTGAGCTGTTGGGAACAAGACTAAAGAAAACTTCTCTTACCACGCCTTTCGAAGGAAGCATATTTTTCTTCCATAAGGATTGCTTTATTAATGGGTTTTGGGAATAAACACAATTCATGTCCAGCCTTAAAGAGATAGAGATACTGATGGTGAAGACCAGCCTAAAGTATTTAGTGTGCGCGTGTGCGAGTGTAAGCATGTGTGTGTTCTTGAGTGAACTAAGGTGTTTCTGGGAGCAAGTACTTGGTCATTTGATGGACATAGTGCAGTGATTCAACTTACGTTAACTTTAGTTTGAATGTAATTTATTAAATTTCATATATTTAAAGAGATACGTTCTTTAAAAGTATGAATACTTTCTCACATATCACATGTATCAGTTTATTTTTTCAGTCATTTGATACTTTCTGACTTGAGCTGGAGAAGCTCTTTAGAATAAGCTTTTGTGGACGTAACTTTATTAAGAGAACTGCTACAGTACGTCTGTGATCAGCTGAGAAAATCTAGATACATAAAAATGCTACGAAATTGGAATCATATGCCTGATGAAACATTGTCAGGTGAAGATGATTTTAATTTGGTAGTAAAATTTTGTGGATCCTTATCACATGGCTGTAAGTATGATGCAGTGGTCCCCATTACAAAGTTTATTTTCCTTATCTAAGTACTATAACTATTGCTATTTGCTGACTTTTGGTGGGAATCACTGTAGTTAGTGCTGAATTAAATGTAGACAGTAGTTGTCT
Source organism: Pardalotus punctatus (assembly GCA_013400915.1). Classification (NCBI taxonomy): domain Eukaryota; kingdom Metazoa; phylum Chordata; class Aves; order Passeriformes; family Pardalotidae; genus Pardalotus; species Pardalotus punctatus. Next base: position 77,043 of record VZTX01008041.1, read on the forward strand.
TGTTCAGCTCAACAGTTCTGTCAAAAAAGTTTATTAAAGACTTAAATAATATGCTAAAGAATGGTAAAGTAAAATGGCTCTGCTAAAGGAAACTTCAAAATAGGGAGGTAATCTCAGCAATTCAATTGGCTTTAAAGAATGTTGTGGCAATCGACAGATAGTTTAAATATTTAAATAGACATTTAGCATATAATTTACTTTGTGAGGTTTTAAGGGTCATTGTCCTTTAATTAAAGGTTCTATCTTAAGTTACATGGGATGTGCTAATGGGAGGATTATTAGTTGGAGAAAATAGTCCACAAGTGACTTGTAGAAAATAACTATTGTCATTTAGTTCATTCATTTCATCTTTTTCAGTTGCAGGAAGCCACCCAACCACAGAACACTCGTATGCCAGTGGTACTTAGTACCTCTTGTATATAGGTTATTGCAAATATTGTTCTGAAATGCTTAACTTCAGAATTACATTTTTTAAAGTAAATAATTGTTTTAAATCTATTTTGTAAAGATATAAAAGTACAATAGAATTTCTGGAGTACAGATTAAACTATTTGCACTAACACACGTGATGTGCATGATTTAATAAAATAACTTTACTCTCCCTATGCATGTTTGAGTTGAATGTCATTTGAAAACAAGAGATTCATGCTAAGTTTCTTTTGCACTAGACATTGCCACAGTTACTAGGCACAATGTCTGCAGCATGTCCAGTAAGAGCAAAAGATTTTTTTTTTTTTTTTTTTTTACCTTTTATTTCACATTTGCACTGGTTTAAGTTTTGGTCTAGCTGATCCCTCTGCCTGTGGTTTTCAGAAAGAAATGGGGTAGGAGAGAGCCATGGAGGAGGAAGAAGGTGTTCTGAGCTGCAGGGTGGATGTGCCCGTGGCAGGGGTGGTGAGATGGGAGGAGCAGTGGCTGCAGGTCCTGGGCGAATGAGGAAAGCTCTGCTCGGGGAAGGGAGCCCGATGCTGCCTCCTCACCTCTTTAGCATCTCAAACTCCCTTTTTTCCCTCTTTCAGCTGCTGTTTCTTTTGCAGTGGATTCTCTTCCCTCCTCCCTGCTGGTAGCATGTGGAGCTGGTGTGAGGAGGTGGAGCTGGTGGGGCCGGGGGTCCCTCCCCGCTGGCAGCAGGGAAGGTGCCAGGTTCCCTGGGAGCAGTGGGGGCCCTGCACTGCAGCAGTGCTGCCTGGGGCTTCATTTTGTCCTTCTATTAAAGACAAATGTTGTGTTTTCAGATATCTTTAGAGCATCAGAGAGCTGCAGTTTGAGGCCCAACATGGTTGTATTAAAGGAGTAATATTTCTAATTCCATTATGTGCATGTGTGCATATTTATATTATATACACAGGTGCATAGTACGCATTGCATGGGGGTTTGTGCTTAAAAGTATACCTGTGGTTCCCTAATACAGTGCCTTTTCCAGGAGTTCTTGACATTTGCATGTTCAAAATGATGAGGAATGAGCTAAAATGCACAGTTCACTCTTCTGTTATGAGAATCCCTGGGGAAGGGTTGGGTAACTGGGAAGCTGCTGTTCTTCAGTGCTTCGATACTAAAACAGCAAGTGGAGTTATTTTGCAAGGACTCCTTGCACAAACCTTTCTGGTTTTTTATTGCTTTTTTTTTAATGGTAAATGTGTGTGCTCTTTTACATTCATATTTAGGTTCTTTTCTTTTGTGAGGCTTGGTTAGCTAAGCCTTGGAGTTACTGTAATGAGCAGCTTTTCACACAAGTGAGATGCTCCACCTGTAAAACAAGTGCTCTGAGCTTGCACTGAAGTTTGAGGTTTTAAAAAGGTTCCTCATAGTAGCAAAGTTAGTCAGAGAGTTGTTTTATCAGTTGCTAGTTCAATTTGGAAGATTTAGTATAATAGAATATCTGAACACTTCTTCAGATTTATCCTGGTGTCTTGACTGAGGCACCTTTTTTAAATTCTAAAATAATTCTACCTACGTGGGGACTACAATAGCAGGCCTTTTATTTAAAAATATAAATATGTGAAAAATATAGTGTGATTTTCCTGTTCCTTGTAGCTGAATTAAATGCGTTCTTCCAGAGTCTTAGCCTCATTCTTTTTGCAGAATGTCTGGATTTTTTGGTGCTAAATGGAGAATTGTGAGCCTGCACAATGTATTGCAGGAGTTCTCATAAAACAGTGAGAATTAGTATCAAATGACTGATGGCTGAAGCAAAGGTAATCAATCACCTGTGCATGTATTTTTGGGGTATATCCCTAAGTTATTTTTCTAATCAAGTCTTCTGAAATATGTTACCTGTTCCAGATTTCTGTGTGCTTTATGTAAGATTTTGAATGTCTCCTGCCTTAATCCATAGGGTTCTGCCACTTGCAAGAATCATTTCTTCAGCTTGAATCTTCTCCATGACAAATCCACTGCCGAATTCATTCCACCAGCAGCATCTGAGTGCTTTAAAACACCAGGTCACCACGATGGCTTTTGGGAAGCCACTGTCCTTTGCACTGGCTCTGCAAGTGGTGCTGGCTGGGTTTCACCAGGGGCCTTTTCTCCCCTCTGGCTGCTCATCCACAGTTAGTGTTTCATTAGCAGCTGTCTCAAAATTTTGAGTCTCCATTCATAATAGCAATTGATCATATAAAAGAATTAGAAGCCATATTCTTTCCTTCTCTCTTGCATATACCTCTGGGTCTGTTTGAAGGGTGATTTCTTCCTGCAGACAGCTGCATTGAATTCCCCAGATCCAGCTGATTTGCTCATCCCAGTCCCTCTTTGCACGTGCTTATGAACACAGAATTCCTCTTTCTTCTCTGGTGGGGAATTGGGCTGCAGCATAGGGGTTATTTTTTTGGCCTTCCTGGGTTTTTAGTTTGTACCAACTTGTTGAAAGTGAGCAGAGGTTTGTCCACAGAGCCAAGTTCTTCTGCTTGGAAGAGAGAGGCTGCACCCACTACTGCTGTAAAAGCTGGGTGCTACCACTGTCTGACTAAAGGCTCCCAGCAGGAGAAGGTAAATCAGCAGTTGGAACACAGGTTTCAGTGGGGAGGGACATTACAGGCTCAAGTTCCCATTTGTAAAGGTAAGGGGAACTCATCTGATCACTAATCTGGATATCACAGTCATAAAACTTCACTGGCTGATAGCAGCAGCAGCAGCAGAATGTCAAGATGCTCAGCATCTGTTAGAAAAAAAGAATTCTTGCTTTAAGAACTTCAGAAAAATGATCAGTCGCCTCTGTAGGTAAGGTACGTAAGCAGCTATGGTCCTCTTAAAAAAAAAACCCAAACCAAAACCCAGCCCTGTGTTTGAGTTCATTTTGCTTTGGCTTCCAAATATTGGACTCCAATACATCTCTCTTGGAGGATGTTCTTTTGCTGCAAATGTTGTCCTGATCCAGGGATTTGACATACCATGATCATACCTTCCAATCTTAACTTTATATGAATGGATTTAATTTCTTAATTTTTTTCTTCATCCCTCTAGTTTTTGTTGTCAGCTTTTTAAACAATTTCATTTTCTGAATGTTCTTTTTTGAAGAGTAGATGCCAGAATAGAATATGTCCTTACAGTAATTACCTTACTAACATCATATAAATAGACAATAAGCTTTATATCCTGCTCTGGTATTCCTGTTTGACTGTCTACCAGAACTTTTTTTGCAATTCACTGACTTCTAGCTTCTGGATATTAATCTTGTGAATCAAATCGCTGTATTCTTCACATCACCCCAGTATGAGGTGCACCCTGTGCTATCTGACTTCGCAGTATTGTTTGGTAGAAACCACTGTGGGCAGCAGGCCCAGGCAGCAACGTGTTCCCATGACTGTTCAGCACAGCATTGAAGGGTTTTTTCCCTTCAGGTTTTATAGGGATGGCTACTGAAGCTTTATTCTGGACTATTGATCATACGCTGTTGAACAGTAGTGAGACAAAATCAGATCCCTCAAGTGCAGTGGGGAAAATATTCACAGAATAATTCCTTCACTTAGTTTTTCACAAACTGACAGCTTTCTCTAACCTGCATTTTTAGTTACAGTGATAGTAGTGTAGTGATCACTTTTATTGGAATGTCATGATTTACAGAAGTCTTGGTTTAATAACACCAATAAACTCATCTTTTAAAAAACTTTGTAAAGGGGAATTTTATTTTCTAAATGTTTTGACAGGTATGAATTATTTTACATTCTTGAATTTTTTGCTGACTGCTTCCCATAGGTTGTTCTGTGATTTGCTTTCCTCTTAGAGCGAAGCAAAGCCAGTCCTTTTCCCAGGATCAGACATTTCACTCTCTTCCCTCAGCCCCATCATTTTGTTTGCACATTACTGACACTTCCCTCTCTAAGGCATTTCAAATTCGAGATTGTTCACATGACTGAATTCTTCAGTGTGGCTCAGCATCATTCCCAGAGCTGGATGTGTCTCAGCTCCAAGGCACCGAGGGATGTGGATGTGTGTCCATGCTGTTCTGGGATTGTGCTTGCATGTGGTGGAACAGGATGTGGTCACTGGTGTTTGGTGCCATGAGAGAGAGTGGGGATGTAATTGAAATTCTTGGGTAAATGGTTCTCAACTGTGGGAATAGAGATGTTGGCAGGGAGAGCTAAATCTTGTATTATGTCAGGTGAGACATTGAAAATGCCAGTGTGCTGCCAAAGTGTGTCATCCCTTCATTGTGTCTGATGAACAAACCCAAAGCCTGGGTTAAACTAAAAGTAATGATTTATTACCTGATGATATTAGTCAGTAACTTGAGACAAAAGGGTGACATCATCCATTCATTCTGTTCTATTGGAATAAAATTTAACCAAAAGCTTACCCATATTTGTTTCAGTACCTACTGCTGGGACATGGATTTTTTTTTAGAAACACCGCACATACTATGAGTGGTAAAGTACTGCCTTCAGTATGGAATGGATTTACTATTTTAATCTTTTCATGCTAGATCATTTATGAAGTTTATATTCTATTTATATTTCTTGTAAGGAGTTCTTGCTCTGGAAAATAATTTTATTGAGTATGTCATCAGTTTTGATGTGACAAAACTACTTCTTGTCTTGAATACAGTGGCTCTTACTTTAAAAATGTTCCAAATATGCAATATGTCTTTTGGGATGAATAAATGGTAAAAATTATGAGAATAAATTTACATCACAACAGAAAGCTGATTTGTATTGTACATAGTCTTTCATTCAGCCTAACTCTAAATTTCAGCACACCACAACTTCTGAACCTGCTACACTCCACTGCTATAGAAGACAAGTTACTAATTAATGAATCAATTAAAACTTACTTTAAAATTGGAATCTATTTACCTGTTTACTTTGTGCAAATTGGATTTGCAGCCGCATGACCTTCCCTCCTCTGTGTGACGTGATAAAGCCGGGCTCCACCAGCTCTGAACCCAGGGACAGAAGGGCTGGAACACGGGGTAGGAATGCAGCCTTGGTTTCTGCAAGAGATACATGGGTTTAGTGGTGAGACATCCTCAGGGGATCAGTCACGGATCATCCTTTAAGAAGACCAGCAATCCCACAGTCTTTTATCTGCACTGTAAATCAGATGGAATTCTGGAGCTCTGTTTCTTTGCTGACTCAAGAGAAGGACATTCACTGAGTCACTCACAGTTTTCAGCAAGTTTGAGGAAGGAAAGTCTCCTCCCTGTTTGGAGACTGTGTGGTTTGGATCCACCCCAGGGCACAGTTTAAGTACACATGGTTGCACTCTAGACAACCACTGAGTCCTGGTGTAAGACCCAGGTAACTTGTCTTGTGTATTTCTCTGTTGAACAAGTTAAAGTCAGAGTTAGCACTAAAACATCCTTCCAGATGCAGGAGATGTTCTTTGGGGGGGTAGGATGGGGGAAGGAAGCCTAAAAAGTGATAAATATTGTGCTGCTCTTCATGGGATGCTGTTGGTAGGACTTAATGTGTTGTAACTTTGTCTTGAATTCCTGTCTCCCAACACCGGTGCAGAGCTCTCTTCCTTAGGCCCTGAATGAGTTTATTTCTGAGTAATGCTACAGGTAAAAGGTGGTGATAAGGTTTTAAAGGTTCAGTGTCAATATTCCAGGCTCATTAGGTGTGATATTCAAGGTGTTTGGCGTTTCTGTTCTAAGTGTAGCAGCCACAGCTGACTGGCATTTTTCTGTTGCAGAACCTGACTGGAATCCAACTGTAGCTGGCCATTGTAAGAGACATTTATTGGCCGCTTTTTATTTTTCCACTTCGTAATTATTGCAGTGGCACGTAAGCAAAGGTGTAGCCTGCAGCAACTTCACAGTCATTTTTTAATTGCACTTCCAGCCTTGGGTTGGCCAGGTGTTGGTGTGTCTGTGCTACGTGTTGCAGCAATAGTATGTCCTTCCCCTGCAGACTTCTCTGAACAGTAATTCTTCTTCAGAAGAATTATGTCCCAGCCAATAATAAATGATTAAAAGTCTCCCTTGTTATTACTTTACATGATGGCCTTTGCAGCAAGCGAGGGTGTTCCTTAGCACATCCATGTCTCTGTTCAGGAGGACGTTTAGTAGACAAATACCAAAAAATATTTTGGTGTCTTATATATGGTATGTCTCATTTCAAATCTAGAGAGAAAATTATTTGCCCCAAACTGATGTTTCTTCCAGTAATTGAAAAACAAATACTGGAATAATTCCATCAGAATGAGCACTTCTGGGATGTTTCTTTGGTGGGAACTGAATTGCTTTGTCAGATGTGTAGGATGTTGCATCTGCTTGGAATGTGAGTCTGCAAGACATCTCTGCTACTGAATGACTGCCTTAGATGGGCAGGGAAATGTATCAGGGAAACCTTGTTGTAAAGTTTGGCAGGGTGGAAGAGGGGCCACAGTGCTGGCAGAGATCACCCTCAGCTGAGGCACCTCAGTTCTGCTCAGGTGCACGTGCACTCATTAACAGTGGTGTTCATTTGGTCCATTTAATGTAAACGGTTTCCAGTTCCCATGAAATACATTTCACTGGAGATTAATCAAACATGGTAAGTTTTTTATTGTAAAATAGAGAACAATAATTGCATATTTAGTCATATTCTACAGCTGTGTGGGTTATTGTTTTCATTTCTTGGATTCTTAAGTCAGACCTCAGTGAGATCCTGCTGGCTCAGTACTTAAACAGAAAATTGGTATATTATTATTTAGCTAGTGAGCACATATTGGAGTTTTTTAGTCCTTTGGGTGTGAAAGTCTCTGAAAATATGAGGTTTTAACCGTGTGATGTGAAGGTTGCTTCCTGCAGCCACTGAAGCGCAAGTTGGGAAGCAGTGGGTTTGTCCTGATGAGTATGGCCATAGGTGTCCGTGATCCAGGTGGGAGCAGCCATCTCCACTTCAGGAGAAAGAGGATGATGAGTCAGGGCAGAGTCACATCCTGTTAGCGCTGCCTGGGGACACCACCACTTCACTCTTCCTGCTTCTCACTAATGAAAGCTGAAAAGCAGGAAAAAGAAGCCCCTTGAAGTGTGAGAAAAGCCAATCCTTCACTTATCTGCGGATAGATAGGGGTTTTAGCAGGATGAAACTTTGTGCTTCTCAATGTAGTTTTAATGAGATAGAGGTTTAGATAAAGGTATTTTAAGCTTTTAAAATTCAGTGTTTTAGAAGGGTGAAGTTGGATCTGCAATTTGTGGTGTGTGCTGTGTGCACAGATCTCTGCTGAGGCATCTTAGTTTGAAAAGAGGGTGTTTAAAAATCTTCCCCAAATATATTGGCTGCCTCCCAATAACTTTTAAACTGGCATTGAAGCTGGAGAGGATTTTTTTCTTTTGTTTCTGTGCTGTGTTTCTTAACTCATGCAAAACTGACTCATTTATGCAAGGAGCTTCTACTAACAGCTTGAGATGTCAAATCACAAATTTCAAATGCATTTCAAAACATGTTTCTTGATGGAAAATACTTCCCCTGCAGCCTTCTTGGGGGAGTCCTTGCTGGTAGTTGCTGCTTCTGTTTTTCCTCAAATATGTCAGGCTGCTTTTGCTGAAATGAATTATTTGTCATCATCAGTACATAAAAGCCCTGGTAGCTGTGTTGTCTCTGAGCGTGTTGCCCCAGCAGCCCCATGCTGGATCGTTGGTTGGTTTGGTTTCCTGGACAATCAGCTGGTGGCCTTGGAAGCCTGGCCCAGCCTGTATCACCGTGAGGGGTGGCAGGAGCCTGCAGGAGGAAGTTCCAGGTGCCTTGAGAGGAAGGAAATGAGGGGGAAACAGTGTGTTTTTTGGGGAATGTTTGTACACAATGCAAGGGAGAGGCATGGGGTAGGGGGCACATCAGGAAGGGAAGGGTCAAATGGGTCTGGGAAGGATGTTCCTGGGTTTTACCCTAGAGGGGAAAAGTACTCTTCCAGCCTGGAGAGAGTATCCCCATCCTCTGCTGGTGTCTGCTGCCTCCCTGGGCCAGCGTGGTGGTGGATGGAGAGCCCCAGCTGCTGCCCCGTGTGACCTGGGGACAGCAGCAAGAGGGAAGGTGCTGCTTCATGTTTAAAGCACTGTGCAAGAGAGGGGCCTCAGAGGCAATATCTGCCTTCCTGCCCTACGCCTGAACCTCGTGGGAAGCCGGTTCCATTCTCAACCCCTTCCTGGCATTGACCAGTGGGTCCGCTGTGAGCTGAGGCTTCGTCTCACCTGCGCAGGGCCAGCACCTTCCACTGCCACACGAGAGCCAGGTCCATGGGCTTTCCTTTCCCTGAATGCAGAAGATTTCTCCCACTTCTTGCAACAGGGAGGTGATCTGGAGCTGTGTTTGCAGCGTTAAGCAGGTGAACAATAAAATAGCTGCCAGGGGAATTTAACTGGAGACACCCTTCTAGTCACTGAGGTTTCCAGGAAGCAAAGTCTTTGGTCTGGGCAGTCACAGCTGCAGGAAACATGGTGGGATGGGATTTGGTGGAGATCACATTGCAGAATGAGCTGGGTACGCTGCCGGGGGGGCACAGTGCCGCTGCAGGGTGGGCACAGCCCCTGGTGAGAGCAGCTCTGCTGGCCCAAGGGTCAGGACTTGTGCAGGGCACAGTGGAGGGTGCCCCTGTGCCTGGCTGCATCAGGAGAAGGTAAGGTCTGGTGAATATCTTTTCTGCTCTAGCAAGAATGGTGTTGGTGCCAGCACTTCCCCTGCGTGTGTGAGTCTTGCCTTGGCTAAACTGTGTATTATGAGTGAGATGCCTTTGATGCATCTGTTGCCTCATTCATTGCCTCATCCACAGAGCTTGGCTTGAGCCATCCCTATGGCTGAGAGACAAAGATCCTTTTAAAACTTAAAAGAATCTTTGTTCTAGTTTTGTTTTGTCTAATTCTCACTTGTATATAATAATGTACATAATATATATGGAAAAAATTATCTTCACTTAAATGTTTTGTTCTCTATACACATGCCAGTGGAAAATGCTTCATCGATACTTCCTACAATCCCGCAGACCCAGACAATGCAGTTCACAGGACTGTTTCAATCTACATTTACTGACAAATAAAATAGTTTGTTAATTTTACCAGAAGCAGATGTCAATTTTCTAGGCTCAAAGCAAAAAAACCACGAACCAACAAAGCCCCCAAAAGGAAAGGGAAAAAATCCTTTAGACTCAGTGTGTGGCCTAAATGCAGCCATCCCTGTGCCTGTGCTTCTAATTGGGCCCCGCCTGTCACCGTCGTTAGCCCTTGGGCTTTCGGGCACTGCTGAGAAGGAACAGCCCCATTTACAGAGCATTGCAAGAGTTGTTACACATGTCTCTCTGTGGGAAGAAAAATTCAGTTCACACCCTGTAAGTCCAAACTATAAGGTAAAAATAATCCCTCTCTATTCTCTCCTGAACAGAACTGCTCCTGGAAAGCAGAAACAAACCCTAGTAATTGCTCTCTGTCCCTGGAGTCCTTAACAGAGCATCTGCAGACATGACAGGAACAAGACCTGCTCCGGGATCCCTGCAGTTTTCCGCAATGGCAGAGATCAGTTCATGCGTTACTGTTTCAGTGCTCTGTGTGTGCTCAGTGCTGTGGCATTACAAAGAAGATGACTTTATTTTCCTGCTGCAAGGAGGTTGAAATCTTAACATCCTGAACATATGGAAGGAGAGTTTTCTCTGACTGTCCAAAAACTCATAAAATGTAAGCTGGGGGGAGAGGGGAGGCCACGTGCATGCTCGGTATTCAAGAAAAAGCTATTTGTGCTCAGTGTAATGGCAATATTTTTCAGTTGCAACTCTCCTGTGCAGAAGTTTAATCTCCCTAATATGGACAGAGTGAGAGCAATGAGAATTACATCACTTTTAACATGGCCAGTTTTCTAAGAGCAAAAGAAATCTGTGTCAAGTATGTGATTTGGGTCACTTTTGCACCTTTATTTTGTCTGTGCTTCTATTTATGCCCTGGCCAGTTCTTACACTCCCCAACCTTGTAAGAAAGTAAACATGGTTACTAAACTTTAAGAGGGAAGAGACTGGTTTCCTAGATCTGATCTGAGCACCATTGCCTTTATTTATGTAAACAGTGACATCATCTTCTATTGCAGAACGGGAACCTTAAACAGTTACGGGAGAGCAAATTTTAGGAAGTGTCCTTATGAGACATGTGTGATTCATCTTTAAGTGTGTGTATTTAAGAAAGATGCTGTATCCTGAGTCAGATCAGTTCTGTGAATCTGACTTTACTGCATTTCAAACTATCATTTACTAGCAAAAATTATTCACTTTTTTTTTTCTTTTAAACTATGTGAAAATTGGTGCTTGCAGCCTGCTGAGGAGTGTGAAGAGCAGCAGAGCCAGCTCTTTTGTCCCCTTTCAGCCTTCTCCAGAAATCTGCTTTTGCACTCCTCCAAAAGCCTTTTGTAAGTGATGCCTGACCCGTCCAGTGACGGTAAGGGCTGCCTTGTTCCCGGGGTTCGGTGTTAGTCATCCAGGGGATGGCGTTCAGGGCACCGATGAACTGCCAGTAAAGCACTCCGTGTCCTACTGGGGGAGTTTGCTGATGTCTGTTAGAAAATATCACCACAGTCAGGTTCAGTCTCTTCTCCATCACACAGCGTGGAGGAAATGTGCATTCTTTTTGGCCAGAGCTGAAAAAGCAAAACCATACACCACAGTATGGCTGAGTTGCTGCCAAGGGTGAACATCTGCTCTACAGCTTGTCAGTCAGCCTTTAAAGATGTCCTGTGAGCAGCCAAGAGCGCTGGCCTGGCTGCGTTTTTGCATCTGTTTTGTACCTGAATGGGAAATCACTCTCTCCAAAGAGGAAAGCCGCAGACGGGCAGGCTCCACCCCTGTGCCAGCTGCACATTGGCAGCAACACACAGACCTGCCTGCTGGAGAGAGAAAACCCTGTTTTCTCCTCACTTGGATTTTCTGTGCCATACTTACTGAATAGAATTGCTCTTGTAGTGAATTGCCATGAGGAAAGTAGACAAAAGCTGCCCATTTCCTAGCACCTGCCTTGCTGCAGGGTCATGTCTCTGTGCTTCTTCTTGCTGTCAGGAAGTGACTTCATCTCTGCTGGTCAGGCAGGGACAGAAGGCTGAAAGTTGTTTCAGTTGGTTTGTTTGTTTAAAAAAATTAGCAAGTGTTTAGCAAGCATTAGTGATCGTTTTTAGTGAGTTTGCTTTCAAACCTGGCCTCATGCCATGAGAAATGCTGGGTTAAGTGCTGTTGGACAGCTGGGGGTGATGTGGCCCAGTGTCCTCCAGCCATGTCCTAAACCTGAGAACCTTCAGTCCTCTCTGAACGAAGGAATGTTGCATTGTACCAGGGGCAGAACAGCATTTCCCCAGCCTTCCTTGTGTAGTGGCTGTTGCCACTTTTCCTTGGCTCTGAGCCAGGGCTGGCTCAGCAAACCTTTGGGTCGGATTCCTGATTTCAGCGCTGCCAGGCTGTCAGCTGGAGTGGGGGAAATGCTCATGGACCGGTGCTCACCATCAGCCGGGACTGGCCCTGAAGGGCTCCAGTGCTGCCGGGCTGCTTTTGGGCAGGTCACCAACTTGCTTTTCATTGCTCCAATGCCTGCGTTTCCCCCTTAAACCCAAGGAAGATCCCATCTGAAGGTGTTCTGTCTTTCTGGCTCCCTGGGAGCGGTAACTCCCTGATGGAACTTCGTGCTTTGTTTTGAGCTGCCAAGTGTCTTCACCCTCCTCTCAAAACAGCAGCTTTATGAAAGCAGATGAACCCAGCTGGCGTGAGGGCAGAAATGGGATGGTTTGGGGCATCTCACAAACACCAGCTCCTCAGTGGGTCCAGGATTACAGCAGTGCCCCAAACAGCTCCTCAGAGTGCCCCTCGCTGGCGTGGGTCTGCCCAGGGCTAAGGGCTGCTGTCCTGGCTGACGTGTAGGGCAAGAAGCAGTTTTCACTCCTGCTTCCAGGAAAGTGAGGAGATTTGGACCGCGTTTGGAGAAGATTTGGGGTGCCACCTTCATGTGACAATTCTCAGGAGTAGCCTTGAGATACCACTTATCCATTTGCTGTGCCTGGTAACTTCAGGGATGAGTGTTTCTTCCCTGGTGTTACTAAGATCCTGGTGAGCCATCTGGAAATTTCATCCTACGATTATTCCAGAATCTGGAAGACCTTTTGTAACTACTAATCCCAGAAACAGATTTTTCCTTCATCCTGTCTGTCAACACAGCCTTTAACTTATTTTTATGGGCTTCAGCACATGTTTGAAGCATCACTGCCTTAGGATACAATCTATTTTTTCCAGACTATTTCAGTGCTCCTTATATCTACTTATAGCACTTTCTGAGGAAGGGCTGTTTAGTGGGTATTTAGTAGGATCTTCTGTGTCCTTCAAAACTTGACATATCTCCATTTGCACACCTCGAATGGGAATCAGTGTGACTTAACATGCCATGAGCATGAGATCCTCAGAAATTATGTTTTGTGGTGCCACCTATTTTGCTGCAATAGAATTGAGTAATGTTTTCATTAGTGAGATGTGATAAATATTGCATTAAAAAATATTGATCCAATTAAAGCAAGAGGGGTAAAGCAAAAAGACTAAGCTAAGCTAACTGGTGTCATGCTAGATTCTTGATATTTTGCTCTTTTTTATAGTGTCTTGCCCTCTGGCTCTTGTTCACCCACCAAGATACCTTGTGTATGAAGTTTGCTGTATGGTGTCTTAACTGCTCTGTGGAGGGAGCAGGATATGGCTGGCAGGAATCCTGTGTGCAGGAAAAGCTGTTTGATAGAGTGCCATCAGCACTGGGGGAGTTTGGGAAGGTCTGTGTTGTCATCTTGACTGGAACCTTGCCCCTGTGTTCCTGCAAGAGCATAAAGCCCCAGGCAGAGGTTCAGAGCTCCCTGGGGGAGCCTGCTGGACACGTTTGCCGTGGCTGGAGCGTGGCAGTGTGATGGACAGGCAGAAGGCTGTGTGTGCACACAGACCCAGCGAGGGGCTCGCTGCAGGTCCCCAGGTTTGTTGTGTGGCTGTGTGGGAGTGGGCCCTGGAGCACTCGTGCTCCTCGTGCACTTGCAGAGCATCGTGCAAAGCCACCCTCTGCCAGGCAGGAGCCGCGTAGGGAGAGCTGCCTCCTTTCTTCTTCTCTCTTGTTAAGGAAGAATTCTTGAGAAATGTTTCTACATTTCTTGGGAACAACAGAAAAGCTTGACTTAATTGCTGTTCTAAATGTATGCTCATGGCTTCTGAAAGGCCCAGCAGGATATAAAACCACCAGTTACCAGTTCTGATTTTTGCCAGAACTTCAAAGTGTTTCCTTTTATGCAGTAATCTTAAAACTAGTCCAAGAAAACACTCACGCCATTACTTAGATATTCCATTTATGCCACCGCTATGGAAACTTAAATTATTATATTTTCCACAGGCAAAGCTTCCATTGTTAGTTAAACTTGATGGTCTTCTGCTTGCTTGTAGGGAAGATACAACCTCCTTTCCATGGTCTGAAAAATGGTCGCAGCTCAAAGCTGAGCCAAGAGTGATGACGGATGGACTAAGAAAATAGGACCTTAACATAGTAACCAAAGTCCTATTTAGACTTTAAATGTTTTCAATCATAGTCATATCCTTCTCTGGGAAAGAAGCTTCACATGGATCAGCCAGTAGTCATTTAATAAACACTTTGTTATTTTAGTGTTTGTGATTACAGTTCCCATCATGTGTGCATTGTGCTGAAACTTTATCAGTAGAAATAAAAGCTTGTGTACCTCCACTGATTAAAAGCAAAATTAGCCAGGTAGGACCCAGTCCTATCCCCTAAGTCTTAGTCACTTCTGGAAAGCACTGTAAGCTGTGGTTCACCTGCCCGTGCCAGTGTGGCCCTGTGTGGTCTGCAGTGTGTTTATTTTGTGAGCGAGGCCATTGCACAGGGTTCATTCATGTGTGCTCAGCAAGCCACGGCTGCTCTGCTCCCGAGATTAGAACTACATCATATCAATGTTATAAAATTGAGAGGGACGTGGGGTTTTTTGGTCAGGTTGTTTTGGGACTTTCTTGATAAGTGCAGTTATGTGGGCAGGGTCTGAATATTTAATCTTTTCTGCTGGAGTCACTTCACAGTAGCATTGACCTTGCAGTCAAGCCAAGGTAGGTTTGTCCCTTGGCCACCAGGCCCAGGGGAGCCCTGGCAGAAGCACCAGGTCCTGGGCAGGAGGAAGTCCTGGAATGGCAAACAACAGCCACCAGGGCCAGCAGAGTCCCATCATATTCAAAGTGGTTTCAATGACTACAGGATGTGTGGTCAGCAATGAAGAGATTGGTCAAGAATAATTTAGATGTAAAGAATTCCTCCTGGTTAAGCAAATATCCTGCCGAGTTTCTCCTGGAAAATAATTTGATGTGTAAAGCTGTATCTTTTCCAGGTTATGAGGGATGGGATATAAGAAAGAAGTGTCTAGTTCTCCAAACTTAGAAAGCATGTGGGCCTCAAACTCTTTTCCCAGTTGGAAAATTTGCTGTTAAGGAAAGGAAATAGATTTTTATAAGCAATATTTAATTCAAGCATTTGGCTAATTCTCCTGCTGCAAAGTTTTTAGGTCAAATTCTGATTCATTGATGTGGATCTGGAATGAAAGGGATTAGGAGAGGAAGTGGACTCTGAAGTTAGGAAAACTTTGGTTTCTTATTCACTTTTTCCTACTCATCAAATGTATATTTGACCTATGTTTCTATTTTAAGTGTTGTAGGGAAACTTACTCCTACGCGTCTGCCTTTGCTCTTTTTCTGCCCATTGTCATCAGCTCTGCCATGGGTGTGTTCCATTTTACTGTTGCAGAAAGGGATCCCGATCATTCTGGACATGGCATTGTTGCACAAATGCTGGGAATCTCTACATTTATTCCATTAGGTTAGAGAATGGAAAATGGGTGGTTTATTATTCTTATTACTCATTACAAGTATGTGTTAAAACAGTGCCCTTTTCACAATGGGATGTTCTGCAGTGGCTCAGGCCCTGAGGGAAGCCAGGGCCACTACCTTCCTTTTGTTGCTACGTGTGTGTATTCACAGAAGTGTGTGTTGTGTTCGGGGTTCCTACAGGGATCACTTTGGGGATCCATCTGGAAACTTTTCATCTGGCATTAAGGTCAGTGTCCCTCTGTCTGTCCTTCCATGTCTCTGTTGTGTGCGTGACCCTCCGCTCCCGTTGTCCACAATCCCACTCTCCCAATTTCCAAAACCTTCCCATTTCCCGTTGTGAGAACTGTCATTCCTAGGTCTTGGAGACCTGGCAGTCATCAATCCAGTGTCACTTACAGAATCCCATAACACCATGAATGATGGCTGTGGGTGCTTTTTCTTGCTGTGTTCATAAAGCAGCAACAAAGAGCCTATCAGAGGAGCCAGGTCTGCATCCCACCCCGGCTCTCTTACTGTGGAGTTGTGATGGATTTACTGCTTTCATAAATGCAGCAAACAGCATTGCCAAACCCAGTGGTTTATCTGGGGCCACCCATGTGCTCTGGAAAAAATAGTTCATCCTGGGAGAAAATAATGATGGGGGTTTCCCTGAGTTTTCAGTAATTACTTTGAGAGTAATTACGTTGCTCAAAAGAAAGAGCTTCTGCTTTCTTATGAGAAAAAGGAGATAAGAACAAGGGGGTTAAATGTGACAACTCTGTGGGATACCAGCCCTGCCGGTGCTCTGGAGAGGGGAGAGCACATTGGTGATGAGCCAAATTCACCTTGGGGCCCAGTAATTAGTCAGGTGGGAGTTTCCCACTAGATTGAGGGTGTCCTGGGAGATCTCCTGGAATAGGGACAAAAGAGGGGGCTTGGCAGTGCAGAGGACCTTGTCATTTTTCTCCCAGTTTTCACCATGTAATTCATGCTTTGCTCTGTAAAGCACTGTGATATAGTTTGTATACATGATGTAAAATAAGTTGTATTCTATTATATTGAAGAAATACAAATATAAAATAAAGACAAAGGATGGAGTAAAGGAGCTGTGTGGTAACTGGACCCCCAGTCCCCAATTGCACTGGCTGTCCCATTCCCCAAGACTGTGGTTGCAGGTCTCTGCCATCCCTGCAGTGATTTAGGTGTTTTCCACATGATGATACCATGTTAAATACAGACTGTCCTGGATGAAAAGGGAAGCACAGATCAAATTCTGTCACACATTGCTCTCCAGGAGAGCCTGTCTGCACCATCCCCGGCACTCCTGCTGTTTGTGGCACTGTGCAGCTCTTCTGTCTCAGGAGTTTTAAGAAGCGATTTTTAAGGTTGGGACACCTTAAAAAGCTTTTTCGAGGTTGGGCAAGCTCTAATACATCTCCAGGCACAACTGATATTCGGGCCCTTTAGGGGGTAGTGCCTGTTGGTAATGGGACAGCATGTGGCAATTTGTAATCTAGGGAAAGCAAAACCCCGAATTTCCAGAGTTTGGGGAGGGCTGCGGGTGGGGGAGGCTGGGAGGGAGGTGAGGATGTCATTGAACACTTCAGATGGGCAACTTGCTATTGCAGAAGGTGGAATCTGCCCAAAAATGCCAAGGGGAACCTTTTATGGAAGAAAGATGTGGCTGTGAGCGGCCCGGCAGCAGGGCGAGACCCTGCTTCTGCATTTCATCCCCGAGGCATGAGTCGCATCCCGAGCTCGCGTCACCCGGCAGGCGCTGCGGGACCTGCAGCCTCTCAGGGCGGCCGGGGGAAGAGCCCTAAATCCCAGCGGCTCCCGAGCACGGCTGCTGGGGCGGAGGAGTCGGGCTTCGGGCTCTGCAAGGGCTGCCAAGGAGGTCAGCACAGGGGGCTCCCGGCACAAATCCTTGTGCTCTGTGGGAATTTCCCTCTTGAGCGACTGCTGCCCTTTTTAACCCGAAGATTAATGGGAGGGGGCCGTGGAAAGGGCCGGAGTGCCGGGTATTAGTTCATTAGTCTCCAAGCAAGCATGCAGCCGGTGAGTCACCAGCAGCGCTTCCTGCGCGCTGATGCTGTGCCTGGAGCTCGCCCAGCGATCCGGCCCAGCCCTGCAAGGCTGGGAACTCGCGGGACCAGATCACCGCATGCTGCGACTGCGGGCTGTTAATGCTATAAAATAAAAACTAATCTAGATTAATTACACTGCACATGTTATTCATCTATAATCCTGCTCCTTGGCCCCTTTCCCTCCCAGCATAGCTCCCCATTGTTTTCTGTTCCTCTCTTAAGGTGTCCTTGACTTCCTTTGGGTTTCTCCATTTTTTCCAAGGGCTGGGAAGACAAAGGTGCCTGACTGGCAGCACTGCCTGCTGCCTGGGGCAGACCCATGTCTGAGTATGTGCTGGCATAAAGAGCCAGTCAGAGCTATCATTTGGCTTTGGTGGGTCACCAGTAGTGGCTTATGATGGCAGTGAGGTGCTGAAGCACAGGGTGGGTGGCTGGAAGTGCTCCTGGTCATAGGATCGTAGAATATCACAACTTGGAAGGGACTCATTGAGTCCAACTCCTGGCCCTGTGCAATACAACCTCAAGACACCAGAAGCGATGGTCCTGCAAGGGGATGCACACAGGATGTATCTGTTTCCATTATGCTACAAAGATTCATTGCTACATCCTACAGAAATGGGTTGAAAATTAAATTCATCCATGTAGGGGACCAGTCTGTAGCTGCAACCAGTTCTTACTCTGAAACAGAGCATTGTCTCAAACCAGTTGTCTTCCTCACATGGAAGTGGTGATTCTTATGTGCAAACTTGTGTGCGGTCCTGGCTGGCACGCTTTGGGGTGAGACAGCCCCAGCTTCACTGCAGCACCTGGAGGGACAGCAGTAGAGCAGGGCCAAAATGCCACATTTTTCATTCCTACTACATGTCTCTCACCTGCACTGCTGACCTGTGGCCAGGGAAGAGAAGCCCCAACCACAGGTCCAGGCCTGAAGGGCTGGGGGCATCCAGGTGGCCCCTCCAGCTCATCCTCCACCACAGGGATCCTGGCACAGGTTTGTTTAGCAGCAGATCTGGGGGTTGAGCTCCAAGGGTCCCACTCCAAGGAACTGAGCATCATCGCCTGCCTGTAGAGCTGCAGGGGGCTGGTGTCTGTCCTACTGCTCTGCCTGGGCACTGCCCAGCTCTGGTAAATCTATTCCTGCCATAGGTGCTGGGAAATAAAAAGGTGTCAGCTCGACAGGGCAGCCTGTAGAATAAGGTCTGTTTGCCGTCTGGAGCCTGTAGCAGCATTCCCAATGACTCGAGTGGGAGAAGCACCAAGACTCTGATCCCCTGAGACAATAAAGATCTAAGACTTGCTAAATCTGGACAAAATAAGCTGTACTTTTGTTTTGCTGTGAGTTGTTTCATGCAAGAAGAGACTTTGAACTTAATACTTCACAGAGGATTGTTGCACTTTCATGTGATGCCAGTGGGATCAGTGGATGCTCCGATGGGGTCCCGAGGTGCAGTGCCTAGAGGTCTCCAGCCCCCTCAGCAGCAGAGGTGGATTATGGGCATCATTCAGGTATTTTCCAAAATGTTCTGAACTGGTTTTTGCCGCAGTCACTTCCAGCAGGTGTTGTTAAAGGTTGTGACCATTTGTTCTTTCTCCTGCCTTTGTTTTTCTTCCCTGTTCACCTGTTTGAACACTGTTGCCACAGGGGAATGGATTCTGTTCAACCACTGGCTGAAACTTTTTTCCTTTTATTCTTCACCTTTTCTTTTTTGTTTTTTTATGACTGCATTTTTAAGTGGCATGTTTGTAAGTGCGGACCTAATTTTCAAAACAGTGTCCCACTGACTTTGCAAACAGCTGTTACAAAGGAGAGCCCAGACCTGAGACCTTTCACATCTGTATCTCTGACTGTGTCCCTGCAAAAGCACAGCACCGAGGGTTCTGGGGTAGGTACAGGAGGGGCTTGTGACCCCCACAGGGCAGTAAACAGCTGTTTTGAACTCTTGGTCTGTCCCAGTGTCCCCTCAAACTCTTCCACCAGCTCAGACATCCCGAGCACTATTCTTCCTCAAGAAAATATCCAATTTCTTAAGTGGTTTAAATTCAGGAACGTGGGGAATCGGCATGTTGGTGAAACAGACCCCATCCCCACTGAAACCCTTCCCCCTGCACCTGCTCCCCCACAAGCACCAGCCTCGGGGTGTGGTGGCATTTACCAGCAGAACCAACACGTCCGTGGGTATGTTTTCAGTGGCACTTTGTGCATCTGCTTTTGATTGCTTAAAATTACAGCAAGGGGCCAGCTACGTTTAAATGGACTCAGAGGTGAGACCAAAGAAATGAGGCTTAAAATTCAAAGCAATCCGACCTGCCCTGCCATGGCGTAATGGTCTGAGTAAGGCGCTGGCACGGAGCCATCTCCTTGACTCCTGGGAGAGATGCTTTAAAAGCTCCTCACATGGGCAGTTCAAATGATGTACACATGGGGGAAAAGAAAATAGTGCTTAATTGAAACTCTGCACATGTATATATGTTTTTAGGATAAACAAAACAGATTGGGCAAATATTTACTTCTGCCCCTACTGCTACAAAGCAAACTTTCCCACAGCTTTTGACAGAGATAATCTGTTTTTTAGCCATGATGGTGAATTTGTAATGACAAGGTTTCATTCTGAATGTTTCAGGATTTCCTGATTGGTTCTCATGCAATTATTTTGATTAACAATGAGGTTTTCAGACCAACTTGAAAGGGTCTCAGAGCCTTAGGAATAACCTGGCTCTTGGTTATTCCTCTCACTGGGATTATTTTCTGCAGCTTTCTAGCACTGGAATCAAATTCTTTGGAAATCAAAGGAAACTACATCTTAAAAATATTTCATATCTCCACCCCCCTCTGAGAAGAGTTTCTTTAAGTTTAGAAAAATGCTTGTACCCATGTCAAAAAAAAAAAAGAAAAACATAGAACTGGAATAAGAATGAAATCCCAATGTAATTTTTTAATGAAAAGATGTATTTTTAATAAAGAACGAATGCTTTAGGTGGTCATTTCTGTGAGAAGGCAACATCTGAAAACAGAAACTGAGAAGTATTCAGGGCATTTCTGATTAAAAAAGAAATGAGATCTCATACTAGAAACCTCTGGATGTTTCTCTTTCATTTATAAACATAAGAGGGATCTTAAGGAATTAGGAAACATCCATTAGTGCTGTTTGCTCAGATGTCATTGTTCTGTTCTTATCACTTAGATTTTTTACCCTTTTTTAAAGATGATGTGGAAATCTCAGACTGGCTTTAGAATGTTCATGCCAGCAGATCCCCTTTGCACTGCCTGTCTCTGTACTGCAAGCGATGGCATCTTTCTGCAGATGGGAAGAGTCCTCAGGAGTTCCCATTCCAGGCAGAAAATGCCATCAATAGCAAGGATCCTTAAGTAAAAGCAATGTATAATGTGCTTGGACCCAGTGCATCCTGGGCAGGGTCCAAATCAGAGGGGACTGCATCTCCTTGAACTGTCCCCACACTGCCCATCCTGGCACTGCCACCCCTCCGTGAACGGTTGGGGAAGATGGAAGGCTGATGTCAGCCAGATGAGCCTGAACATTTGTGATGTAATGCTGTGAAATGTCTGCTGCAACAGGTCTTGCATTCACCATCCCCATCCTAGATTAATTTGTCACCTTATAGTGGTTTAAGTAGAATAGTGGATTTAAGCATCATAGTGGCAGAACTCAGTGGGGATTGAGAGGGATGGTTTTGATACAAGCTGCAAAGCCTGTAAATTAAAAAAACCCAGTTTTTGTTTTCTGTGAAAGTGAAGCTTTCTGAGTTCAAGCAGTTACCCAACCAAACTGTCCAAGTTTAGCAAACACACCAGTTAAAGGTAAGTACGTGTAGCAGTGTATTTTCTTTCACACCACTGAAAGTGGAAACATAAGCTGTGTGTCTGATGTCATCTCCATGCAGATGGGTTTGAAACGCTGGCTCCCATCTGAAACATCATTACTTTTACAGTGGACTTTTTAAAACTCTATTATTGCTGCTAATATTATGTGTATGTATTTTAAAAGTAATTTCCCCGGACTCCAATAAAACGTTCTAACAGAGTTTTGTTCTCTAAACAATTTTAACCTGTGTTTCGCCTTTTGGGGAGTACTTTTGGCCCCCAGGCAACATAGAAGAAAAATTGCTGGCTAAGTAACACCAGATGCAGGAGAGACTGCTGGCCACTAGAGAGCTCCCAGATGAGAAGGCCTTTCAGGTTGAAATACAAATATGTTTTGTAATGAAAGCAGAAACCCTCTTTTACTTCAGGGCACAGGGACCAGCCATGAAACACAGAAAGGTTTCTTGCTTGGGTTACAGCAAGAGGCATCATTACCCATAATTGCATATTTCATACTTGAAATCAAAAGCCCCAAAGCTGCTCTCCCTCCAGAGCAAGGTTTGGAAAATTATCTTAAATGTTGGGTTTTACTGATCTCAGGGATGAACGAAAAGCTGCTGCAGCCCCTTGATAAGGGTGTCTGCACAGAGATTATGTGTCAGCCACCATCTCCTGCCCCATCAGTGGTGCAGCCTCAGGGATGCTATGTGTCACTCGGAATTACAGCACTGCAGTCACAGCCTCCTGCTTTGGGGACAAAGGGCAGGGGGGCACCTCTCCCCTCCCTCTCCCCTCCCTCTTCCTTACTCAGGCTCCTATTACTGGGGACAAAAGTCACATTTTGCATAATTCACAGTGCCTGGGAGCTGAAGGGGTCTGGATGTGGCATGCTTTGATGGTCCTTTGGGAATCACCTGGACAGGAAGAGACTCTGACAGGTGCAGCCCCTCTGGAGGGGCTGGCTGAGGGTCATGTTGTTTATATTGGCTAAAAAGCACTGGATTCACTCAAGGCTCTCAGCAAAGCCTGTGCCTGGGGAGCTCACAAGTGAAGCCCAGCCACAGGGTTCAGGGTGGGACATGCTGGCGTCAGAGCTGTGAGTTACAGGAGCCTCGTGTGGGTTGTTTGCTTTGAGCACTTTGCTGCTGCACTGGAAAGGACACAGAGGTAGAGCAGGGGTGAGCAGCTGCTGGGCTCAGCACGGTGAGTCCCAGTGAGTGCTGTGCCCACAGGGCACTGCAACACCCTGGCTAGAAAACCTCCAATGTAGCTTGGCCCTGCTGCCTTCCTGCCAGCCCCACGAAATGCTCCTGTCCCTGCCATGTATGGCCTTCCCTGTGACGCCCTGCAGCCTGCCCACCTGGCACATCCTCCTTTGGAGGACGGTAAGTTCACACCTGTCCCTTACCTGCAACTGCCACCACAGCCGGGGAGAGGGCAGCCCATGGGTGGCAGTGAGAGTGGGCTTTTGTATCGAGCCATGATTTCATAGCTAACAAGTGGTGTTTGAAGAAGCCTTGCATGGGGCCACATTTAGTTTAGTTTCCTGCAGGGCAGGAACCTAAAAATTCCTATCTGTCAGCTCTGAACAGGCTGCAGAGGACAGTGTGGTGGCTGAGGGCGAGAGGGAGCCCACAGCTGGGGATGGGGGACAGGATGCAGTGCCTTGAAACCCAGAATATGTTTCCATTGCTCAACAGTCTCACAGCAGAGGAGTGCAAGAGGAACATGGAGGTCAGGGTTGACATCATCATGTAACCATTTTAAACATCTTGCTGGAAATAGCAGCATTTTGAGTTCCTGATGGCTGCCACTGCTTCGTCCTATGCATTTTAGTAGTACCACATGCAGGGGCCAGGGCTGGTGTGCAGTGAGCTGGAAACCCAGTGGGCTGTGAGGGTGAAGCAGAGGCACCTTCTTCCCTGTGCTCTTGCACAGGCATCTTGAGCTGGACCACAAAACCCCATCCCCATCACCGGGAACTTCTCTTTGATCAAAGCAAGGCGAGAGGTGGGTGCCCAAGGCTGGGCATGGCCAGACTAGGGCTGGCTGGGTTTTCCGGGCAGCAGGGTTGGGGCTGGGATTTTTTGGGGCCCCTTCCCAGTGTGCCCTTGCAGATCTGGATTTCTCCTCTGCCAGAAGCAATTTCCACTCCCTTCAATTTCCCAGGGGCTTGGTGAGAAAGCAAAAAAAGTGCTGTCAAAGGTTTTCCCCTTCCCTTCCAAAGTGTAAGCCCCTGGGGTCCCCGGCAGGGATTTGGCAGCCACAGGAATGCGTGGGAATACAGGAGATTTTGGGACAGGGCTTAGGGGTGTACATTGTTAAGAGGAATATCTCATCAAGGACTTCTCTGCATCACACTCACCCCCAAGTCTCAGAGCAAAACTGCCCATGCTGACCCCCCACATCCTGGTTCCTCTCAGGTGCGTGTCCTTGTTCTCAGCAGCCTGGGACAAGGGTGTGCTCAGCGCCCCTGGCAAGGGACTAGCACAGCGCTGCAATATTTGCTGATATTTTGCCTTTTCAGGGCGTGAAGGAGTTAAACTTTTCAGATGGAAAGCGAACTGAAGATCAGACCAGCAGCCTGGTGACCTCCCGCTGCTGGGACAGCAGCAGCTCCCAGCCAAGCCCGGCAGTTCCATCCGTCCATCGGCGCGGTGGGGCCGCGGGAAGCAGCGGACGGTAGGTGCGAGGGGCACCATGGGGGACCTGCCCTCGGCTCTGGTGGGACCCCGGGGTGGGGCCGGAGGCTGATGGCAGGGGGTGAGGGTCTGTGGGATTCAGGGAGCACCCGGAGGGCTGCCCCTGTTCTGCTTTCAGAGCAGGGGTTGCTCAAAGTGAACTTGTCCTGGCGCTGCCTGGGGAGCTGTGATTTCTTGCCTTTTGGGACACCCAGTCGGCAGATACCGAGAGTTCGGGAAAAGCATAGTTTTGTAATTGAACTCCTTGCATGCAGCAAGGGAGGATACTGTGGATTTATTTCTCCCTGATGAGGAAGGAATGACGGCCACATTATTTAATCCTGTCCTCTGATGATGGCCAGCTAATTGCCAATAAATGCAAAAAGCAGCAAATGTCAGTTTACAGTTTCTAAACAATGAAAGATTTTGATATAAGTGGAAATTGGGTGTTTTTTTCTTTGAACTGAAAACATTGTGGTCTGATTCTAAATAGTATCAGGCATAGCCTGTCGTGCTAAGTTGTCTCCCTGGCTCTTCAGTTTATTGAGCGATAGCAAAGACTCTCTCATTCAAAGACAAAGTGTCAGTAATTGGAATGTTTATTTTGCAGTAATTAAGTATTATTTTACCTAAGGATTTGCATAAACCTTTATCATATAATTTACATTGTTAAATGTAATCATTTTGCATTATAGAAACAATTCTCATGTTCAGAAATAATGGCTAAATCAAAAGTTATGATAATTTCTGGTGAAGAAACAAGGCTTCCTTAACATAGTTAAAAGAAAAACAAGTAGAACCACAACTCTATAAAACTAAAACCAAAGTAGTATATTGTTCCCCTCACTGCAAAGTATATCCTCAACCCTTATGGCGTTATATTTTTTTCCTTAGAAAGAAACCAGAAAACATATTTCCCTAAAATCTGAGACTTTTTTAAACTGAAAAGCTCTTGGGATGGTGTTTGAAGGAAGTTGCCAGGCTGCTAAGCAGTAGTTTTTGCCCAGGCAAATGGAACTGCAATCACCACATTTCAGAGTCAGAAAAGCTCAAATTGCTCTTTACTGGCCTCCCAGCCACTAGAACTCAATTCCCCCAAGGTACTTTCTGGCCAGAGATGAGGCTCTTGATTACAGAAATGCAGGTCTCCTGGTAATTGCCCTTGACTTATTCTTCCGTATCATGGAGAACAAGTCAGTGTTATTCTTTGGAAGTATGAACTCTTCCAAATGCTAATGTGTAGGGAGAAAGAAAACAGCAATTTTTATTATCATCTTAACAACACCCACAGGATTGTGCTTTGCAGTCAGTGCAGCTTACAAGTCCTCCTGCCTCAGCTCCAGCCTTTCCTGGGGGCTGCCAGCACCGCTGCAGACCCCTCTGCCGACTTGCCAAAAATCCAGCAGGGGAAGCAATAATCCAAGAGGGAGGAAAGGAGGCCATGGGATATGTTAAGAAAGAAGGTCTGAAAAGTCATTAGTAGAAATGCAGTGGGGAGCCCCACTCCTGAGGACACCCCAGAGACAGCTCAGTAAGATCCATCTGGGATCTGGAGCATCTCCTGGGGCCAGGCAGCACCTGATGTAGGTGACATCACATGATTCCCTGGTGATTTGTCTCTTAGGACTGCTGGGAAGGGATGCTGGATGCTGTGGCTTTTGTCATTGACTCAACACCTTCCCACAGTGGTGGCGTTTGCCCTGCAGATCTCCCTGTCTGCCTCTCTATCATTGATGTCACAGAGAAAATGTCCTTAGGCAGGTGGTTATTTGTCTGAGGGGAGGAGAACCTGCCCAGGCTGGTGGGGTTTATTCAGCAGGGACTTGATACTACTCCCATTCAAGTGGATAATAAAACTCCCATTGATGTTTTTAAATCACTTATGACTTTCTATGGACTCTTGATTACCACTGCAGCCATGCCCAGAGTGTGCGAGTGTGCAGGGGGTGCACAGTGCAGAGGAGTCTGCTGTATCCTGTTTTTGTAAAGGGCTTTTCCTCTTAGTAGTTGTAGTGAAAACAAACATGTGGGAGAACAATGGGACTTTTTTTCTGTTTTCCTCTAGATTTTTAAATACAATAAAAAGCCTATTAGAATTAAATAAAGTGCGTTAACAAAAAAGGGATTCCTATATGTTAATGAGGAAAATCAGCGTAACTATGTGAACATACAATCACAAGCACAAAGGTCATTTTTCGTCTTGATCTCAGCCTGTGTTTTTGCAGTTGAAAGCCTATTCATTAAATACCTTGTGAAAACAGGGCACTGGTAAAGCAGAACAATGCCTGTGCCATAAAGCTGTTATCTGTAATAGAGGAGGGTCAACTTCACACCCCAGAGAAACTCCCTTGCATGCTGCTGGGCACTCTGCAGGCTTTGGAGTCGGCAACTCAGCAGGGACCAAAGGGGAGTCCGCAGAAAGGATTTCCTTTCTTCACATAAACCCAGAGGTATTGTATTTGTTGTGTCTAAAATATTTTTCAATGAGCAAACAAAGATAATTCTAGCCGCTGTAAATGGAAGTAATACTAAGATCTTAATACTTTCTAGGAGTAAAACTTGGAATCACTGTTTATAGGATGAATTGCACCCAAGAAAAGATGGACTAGGATGAAGTACAATATGTAGGGTGGGACAACCACCTTCAACTGTTCCTATTTAAATTACATGTGTTTTAGAGAAACATCTGACATGTGAGACATGGAGGATCTACTGTGAGATAGTTAAGGGTACAGTTAGTTGTTCATAAGGTCAAGTTACTCCTGTTTGAATGTATGTTTCCCTAGTGCATGGCTGCTTAGCTGCAGCTTTCTGCCATGAGTCACTTTTCCCCTGGGAAGTGGAAAGCCCTCGCCTCTGACATTGCTCTCTCCATGCAGGTGCTGAAGCTCGTGACCACATCTGGCCTTGACCCTCTCAGCAGCAGATCAGGTTCCCGAAGCCCTTTACGACAAGGTGGGTTTCCTGCGCCATAGTCATCATCCTCCTTGCTGTTCTCATTTTTCTTGTCTTTTCTGAGTGGCAAATACCATACTGAGACGCAGTTTTCAAATGTGTTTCTATGGAATGAGATTATTCATGCTACTGACAAAGTCCAATACCCTTCTGAAAGAGTAACTTGCACTTTACTTTTAGAAGACACCATATCCAGGGCTCTCCAGATATCACAGACTTAGTTTTGCTTTATCACCAGTTTAATAAACTGGGATCACTGGTTTATTAAAGAAGGGCTGCTTGTCGTTGTTGCTTGAAATGCAGCTGTGTGTGGAGACCAAGGTGGGGACATCTTCCAGACCCCATCCATCAGTGGGCAAGTGAGAAAGGCTGAGGAGATATTGGTAGGACTAGATTTCATCCCAGTGTGTTTTGTTTCTGTTGAGATCAAAGTGTTTTGTGAAATTTATATGAATTTGAAGGGATTATTTTAAGAGTGGGAGAAAGGGATAAGGTGCAATAATATCAAAGTACCCCATTCAACATTATTTGGAGTGTAAGATTTTGGATTCATTTTGAAACAACATATCCTTTCAAGAATTGGTTTGCTTTTATTCAGTTCTAACACATAATACAAAGTCAAAAGGAACAGTTTATTGAAGTGCCTGAAACCAAGGGGAACAGGTTTTTACCATCATTCTCCTGAGAACTGTGTGCATAGGGGTCTTGGCGCCAAGTCATAGTGATGCTAAATTTAAAAATCCTTTCAAAACAGGGCTCAACCTTTCTCACAACTCTCTTCATAAAAAGCTCAATGTTGAAGTGATAATGTTCAGAACAAAGAACACTTAGTATAAACATTTAGCTTGTACTAAATAAATTACACTTAGTCTTACAGTCACGTTACTGGTGACAGCTTGTACAGCCTGCACCCTTCCCCTGTAATGCACCAGAATGAAGGAAATATACATTGTTGGGAAAAATTTCTTGACTTTTGTCAAAGAGCCCAACTGCTGTCAGCAAACATATTGTGGGAATATAAATCTGGAAACAAACAGATCATTAGAGGGTGAGTTAAGGTTTTGTGATTTAATTCTAAACATGTTGAGTGAGCGAACCAGAGATGTGCAATGCCAGAAAAACTGCACACCAAAAGGGTTTTTTTCTTTAATGAAAGCTGGTATTTTTATTGAATACAAAGTGCTTTGGGTGACAAAGATGGTTACATATGGAAAATATGAAGTTTTGCTTGTTCTGGAGAATTACGAAGATCACTTGATTAGAAGTAACGTTGTGCCAATGCAAGTTTAACATTCTTTCCTTTGTGGAAATTATTCATCCATTTACAGAACTTCATTAAAGTACAATAATTTTCCGATGTTAAAAAGAGAATATATACAGAGGATCTCTGCTTTGACAGCAAGTAGTGACCTGGGCTTGTGCAGTCACATCTCAGGTTGGATATCATCCATGCTTTGCCCTGTTACAACTGTACCAGGGTTGAGAAAATAAAAAACTTCCCTGATCAGAGCATCCTTTTTGGGAAAAGCCTGAGCTGGGGTTGTGGTACTGCCCAGCCTGCTCTGACTGCCAGAGTCACTTAGGTCAAGGACCATCAGGAAGGCAGGGAGCCAGAGGAGCTCTTGGGAGGTCTCCTGAGAGGACTTGTAAATAATCTGTGGAATCCTGAGAGGGCACAACTGTTCTCAGCATTTTAGAGAAATGCAGTCATATGGGGGCAGGAAGGAGGAAGGGAGCCAGGCCCCATTCCCTAGCATGAGACCCTGCATCCCTTGGGATGGAGCGAGTGCCTGTGACCAGGCTTGGGCCTCTTCTGGGCTTTCATTCTTGTGACACATCTCAAAGCCCTCCCCCGTGTCTGGACACATCACTGTAGAACAGATATCCCCATCTGCCCCAGCCCCTGCTCTGCAGGGACAGCCACAAGGCAGTCTGTGTCCTTGTGTACTTTGGCAGATGCTGGAGCTTTGCTCTCTCAGGGAAAAGCTGCTTTGGTCTCTTCCCTTCCTATAGCCAGACAGCTACTGTCTTGGCCTCACTGCTGTCAGAAAGGCAGCCTGAGCTGCTCTGCTGTACTTGAGAGGAGAAGGCCATGGTGAGGGAGCAGCAGGACATCTCCACTTCAGAGTGCACCACCAAGCCCATGCAAGCCTGGAAGTGTTCAAAGGTGGCTTCTCCATTGGGCACCTATCCCTGAAGTACTTTATTCAGGCAATAGCAGCTCTGCCGTAAATGGTTACCTGCACAGTGTCAGTGTAATGAAAAGAGAATATCCTCTGACACTGTCAACCTTGTCTACCCTCTAGCACATCCAACTATATCCTGGGTTTCCCTAAAATTCAAGGATTTGCTTCCTGTGATCTCCTTTGTATCCCAGCGGCACCATTAACCTGAATACCAACAGGAAATTATAAGACATTTCCCAGAATCTTTGAAAAGATAGCAAAACACTTCTCTTTCTCAGGAGCAGAAAGATATTTTTATTGGAGTAAATGCCCCTGCAAAACTGGCTGGAGCCCCACCAGCTGCTTGTGGCCGGGGAGATCCTCCCTCGGGGGGGGGCAATGAGCTCAAACTTGGAGGTGCCTTCAGCTGCCCCTGCTGCAGAAGGATCCCTTCATCCCCATGTGCCAGAGTCTTTGTCAGTGCCATCAACACACCTTTTCTTGCCTGGCCCTTCTGCTGGGCTGTCTGCAGTGTGGTCAGGCTTCCAGTTATTTCCATACTGTGTTTTATATGATGTTAATTTTATAACAAGATAGAGGTTGATTAATACTTTCTGCTATTTCCTGCTGTCTCTCAACAACACCACTTCAAATAGTTATTAACAAATCAAAAACCCTAGCCAGCTCTGTGAATCCAGCCCAGCACTCAGGGTATAGTTATGAGGGGTGCACAGGACGTACCAATGCTCATCTCAGGGTGAGGAACAGCTTTTTGCTGCCCTTCGTTTCCCTCTAGGAGAGAGCACTGATGCAGGAGCAGGCTGCAAGAACACGGAAGCACTGCCTGGAGATTCTGAGCTGTCGCGAGAAGATACCAGATGATAGTTTCAGAAAATCTGCCCATTGGGATCTGAGGTTCAGAAGTGCTAATGGCTGGGATAATGTGTTGTTTATTGCAAACAGGCATCTGCAGTGGCCTCAGAGACCTGGATGTCCGACTGCCCTGCTACATGCATCAAAACCCCTCTTAAGAGTCTCTGTCCCAAATTCAGCCTCCAAAGCCAAACGGTGATGGTATCACATTCGCTTTTCATTTCTGCGTGGGCACTGTGCCCATGCAGTTATAACACAGCTGAGTCTGATTTTCATATAGTTCATTGTTTACTTATGACTTACTATAAAGTTGAGCTTGTCTTATTTATGACCAGCCATGAAGATATGGGATTTCATCCACTGGGTGATGACTCATTCATTGGGTTGGACTCTTTAGCTCCTAATACGTGACATATTTTGGACTATCAGATGAACAGCATTTCTGTACGAGCCCAAATTAAATGAGGTGAATGGAAATAATTAGTTGTTTGTTTTTAAAATAATGTTTGTAGCTGGGTTTGTGCTGGTTCAGCTCCCGGCTCATTCTACCGATGTGCACAAGGGCAGGATGAGTTGCTGTGTGCTATGGTGGAGAGGTGATGAACAGCATTTCAGAGTCACACCGTCTAAACATGCCAAGGGCGACTTTGCTTTGTTTCTGTTGCACAAGGAAAAGCTTTGCGGTGATGGAGCATTTGATACTTTCTATGAACTTTAATGACTGCAACATTTCTTGTGCTGCTGCATACAATTTGAGAAACTAATTTGTAAAATCACTCATAAAAATCTCATGTTCTTTCTGTAATAATAAAGCTCCTCGGCTGGAAAAAGAAATACAAATCCTCAGAAAGAGCAGCTCAGCAGGAGTGTACTTCAGCCGCTCTTGTCTTGGGCATGCTTTCCCCTCCTGTGGGTGCGTCATGCCCCATGAGTTCAGCAGGAAGGATTCATGCACAGTCAGAAATATCGCCCCCAGTAACGCTCAACTACATAAGGAAAATGAAAAGTTTTTAAAACCTTTTCCCCCTCTTCCTGCCCCCAGCTCTGAGGGACAGGACCGGGACCATGGGAAATGTCGGAGTAACTTTGTCGCAGTGAGCGGTTATTACGGCTTACAAGTTTTCACAGCCAGCAGCCCTGCCAGCAGAAATTTATGCCTCCATTTCAGCAGTAACGATGCTTCCCAGAGCTGTCGGCCGGCGGCCGGCTGGGAGGCAGCAGCGGGGCGTGTGGGGGACTCGCCATGACATAACCACATTCCTGCGGCATGAGGAGATACTCCCAGGCCACAGCAGGGGCAGCGCAGCCCCTTCCCTGCTCCCACCCCACCACTGCAGTTCTCAAGGCCTGACGAGTGCGAATGAACCCATTGGCTGTGCAGGCTTCGAGTGATTTTGGGGCAGAGTGGCTGGAAAGTTGCACATTGGAAAAGGACCCAGGGCTGCTGGTTGACAGTGGCTGAACATGAGCCAGCATGAGCCCAGGTGGCCAGGATGGTCAGTGGCATCCTGGCTGTATCAGCAATAGTGCAGCCAGCAGGACCAGGGCAGTGATTGTCCCCCTGCACTGGGCACTGGTGAGGGTGCAGCTCAAATCCTGGGTTCAGTTTTGGGCCCCTCATGACCAGACACACATTGAGGGGCTGGAGTGTGTCCAGAGAAGGGCAGTGGAGCTGGGGAAGGGGCTGGAGCACAAGTCTGATGAGGAGCAGATGAGGGAGCTGGGGGTGTTCAGTGGAGAAAAAGGAGGCTCAGGGGGGACCTTATCACTCTACAACACCTGACAGGAGATTGTAGCCAGGTGGGAGTCAGTTTCTTCTCCCAGGTAACGAGTAAGAGGACAGAGGAAACAACCTCAAGTTGCACCTGGGAAGGTTTAGACTGGATATTAAGGAAAATTTCTTCACTAAAAGCACTGTCAAGCACTGGAACGGGCTGCCCAGGTCAGTGATGGAATCA
>VZTX01008041.1:108916-284933 GCA_013400915.1 Pardalotus punctatus
GTGGGGGCGGCTCGGCCCGGGGCCGCGGCGGGCGCGGAGCCGCGGGGAGGGAGCCGGGCTGTGCCCGCAGGGCCCCCCGGGCTGTGCCCCCACGGACCCCTGCCCACTTCATCAGCGTTCCTGGGAGCTGTCACAGCGGCTGGAGCCGCCGGGAAGGGAAACCGGCCCGCCCCACCTCAGACAACGAAGCCGTTCTCCAGTTTGCAACTGCTTCATCACCCCCCCCACCACCACCACTTCGCTATTGGAAATTTGCTGCTGTCAAGGAACCTGGGAGAGGACTTCTGCTTTGCAGAAGGAAAATTTGCAGTTGCTGTGAGAACCACAGAAAACTCAGCACACATCTGCCCAGGCTGGCTAAGGAGCAGGAGGAAGGCTCCTGTGGGGCCAAACCAGACAGTAACAAGGCAGGGAAAGACAGAGTCCTACCAAACCCAGTCCTACAAATCACAGTGAGCAAGAGACAAATGTAACACGGGAAATAGGGTTGTGGACCCTTTTCTGAGGGTGGTCACCGTGCCTTGGTTCCAGCTGCCCAATTGCTACAATAGTGGTGTAGCAGGCTCATAGACAGGCTCATCCGTCCGTGTGGAGCTCCCAGGCTCTGGGCTGTGGCTGTGCCACGGTACCTGTGCCACAGTATCCGTGCCAGCTGAGCACCAGCAGCACCGGTGTGTTAACAGCCAGACTGGTGCTTTTCCCACAGGACCGAAGGCTCTCACTGTGGAATCTTCCCACCTATTGGTCCCAGAGAGACAGAGATAACACAGGTGTGCTGGCATCTGCCCCGCTCAGCCCCATGCTTTAAGACACAGTCATAGCAGCTGCTTGCCAGCCAGTGATGGCTGTGCCAAAGGGACTAAAGTCCGGGCAGAACAGAGGAAGAGTTTTACATACAAAGTTCAACAAAGAGGAGACACATCCTTAAGATAACTGCTGTGCAGAAAGCCGAAGGAGGCTTCCTGTGGGTGCACCTGGCCCTCCTGGTGCATCTTGCAAGCTGGGGGCTGTTTCTGGTCCCTAAAGGAGCTGCTGCCATCTCCCTCCCTAGGCTTGATCCTCAGAGAAGCCAAAAGCAAACAAGGGCCCCCAGAGGCCCCTGGGCGGCCACCATGCTGTGCCTGTGCAAACAGCCAGTGCCTCTGAGAGGGCAGTGGTGATAACCCAGAGCTTTGCAAAGCTCCTGCAGCCTTGCCTGGGCACAGGTGACATCCTCACTGCCAGGCCCCTGTGGGGCTCCCACATAGCACAACTAGCCCCAGCTGGATCAGATCACCTCTATGCTGCTACATACCATGTTATCACCAGGGCTGTAAAGATAAAACCACTTACCTGGGGCTGCTCTATCTGTAACTCACTTTCCCCTCCCCCTTCTCTAACACCACTATTGTGGCAATAGGGCAGCTGGAACTAAGGCACAGTGACCACCCTCAAAAAAGGGGTCTGCAACCCTGTTTCCCCTGTTATATTTGTCTCTTGCTCACTGTGATTTGTATGACTGGGTTTGGTAGGACTCTGTTTTTCCCTTGTGTGTCATACCAGGCTCTTGCTTGGTGTTGTTACCTGTAGGGAAGTGACAATGCTTATAAAGGTCCCTTGCTAGAAGTGCTGTACCAGATGGCGGATGTGAAGTGCAGTGCCAGCTGCTGCAGTGGCTGAATTGCCCTTTGAAATACACAGTTCTTTGATTGAAAAGGGTCTATTTTTACTTTTTGGTCCTTTTCAGTTAGACAGCTTGAGACTGGGCTCGTTCTCCATATTGTCTCCCATTTCAGGACTGTCAGGCACACAACAAGCAAGAGGTGCCAGCTGCCCAATTAGCTCCAGCAGTAACACCTTTCTGATGCCATCTTCTCCCATTTGCATACTTTTTTTTTTTTTTTCTGGTGATTTTGGGTCTGCTTCACAAAATCCAGAAATCATCATCATTTTGAGAAAAGGAATAACCTGGGAATTGCAGGTTTTGCCCTAAGCCAAAGGTTGAGCCAGAGCAGAGTGAGGATGCCCCCAGGGGAATCTCACATTTTTTAGGGAAAGTATACACCCAGAGAAGATCCTAGGAATTGGTAAGGCATTGATTGCACCATGGGGTGGGTGATTTACTCAGCTCTCTTCCTGCCCTGCTTTCTCCCATCTGAGAACTCCAGTTTCTTAAGAAAAACCCTTGCTGAATTGTCCCTGGACACCCAGCCCTCTAATTTCTGCTGGGGGCTGTGCCAGCACACACAGCCCAGGGTTTTCCAAACTGCCACCTTCCTCCTGCCCACCCCGGGGTGGTGTCTTGCATTTGTTCTGGGACAGTGGCAACACCCTGCCCTTTTCCCCTGGCTGGTGCTTCTTGCACCCACACACCCGCCTTTCCTCCTTGAGGGTGTTGCTGGGCAGAGCTCAGCTGCAGGACATTTTTATGCTGCAATATACTTAGTAATAGCAGAACTGACTAACAACTGCACAGGGGGAAGGGTGGCTTGAGGTTGGTGACTGGTAGCCAGGTCCAAGTGCTTTTCTTCTGCCTTTTATTATTCCTAATTCTCACCCAAATCTACGTGATGCTGTCCACAGAGGCCTCTGCTGTTCCTTCTGCTTCTGCAACATGTTTAAAATGTTAGATTCCTTTCGAGTAGAGGAATGGCCCCAAACACATGGCCTCACATGTACAAGCATTTATGGAGGAAGTTAAATTCTCTAATTGCTAGGCTGGATCAAGCCCAGGCTGCCAGCACTGCACTGAGCTGAGCAGCAGAACAATGCACAGCCCTTGTGTCCTTATGCACCAGGCAAGGCTTATCAGCCCGTGTAGGGGCTAATAAAGCAGCTTTCAAATGAGTCAGTAGACTTAAGACTTCTTTTATGCAAGATTTCTGTCTGGGAATATTTTTGTGAGAATGTTTAAAAAAGAGAAAGGAGCATGACTTCAGCCTTTCGCAGAAAGCAAATCCACTTAAAGTGCTTTTGGGGTTGGTTATTCGCCATCATGAGAACACTGCAGAGGGGAGGGTAGAAGCGAACACCGCCGTGTCATGCCTTTCCCCTGAAATAGCTGGAGTGTTGTGTTTTCACTCACTCTGTGCACTGGCATTCTCACCCCACTGCTGCATCCCAGGGCGTGTGCCAGGAGAGCCAAACAACCTCCCGCTTTGGCTGGACATAGGTCAACAATTTTGTTTATGTCACACAGAAGAGTTTTGGTTTGTTTAAAAAATATACACTGTTCCCCTGGAAAGTTTTCCTTCCTACGATACATCCAGCTGTCCCAAGGAGGAGCTTGGCTGCTCCTCTGCAGTCAAACACAGCTATGTATCTGTATCTCAGGTTAAAACAGCTCCTGAAGAGTAACTAGGGAACACTTGGAATTCTGTGCAGTCCATGAGCTCTGGCAGATGTGAGATGCTTAATTCCAACTTTACACCGTCACTCCTGTGAACTCCAACTCATGGAGTAAAAGCATAGGAAAAGAAATTCAAACCCTGAGAAAAATGGGTGTATCATCTAAGGAAGAGAGCTCTGGTTACTCAGTGCAAACACAAGCAGTAGGTAAGATTGGAAATCAGCACAGAAAATGTCTAATGAGGCCTGTGCCTGCGGTATCTGCTAGGGGCAGGAAGCCCTGATTAGCTGCACACTGGAGCATTGTGTGGGTTTGTATAGGATCTGACTTCCCAGGTCATGAAATCAGATCCTGAGTTATTTTAAAAATGAGCTGCTTTTTCAAATTATTTTTCAACTTCATGTTTGATATGTCAAGTCACATTTATTTGGGTAAGCTATGTTTCGCTCGGACACCCACAGCGCAGCCATCGCCGCATTCCTGGTGCTCGGTGGGGGTTCTGGCTGAGAGCAGGCACTGCTGTGGGGACATTTGCACTGCCAGGCATTGTCCTCGGGTACCAACACAACTTTGTTTGGATTTTGGAAAGAGAGATGCTTATAAATGGCTGTGAGTATATGTTTTTTTATTTAAAATCAACTTCACAAATCAGAAGTAAAATTAAAAACCCTGCAGCAGTTTATCAGTCAGAAAAGGAGATGAACCAAGAAAAAGAGATGACCTTCACAACATTTCCATGGGAACAAGCAGCAAGGGTATTTTGGACAAATAAATTAGGTGAATTCCTGCATGAGACACTCCCAGGGAATGCCCTGTCCTTGCTCTTCCAGTATGTGCTAGATGGATTTCAGTTTAATTGTCTCCTCTGATTTCAGGATAGCAAAAACGCACAAGCAGCCTTGTTCTTGGGCTGTTTACAGCCTGTGTCAAAACCAGAGCTTTAAATTCCAGCTGCGAGTCTCCCTGGGACCCAAGGCAAGAGCAGCACTCTAAGTTCTGGTAAAACACTGTGTTTGCCAGATGGATGGCTGCTTTTGGCACCATTTTCAGCTTCTGGATACACATATAATGCAGCAAGACATATATATACACATATATAATGCAGCAAGAACTCTGTGCAGAAGAAAAAACATATTTTTCCAGACAGACAGATGAAAAATGCCCCAGACACAACTGCTACTACAAAAAACTTTTGCCTGAATAGACTTTTAAATGATAAAATTCAATACAAATTCCAGAACAAGTTATATTTTTCAGCATATTTCTAGAGATTTCTCTGCCTAAAGACATCTCTCTGTCTGATTTGGACTGAATTGCTGCTGCAGACTCTTGTATTGCTGTCTTCACTGGATAATGGAGGAGGAAACAGAAGATGGAAAAACTCAGAACAAGTTGTATCAAAGGTCCTAGCCAATATCTATATAATGCAGAGCTTCTTTGCCTTCCATAGAGCTGCTGAATAAGGCAAATGCAATCCCTATGATGCAATCCACTTGATTCATGCTTTGACTTGAACGGCTTGTCTCGGTTTGGCTTCGCTTAGTAGAGATCATGGTAAGGAAAGGAGAAACTTAATGACTACTTCATCAATTGAGAAGGAACACTTCTATTGTCTTTCAGAACCCAGTAAATAGGTAACGGGTAAGAAAATGTGTGGTGTGTTTGGAAACCTTTGAGGCGGGAGGCTGGGAGGACCTGGCTGTGATGCTGAGCCAGGCTTGGTGCTGCCAACTGCGCAGCAATGCCATTTATGGTCACTTAGTCATGAAATCCCATCGCGTTATGGTGCCTGCGGCTTCTGAAAAAGCAAACCTTTAACTACTGTGAGCCTCAGCTGCTGGATCGTTAGCCTTACTGGCTGGGTGCTGGGTTAGCGGATGAGCTGCCCTGTGGGGATGTGAGGATTAGCATCTGCACACTGGTTTGAATGTGCTACAATTTATTTTATGGCATTTGTTATGCATGGCTTTTGTTTTAATGCACAATGCTGTCCTGTGTTTGGATAAGGCTATTATGTGCCAAAAAATTATAAATATTTAAAATCTCCTGATAAATTTCTAAAGCTACCCGGGTGTTATAGCCTGTGGCCTGGTTATTCTTTTTCCAAGCCATTGCCCTGACAACTCACAAGTTTTGACAGCCCCAGGGTACAAACCCTCAGTGTGCTGCCGCTTTGACAGAAACCTTTCGAAAAGATGGAGGCGTCCTGCTGGCTTTTCACCACATTTCTGCTGAGACATGATGCATCTTCAAAGTCATTTGTGTGGGGTTAGTTGTAGTGTGGGAAAAAAAATTGTTGCTCCTTGTGTATTAGCAGCACCACTGAAATCTTTAGAAGATCACATTTCTAGCTGCACAGATCCTGAGAGGTGATAACTAAACCATGACCTGCCAGGAGCAGAGCAAAGTCCTTCTACCTGCAAAGACTCAGCCTGAATGCTCAGCCTTGGCCCATTCCTGCTCTAAGCAAAACGTGCAGATGTTGGATTAAGAGTTGAGATTAATTCTGATTCTTGTCCTCTTACAATCAAAGCAAGCTGTTGCTGAACAGTGCGTCAAGCAGAGAGCATGTACAGTGTCCCAAATGGCCCAGATCTCTCATGTATGGCCCATGACTTGGAGGAATCCAAGAACATATCATCACATGAGACTGTGATAAGTTGATTACCCTGAAACAGACCTGACTTCATTAGTCACCCCATCATGTGCTGCCTGTTCACTGATGTCAGCGAGGGCCTGCACTGCCACTCCCCACGCCCTTCTGCTTTTTCAAAACCAGGCTTCAAGAGACCTTTCCTCAATGAAACAGCTGGTATTAGAGCTGCCATTTCCCTCTGCTGTTAGTATAGTCCAAAAAACTAATGGCAAGTGTCCACTGTGGAGTCCCATGGTACCATTCCAGGGCCCCCAAGGATATGATGAGATTAAATTTCCATTAAGGATTATCAATGATCCCAAAAAGAGCAGCAACAGACCTGCAAAGGCCAGACAACTTTTATTTACCTTTAGAGTTTAAACTATGCTCCTAATTTTTTTTTAATTCCTGCCAGCAAAGAAACTCCCTGTAAATTCAGAGAGCTTAATGCCATATTCTGGTTTGAGAGATATTCTGCAGAGACTTTTTGCTAAAAATAGAGCATGCCATAATGAATTGGCCTTACAATTTATTCAATTTGTCAAGGCTGTATTTTCAAACACAAAATATTCTGAGCAGTTCCATGATAAAATAGTGAGCATGAGGCAGTGGAAGCCCTCTCCTGCTGAATTAAACAGGGTCTTAAATTCAGCCTTGCAGTGAATTACCATAGAGGAAGAACATTTTTAAAACAGTGGAAAAAAATCATTGCTGTGTTTTTACACCTGCTTAAAGAGAACCAAGAAAGCAATGACACTGTTCTTCCTTCCTTGTATCTGCATCTAGCAAGAGCAGGATGGAAAGATCCTTGTCATACAGGACAAATCAAAGGAAAAAGGTATCCATCCCAGAGCATAATGTTGAAATCTCCCTCCCTTTCTGCCTGTATAAACAGATCCACACAAACATCTATCCATATAAATATGCACATAAGGTATTTCTGAAAGGCATACATTAGTTCATTTGTAATAATATACAGTACCAAGATGGTATTCCAGCAAGTGCAGATTCATGGGTTAGCTTGTTTTTACTTCTCTGTCTCCTGATGAAACTTGGAACGTGTTCACTTGTGTTAAAGTGTCTTCCAACTTCATTTCAAAGGAAATACAGTTTTTCAGGTCAAATGTGACCCCAAGAAGAATCTGATCACAGAGCAGTACAGAGGGACTCTCCTATCAGTAGATGAGACAAGGTATTGATGCCCAGCCCTGCAGTTGCTGCCACAGCTGGATATCACACTTGTGGCCAGGCAGGTCCCAGACAGGGCACCTCTCCTGGTCTCAGACACCTGTGCAGGAGATGGGGTGCACACAGGGGCTGCCCCTCTCCTCTGCCCGTCAACCAGAAATGTTGATCAGACCATAGCTGTGAGGGTCATCTGTGACTGGGTAGAAAGGAATGAAACAAGATCTGTTCCTCAGAACAGAAATTATTTTGCTTTTTTTCATTCTCTTCCCATAAAGCAGTCTTTGTTTCCCAATAATCATGAAAGCAGTCAGGATGCAAAAGGCTGAATTCTGATCAAAAGCCCTGTGATGTGCAGGGAAGGGCAGCTGCGACACGGGCTGCTGCATCCAGACCACCAGCACCCCACCAACCCTGCATGGTCCCAACAGCAACAGTCCCGACTGTGCCACTGCCCTTGTCCCGTGTCTGATGGGGTGAGCTGTGCCATCGCTTTGCTGAGCACTTCACATCTGGTTTTGTGCCTCAGTGCTTCTGGTGAGATGGATGGATGGATGGATGGATGGATGGATGGAGTGATGCAAAACAACTCAAAGAAACCACTGGCTTTATGTGTGCAGAGCATGTAATTTCACACTATATCATTGGGATGAAAATTTTCTTTGCTGGCTCTATGGGAAAAATTACTTTTACTGAAAATTTTAACTAATTATGTAAGTTAAAAACAGAGGTCCTAATACTGTCTTTTTCCTGTGTAATTCCTATTCACTGCCTTTGTTACAGAAAAAAATGGCTGAAGCTTCAACTTTCAGTATGGCATGGGCACAAAATGATATTAAAGAGTGTGCATTACTAGGTGTTGGGAGTGAAAAGGAACGGAAATTAAAATATTACAAGCAATCAGCTAATCTGGATGTGGAATGGTTGCTAAGGAGTCCCAACTCAGGCCAAAGTCAATAAGCAATTAGTATCTATTAAAAGACGAAGTATAGGATGATGGGAGAAAAGCCCTTGAGAAAAGGCTCAGCTCCATGTTTCCAGGCTGGGCTGGCCAGCCTGTGCTGACAGCAGAGAGCTGCTTGCAGAGGCACAACCTGCCCTGGCTGCAGCATCTCTATGCTCTGTAAATTAAATCCCTTGGTTAAAGTCAGTTTTTATTTTAATCCTTCCTGCTGCTTGGCTCAGAAATTTGAGGAAAGGGCAGTGGGTCCTGTGCCATGAGATACACCTCAACATTTCAGTGTAGTAAATCTGCTCTCTGATTTTTTTGATAGTTTTAGAACAGGAGGCAATGCTGATTGGGGAACAATGGAAGTTTAGATGTAACTCCCACTTTATCTCACCTTCATATTTGCTTCTTTCTTAATTTATTGTCAACAGATGCATCTAATATAACTTAGTCTGGGGGAAGGATCTATTAGGTCACTGGAGAGAAACCACAGCCTCATGGTTTAGTGGAGGCATTAGAATAAAACCCTTGGAAGAAAATAATATGAAATATGTATTCTAATTTTCTAGCTGAGAGTGGCTATAGTAATTTCATTAAATAAGACTTTATTGATGGTGTTTTAATGGATTTGTTTTCTCTGACAGACTCCTGCACCTTTCAGTGTGGCAGCCTTGATGTAAATAAGTAGACACACACACACACTTCGCTTGAATCGGTGCAGCAGCTCCTCGTAGCAAAGCCAAGACCGTAAGTGTGCGCAGGATCGGACCCAAGGGGAGGGTGAGCGGGTGGGCACAGGCTTCCCTCGGGGTAGGGACACGCAGGGACACCTCATCGCAGCTTTCATTGACCGAGGAAGTGTCATGAGATATCTCAGCGACCTGCAAAAATACGGCAGACAGCAAGGCAGCTGGAGTAGTTCTGTTGACTCTGCTGTCGTCAAATGAGTCAGCGGCAAGTCACGGTCTTAGTATGTCAGCAGGGAGTGGCGCGCCAGGAAATCAGTCACAAAAGTGGGGGGAAAAGCAAAGAACCCCCCAAGAATGCGAACTTTAATTGACTGCTTTTAGAAGTTTGTGTTATCTTCAAATGGCCGATAAAATCGTGTATTGTCACAGAGGCTGCTGTCCCTTTGCCACATCGCATGTCGTGTGAGCACCCTCGGCCTCTCCCGGCGCGGGCCGTGCGGAATCGAATCCCCCCAGCCCCGAGCCCGGGCTCTCCGGCCCCTCCGCACAGCTCTGCAGGCCCACAGAGGGGTCACATAGATACATGGCTGTATCTAGCTCAGGCCGCCACCCAGCCGGGGGCCTGACCCGTGTCGCCTAAGTGGGGCTGTGGTGGGGTATGCCGGGTGGGTCGGGGGCTGCGCTCCGGCTCCTGCTGTGAGTTTCATGTCTGTGGGGCGAGGGGGCTGCACCCCGGCCGGTCATTAGCTCCGGGCCAGCTGCCCTCTCGCCCGTGTACCGGTGCGAGAAGCCCGCGCTCCTGCCCGTGCCCCGGGGCCACGCCCTGGCCCTGCCCGGCACCTCGGCCAGGTGAGTGTCGGCCCCCGTTCCGGCAGGGGCTCTGCCGGCCCAGCCCAGCCCAGCCCGGCCCCCGCGGGCCGGTGCGGCGGGGCGCGGGGTTGATTCGGCGGAGGGCGTGCCGCTCCCGGCAGATAAAGGCCGGGCGGCGGCACGGGGCCGCGCAGAGCCGAGAAGGAGCGGTGCAGGGCGGGCGGGCGGGTCGGGGCAGCGACAGCAGGAGGAGCGGGCGGAACAGCAGGAAAAGGAGCGGGGCCGCCGCTGAGCGCCGCGCTCTTCACTCTCTCCCTCCCTCCCCGCAGGCGGCCGGGCGGGGCTCGGGCGGAGCGCAGCGGATCGAGGAGGCGGAGCGGGGCTGGCCATGAGCACGCAGGCGCGGGGTCAGGGCGCGCGGAGAGCGGCCGATCCTGACGGCGAGATGCCGGCCACCGAAAAGGACCTGGCGGAGGACGCGCCTTGGAAGCGCATCCAGCAAAACACCTTCACCCGCTGGTGCAACGAGCACCTGCGCTGCGTCAACAAGCGCATCGGCAACCTGCAGCATGACCTGAGCGATGGGCTGCGGCTGATCGCGCTGCTGGAGGTGCTCAGCCAGAAGCGCATGTACCGCAAGTACCACCAGCGGCCCACCTTCCGCCAGATGCAGTTGGAGAACGTCTCGGTGGCCCTCGAGTTCCTGGAGCGGGAGAGCATCAAGCTGGTCTCCATCGGTGAGTGCGTCTCCGGCGGGCAGTTTTGTTGTTTTCTCATTTTATTGTGTTTTTTTCCTGCGCTGGACCTTTGCCTGGCGGAACCGTGACTAGCTCAGGGCAGTGGGGGCTGCGGGCTCAGAAACTGAGGGGCTTCTGCTGCTTCTGTCTTTAAAGAGCCCTGTGTGCCGTGGGGCTGCCCCACAGCCCGGCTGTCGGGGCTGGCAGTGAGCGCCTGTCCTTCTCTTGGTCACTAGTTCAGAGGTGAGGCTTTGCTTTCAGGTCCTTCGTGAAGAAACTTAGTGCCAGAGCATGTTCTCTCCCTGTGCAGCCAGTTCCCCCAGGCGCTGACCCCTCCAGCAGCCCGGCAGAAGTATGCGGCTGGGACGATGCCGCCCTCGCCGGGTGTACCTGGGCTCTTGGCAGGGTGCTGGAGCTAGACTCTCACGGCTATGGGGGAATAGCTGCAGGCATAGGTAGTATGGGAGAGTGGGGAGACTTTTGCTCACCACAGCCCAGTAGATGATGCCAGTGTTCAGATTAGCATTGATGCTTGCCTAAGCACAGTTGCAGCTTTTGAACAGGATTGCACTTTCTCCTCAATCTTTCTGCTGGGATAGGTTATGGCAGAAAATGTACAAGGAACCCTGCTAAGCCCAGGCAATGGGTGCTTTGAGCTACTGCCACCCAGGCTGGCATGAGATTTGCCTGCCTGTGCCACACTGCAGCATGCAGTTGGTAGATAACTGGTGGTTTGGAGACGAAAGCTGCTGGCATGCGCGTCAGATTGCGGATGATCCCTCAGGAATGCATTCGGTGACCGTTTGGGGAATAGCTCAGGTGTGGCCACAAAAGTAGTCTGTAAAGCAATAATTTGAATGCCTGGGAGATCTCTGGGAAGGAATGTGAATGCCTTTTCTAGCTCTTTGCCAGATAACTCTGACTACTGCTTCCTGATGACTCTGGCCTCGATGAATTGCACAGCTGAATTTGGGTGCGTGCAGCTCCCCTCAGTTGTCTAAAAGGCTTGGCCAAGGTGAAAGCTATTTCTCTTCAAAGGTTTTAGTTACAATAGCAAGAAAATAGAACCTTCTCCAGTTTGGGGGATACCTGGCCCTCTCTGGAAACCTGTAGGTAGGTACCATCTTGTTCCCCTCTACTAATGTGTAAAAGCAACTTTGGAGAAGAAGTGAGGACTGTTAGTCCCCAGTGGCTGATTATCCTCCCTGGGCAGAACAGCTAATGTACTTGCAGCTGGGAATGGAGCTGGTGCTAATTATTTACTTAGAGATGGATTCCCTTCACACACAGTGGGGTTCGAGTTGCAGCTGCTGAATCCTGGGCTGAGCTTTTGCTAACATCAGAGCTCACCTTTCTGTGGCAGCTGCTGGACTAGCTCCAACACCAGGCCAGCACTCCCCTCCTATTGTATTGTTTTCCCTAGAAGAATGTTGTTGCTCCAGCTGCCTTCCTATTTGTCTGTGGAACTTCCCGAGGGTGACGGGTTTGGAAGATCAAGGCTACTCCAGTCAGGTCTGGCTTTCAGTGACTTCCTTTCTAGAAATGCTGCTGCAGCAGCACAGCTCCTTTACATGATTAGACTGAGTTGCAGGGTGGCTGTAATCATTTAAGACGTGTCTATTTGTTTTACAGCTTACTTGCATTGTGTTGGCTATTAAAAAAACAAATAAAATTAAAAAACCCCAAACCCTGAGAAGACTTGAAACTTTGAGAGAATAGAAGGACTACGACTGCTAATGCCTTTGCCAAATCCCAGCCTCTGCATGAAGGGGTGCACAGCTCCATCGGTGCTGTGCCACCTGAGCTGGAGCCAAGCAGTAGCACAGGGGCGCTACTGTACAGTCCTGGATAAACTGAGCCCGTCCTGAAAAAACATTCTGAATGCCTTTTCCAAAAAAGACATTTTCAGTGAGCCTTGCGGTGCTCCACTGGGTTGAATGGCTGAAGCCCTGGGCACTTCTCCTGCAGGTGCAGCATCCGCTGGAATTGCTACCTGCCCCTGCAGGTTCTGA
This sequence comes from Pardalotus punctatus, assembly GCA_013400915.1. Taxonomy (NCBI): domain Eukaryota; kingdom Metazoa; phylum Chordata; class Aves; order Passeriformes; family Pardalotidae; genus Pardalotus; species Pardalotus punctatus. The sequence goes on from VZTX01008041.1 coordinate 121,262, forward strand.
AGAACTTGAGGCTTTCTTTTTGCTTCTACTCTTTAGTCTCTTTTGTGTTGCTGAACAAAATCAGGGCTGTTGCAGGCCTTGGAGCTAAAGTGAAAGAAAGAAACTAGTAAAGGCTTTAGATGGACAACTTCTATGACCAGGTTGGTCTTTAGGGCCTGGGGTGTTTAGGGCCAATTCTGAGCCAAATCAACTGGGAGAACCTGACAGCTGCGCCTGCTGGATTTCTGGCATTAATAATGCCATCAGACCTCTGCTAAGTGGATGCAGTGCCTGTTCCAGTTATTATTTAACTTCCAGGAACATTTTGGAAGCCATGTATTATGGCTCAGCTACTGCTGCTGTACTGCAACAGTACATTTAAGCATTTTGAAACCTTTTCAGTAGCAAGGTTTTGGCATTCAATGTGTGTCCATTTGAAATAAGTCTGGCTATACGCTGTGTTTGATCACAACCCTTTCTGGCTGCACATTAGCAGCCCAACCTCTCCTGCTGCTGTTACCCCTTGTTTAGTCTCTGCTCACAGTCTTTTGCTAATTTCAGGAAGCTTTTCTTCTAGGCATGAAGTGCCTTCACTTCAATGCAAAATTGACTGCATGTATATGATGTACTGTAAAGAAGGCCATGAAGCACATAGGTGCCATGTGCCATCCAGCAAAGATGGGAGTGAATGCTCTGAAAAAGCTGCTGCAAGGGCAGGTGACTTGATGGAGCTTTCTGCTCAACATGAGGTGGCTGCTGTGCTTCTCATGTGTTAACAAGTGTTAAGTCTAGCTTTTTTCCTTGTCTGCTAGACTGAGATAATTGCAAATTCCTGGGTGCTGAGTGGCATGCTGCATGACAGGCACCGGGAGTAGGATGCCAGGAATGTAGAGCATAAGGGCTTTGCTCTTGGCTGAAGGGGCTGATCAACTCTCCAGATTGCTTAGCGGAGAAGGGAGGGAAGTTGAAGCTAATTTGGCACTGAGCTTGTCCCTAGAAACCCTGATAACTAGCAATAGGAGTCAACTGATTTAGCTTAGAAACAGAGGAGTTGGGTGGTTGAAGCCTGGCAAATGGTTTTGTGGCGAGACCCGCCAAGTTGTACCCAGGCTTGCAGCCGGCAGGTCCTAGATGCATACTCTGATGCTGCTCGGTGCCTGTTGGCAGTGCTCTCATGGCCACTGCTCACCCAGCAGCCTCATGTCACTGGCAGAGGCAGGATGGGTGCCAAGCTGCCTTGTTGGGTAAAACTGCAGTCTTGGGCTGCTGCAGTCAGATTGAGCAAACTTAAAAATGTGGTTTCTCTGCCAGGTTGTGCTTTCACCAGATAAGTGAGCTGACCTGGCTTGCCTCACAATGACAGGATGTCAAGTGGCAATGCAAGTAAATGGATGGGCAGTGGCACATCTGCTGAGTGGCAGTAGGATCTGGTGCTGCCCTTGGCTACAGTTGTGTGATTTGTTTTCAGGTTTGTCTCTGTGTTGGTCTTGTGTCCTGCTGCAGTGCCTGCAGGGAGTTAAGCAAAGAAAGAGATGGGTGAGGAGAGGATGGGGTTATAATCATGGTCTGTTGGTACTTGCCTCATGGAAAGTTTGGTGGTCTTGGCATATCCCAGCTGCAGGAGTCCTGACCAAGCCTAACCTGTGTATTGGGTGGGATTTTGGTTAATGACCAAGTACTTAATGCACACACTGTGGTCTATAGTGTGCTAAAGGTGAATGTATCTTGACCTGTGAGTCTGAGGACCTTATAGAAATCTCATTTTAGGAAAATAGTTGAAAACCAACTTTCTTCCCTAGACTGTTGATGCACTAAAGTGTGACAAAGCAAACAGTATATTTCTAGAGGGAAAACTAGTGTCTTGTAAAACAGTAAATGTGTTGTCCTGTAATGCTTAGAGCTACGTGCTTGAAAACTGAAAAAAGAAAATGTGTTTTCAGTCTGTGTACATTTAAGTGTTCTTCTGTCTCACTCAATGTTCTATTAACACATCGTAAGGAGGTAGTCAAAATACACTTGGATTTTGTCTGCCACCTATCTGTGACTTCCCTGGAGGCTGTTTTCTGGAAAATGTCCAGTGTGTCTTGGAAGCAGATTTCTGCTTCTTGGAAATGTGACACTTAATCCTTCCCCTTGAAAATAATTTTTGATAGACTGGCAGTGGACCTCTTTGCTGGAGGTGGCTTCAGGTTTGGAGGGTGCTTGGTCTCCTCGGGACCTTCTATTTCAGTAGTTAGACTTCTGGTCTAATGAAAAAGTGGCTTTGCCTGACTGTGAGTTCCAAGCTACAGGAAACTTTAAGGTAGCTTACACAGACTGTTCTTGCATTCTTTTACATATGAGCGGAAACTTGTAAAGTGATCAAACTTCGGTAAAATTACTTGGGGCCGGTTAGACTAATGTGCTGAACAGCTTTTTCATTTAAGGCACTGAAGGCTATGCCAGTTATTCAAGAGGGACTGAAATCTTAACTGCTCCATATTCTAATGCCATGTCCTGTATTGACTTACATGGGGATGTTTAAATCTAAATGGGTTAGGATAATTCTTTTCTAGCCTACAACTGTAATCTAAGAATGTGGTTAGCCTTGTGTGTGGTCATGCTGCTATGTTGCCAGCATTGTTCTGTGTCTGCTCCAAGCAATGGGAAGTAAAACAATGGTCTCTGAATCCCCCAGGCTGCAGAGGAATTCTGTTTTCTCTCTGCCCCTCAGAAACAGACTGTGATGAGCAGCTAGTTTGGGTCCTGAACAAGGCCGTGCCAAGTTTAGACCACTGATGCATGTTTAGCTGGCACACCAGAGTCAAAGTATGTTGCAAGTGATGCTGGAGTGAACAAACCTCTGCTGTACCCTGACACTTGCCAGGTCCCTGCCACCAGCGTCAGGTGGCCCTGTCTTCCTTTACTGCCTGGCATGACAGTGAGCTCATGAATACAGCACCTGACTTGTAAGTCATTACAGTAACAAAGACACAGAGCTCAGTGACCTGGTGTTTGGCTCTGTCAACGTTGGTACCAGTGTGCCTGAAGAGCCTGTCACAGTGGCTCCTGCTTACAAAGCATTGAGCCTGACTCTGGCTGTTGGTGAGATAGCCAGGCTGGTGCCTGTGGGGTTTTCTTGCTTTTTGTGTGTCCTCTGGTAGTACTGTGGGTCCTGTTCTAGAGTACCCACCCATGGGGAGAGGCAGTGCACTGCAGTAGTGATGTGCACACATGGTGGGTGGAAGTAGGTGAGGAAGGGTAGCTGCAATCGACTTGGATGTGGCAAGAAAAACGGAATCAGCTATACCAAGTGTGTCTCTGCTGGAGGAAGGAAGTGCTGTGTGGCTGAATGTTAACTGCTGCGGGAAGGCACTACCTACCCTTGTGAGGAGATCTGAGCAGGCTGCTAAAGCCTTCACTAAATGGCACTGCTTGGTTTGTTGCAGGCTGAGTTCATGCTAATGGTCAAGGAGTGGTGGTGGTGGAACAATATGTGTCTTTACCTTGTGTTTGGAGGAATAAGAGTAGCAATTTCATGAAAATACTATGTGTGTGAAGCTTGTGCTGGCTGCTTCTCTGTCTTTTCTTGATTGCTGTACTTGTCTGTCTGTGTGTGTGTGGGGTAGTGGTAGATGCCCACCCACTCTCTTGCAACCACCCACCGGGTGGGGTGAGTAGAGCTACCCTTGCTCTTCCTGGGAACTTGACCTGGGGTTCAGAGTTGAGTCAACTGAGATCTGAGGTTCTGAGCAATGGACTAAGCAAGCTCTGCCTGTTTATTTGGAGTCGTGCAATGAAACTCTAGTGAGTTTTTCCCCCTAGGTCCTGCTTCTGGGGATTTGGTGCAGATTTTCTTTTCCCACAAGGCAGAAGTTTATGCAGCTTGCACACTTGCCTGTTTGTGTTCCTCCTGAGGAAGAACTAGTGCTCTGTAATCTTTCTTCCAGGTCATCATTAGGAGATAAATCCCAGTTCCATACTCAAAAGACTTGCTGTAAGTGTATGCTGTATCTTAACCAGGTGGTTCTCTGGGTTCTGATGTGGTCTCTAACCTGTCTGTGAGCCTCCCTTGGCTCTCTGTCTCTCTTGGAAATAACCTTGAATTTTGAAGATGCCTACATAATATCTGGTATATCACAGTGAGGATTGGATTTGCTGTGGTGAGCTGTGGGTTCAGCTAATGGATTGCAATTCCTTGTGTAAGCACTATCCTGCTCTAAGCAGCTGAAGTCTCTCACCCCTAGTGAGATGTATGCAATGTCTACTTCCTACTGTGCTCGTACATGACAACTGGGATACAACCACGGCAAGAATAAACCGTATTTTTTGTTAGTGAAAACAAGCTAGGCCACTTCAAACAGCAACCAAACTAAGCTTTGCCCAAGTTCCTGGGGAAGCAAGGGTTGCCTGGCACATCCTCCCTTGTGGTAAGTATAGGAGCAGACAGTGCCCTGGGCTGCCTGGGAGTGGGCAGAGGGTGGAGCAGCTGAATCCTGTCTCCCCTGGTGTGATGGGTTGAAGTTGTTTGGACCTCCTGCTGATATTGCTCTAGAAAGAAAGCAGTCATGTCTCTCTAAAGTGTCTGAAAAGAGTGGCCACACAAGCAGCTGCACTCTGGTTACTAGTGGGATTCTTTCTCTGAGTCAGGTGATGGTCCTCTGCTGTTCCTTACAACCTGCAGAAGTAGACAACTAATCTAATGGGAAGGAACCAATAAATACAGAAGGCAGTCTCTTACTTTAAGGCAGATTGTTCAGAGTTAATTTCTCCGAGTCACTGAAATATAGCGAGTTTTACTGATCAGGCTGGTAAATTAGTAGTGGCAGAGCTTTGACCATCCAGGCTGGGGCCTTTCTTGCAAAGGGACAAGCTGTTTTCATCTAAGGGCAGTGGCAGGTTGCATGAACTCTCCTGCCAGTGTTACCTGGTAACAGCACAAAAACGACTGTGGGCTGCAATGACATCATGGGTTGTGGCTCCTTCTCCCTTGCTTCGGGCCATGCTGTAAATCATGACGCATTTGTTTGTCAGAGCATTGAATTACTCCAGCATGAGCTGGCCAGGCTGTGTGGCAGCACAGTTCCCAAATGATGGGTCCTCTGAGGGCGAGGTGGGCACAGACTGCCATGCTGACGCCAGCCTGCCTGCTGAGAGGGGCAAATTGGGCAATGGCTGTCCTAGCAGCTTGTCCCAGTGTCACGTTGCTGAGGGTGGTGCTGGCATGGTATAGGTGCTGTGCTGAGCAGAGGCTGTCAGCTGCCCTCTGCTCTCTGCATGCTGCTGGGGTCTCTCTTGCTGCCTCCTGCTTGCCTGGGTAGGGTGCTGGCGTTTGTGACACTGGCCACAGCCCTCTGCATGGCTGCTCTGCTGCAGAGCAGCAGCTGAAAGCACTGGAGGCAACTGCTAGCCCACAGCCAGTGTGCTTCCATCCACTTTTTGTGCTGAAATCTTGGGGTTCAAGTTTTTGTGCTGAAACCTGTGTGATGAGCTCTGGGCTGAGCTATTACATGGTGCTCTGAAACACCAACTCCTGTCCTTTGCATTGATGCTGTGAGCACATCTGGACCTGGGCGCTGCCCCAGCCTGACCCAGGAGTAGGAAGCTGGCGGCTGCTCTCCTCTGTGGCTCAGAGCCCACGGCAGTTTCAGGCTACCCTGTGTGCTTGTAGCTGCCTACTGGTTTTGATTAGTCTGTGGCCTCTCTTGTAAGGAGACAACGCATGTGACTGTATTTCTGAGCCTATATTAAAGGGCACCGTCGTGCTTGATGGGCCCAAAATGAGCAACTGGTGAGCTATGTTATGTACGCGTCTTCTCTGGGGCCCTGCAGCAGAAGGCACGGCGAACAGTGCTGTGCTGAGCAAACACCGGTGATACACGCATCTGAAGGTTATTCAAACACAGAAGAGGAAATACTGTTCCCCTTGGCTAGATACTAACTTGCTCTATCTGTGTTTTCTCTAATTGGTGTAATTAACTGTTTTGCATTCCCTTTTCTCACAACAACCTTACAGTAGTAGGTGCAGCAGTTTTAGTGGACTTTCCATAGGCAAATACTGGCAAGCCAGGTCTTGGAACTAGTTTTGGTCTCAGTGCTAAAACACTAATGAGTACATCTTGGAGGTGAGCTTTACCTTTGTGCAAATCCTCCCTTTGTTATAAGGTGAGTGGTAGGAGCACGTCTCCCTGGTCTTGGACCATAGGAGTGAAGAGCCTGACCTGGGGGATATGTGCAGGGTCCTGCATTTGTCTTTGATGCATCTTCCACACTGTGAACTGATGCTATAATAAATACAATTTGTATCTGTCATGGTTCGAGACACAAATCTTGAATTTATCTGTCTCCTTTTGATCATTGCTACAGAACAGGAAATGCTGGCTTGCTAAATAAAATTGGAGTCTAACTCTTGTCTTGATGGTGCAAGAAATCATATGTTACCTAACCATCACAGCCAGACAATGAATTTCTGTAGGGTTTCCTTTTCTCTGCAAGACTAGAAGTAATTCTGCTTGTTGGTCTCCCAAGTAATCTGAAGTCTATGTATCTTTGAGCTTCCTCCAGCACCTGGATGTTCCAGAAGAGCCGCTGTTTACTGGTGTCACTTTAGTTGCAGGGACTCTCTGAGCAGTTGTCACTTGCTCAGACATGGCTTGTTATCAAATTTCCTTGTGGGGGACAAGTTGGTGTCTCAGCAGAGTTAAAATACCATCTGTGGGAAGACTTGGGATGTTAATTTTGTTGTTTCAGCTTTGTTCTGGCTGTTGATTACCAGTGTGGTTGCATGCAAATATCCAATAGCTCATGTAACCGCTAGAGCAAGATCAATGATCTAATTAAAAGTCCAATAGAAACAGCTTTAGTTGTCTCTGGGGATTATTTTTGGTAACTCTTTTAGGCATGTAGTAAAAATGCAGCTATGAAGAAGTAGAAAAACGAGGCTGTTGACTGCCAGGAAAATCTGTGGTGACACTTGAAAGGGCAGTGACTTCCAGTGCCACAACCTGAGCTCACCAGTGCCTGACACGACTACTGTCAGAAGTCAGGACAAAGACCTGGAGACTTTTAAACCAGGGCCGCAGGACCCTCTATAGTGGTGCCATCTTAATGCTCTCAGTACTTTGTGATTATGTGTTCCTGTGCTAATTAGTGCTAACTGATGTGAGTTTGATGCTCTTAACAGAGGATGCGGCATATGTGCTGGACAACTGAACAGCAGCATCGAACATGGGTGACCAAAGGGAGGAGGGTAACTTGCCCCAGCCCAATACCGCAGGTTTGGAGCAGACCCCAGCTGGCAGAGGTTGCTGCATGTTGATAAACCAACTCCTGTACTAATATTACTTCTCTGACCTAATCTGAGTGCATAGCAAGAGCGGGAATTGCCAGCTCAGTCAAGGTGCCAATGACCAAGTGAGTTGTCTACTTGGTGGGAGGCCACAAGTCCAGGTGACCCAGGAGTACCTGCAGATCCCCAAGCTGCCCCAGGGCCATGCAGAAGCAGGTGCAGCTCCCAAGTGGCCAGTTATGTTTTTTGCATCCAAAAAAGTTAGATGAGCCTGAGATAGTCCTCTAGTGGTCCAGGTTCTCTCCAAAAACGTGAGTGGAGAAACACTGATTGCATTCAGCTCATAGCCACTGTACAGCGGGATGGCTTAGCAGTGCCCTTGGTGCTGTCCCACCGGATGATCTGTGGCTCTCAGTGAACATTGCTGAGCATGCTAATGACTTGCAGACATCTGCAGTTACAGGGATAGAAGCATGTGGTACTCCTGGACAAGGGTATTGCAAAGACCTTGTCCCAGAGAATTAACCACATTGTCATTGGGATTCTCACTAGAATATAGCCCAATGTTCCGCTTTCTGGAAGGAAGCAGTTTGGAGCTACTCTGCAAGGGCTGTCTCATGGAGGAGGTTTGCTTTGCTGTGAAAGCACCAGGAGCAGCTGACTTGAGTGAGGAGCTGCTAGTTCAGGCCCTATGAACAGTGGAAATGTCTGGGATTTCCTGGATGGAAAGCTCTGCTGAATGACTCGACTTAAACAGGGAAGCCCCCTGAAGTTGGTGGCATAAAACCCTACTTCAACAAATCCCTTTCAAATTTTGCTCTGGTTTTGTAGCCTAGCTCTGAGTTCAGTGTTTGAGTAAATAAATATTTCTTCTGATGTAGATAAATAACTGAAGAAAATGATGTCCCTTTGACAGGTTTTAATTGCAAAGAGAAAAAATTAACTGCTTCACACATAGTGCTGCAGCTATTGGTTGACAGTACTGCCTAAGGCAGAGGAAGCTCAAATATTTTAGTTAACCAGCTTTATTACTTAAACATAGGCTTTAAACAAGCTGCAGAATATTTCTTACTCTACCTGTAAGAAAAATAATTTGGACTTCTGAAGCAGTACCTGGGTAGCAAGAGTATTCAAGCTCAAAGGTAGAAGCTGAAAGAAGTGGCCCAGGTTTCCTCTGGGAGTAAGATAAATACCTGTGGGGCTCTTGTGTGTCTGGATGGAGATAATAGTATGCCAGTAAATATTTTTCATGGTGAAATGGAGGAATTGTTAATAAACAACATAATCTAATGCTGCACCAAACCTGGTAGGTAACTGGAAGAGGTATGGGAGATCAGGCAGAGCAGCGTAGCTTGTGAATTTGCTTCAACTATTCCAGCTCTAGGAGAATTGCCCCTAGAGCCATTGCTCTTTATTTTTAGTGTTGTGTTAAAAATGTGAAATACAATAGGCTTGCAAATGTGAACAATGTGAGACTGCAGATTGAAAATGGGATCTTGCAGCTGGTGAGGATTTGGGTAATTGCATGCACCCTTCTCGGTCAGCATGTGTGTGGTGCAATGCTGTCCTTGAAGACTAGGGAGAGACCTGCAATTTTGTGAAGTTTGGAAAGGCTTGTGTGAAGCCTTTAGTTGGAGTATTTGAAGTCCAGCCTCTGGAGAGGAAAGGTAGTATCCCTCTGAGTGCTGGCTAGTTTGGAAACTCTATTAGCAGCCAGAGCCTGTTACGGCTGAGCAGCTCCTAACAAAGTTGGATTAGGCTGCTGGTGTCAAATGAGCAGAGTTGCCTCTGCCTCTTGCTAGGAGAGTGGGAGGATGGACCCTGAGCAGAGCCCTGGCGTGGCACAGAACCCACAGTGCGGGAGGGTAGCTCCAGGGCCTGGGGTTGGCCAGGCCCATGGCAGCTGGGGTGAGATGGGGACTTGGACTACTCAGAGCCATGCAAAACCTCCACATCTGAAGCAGAGCTTTGCTGTGCAGGGAGTGAGTTTGAGTGGGAGGTGCGGGTACGTGGTCTGCATGAGTGGGTGTCGCACAGCTGGGGCTAATGTGTGCTCGAGCTGTACCATTAATCCCAGATGGTCCTCTTTAAGGTGCTTGGAGACCACCCGTGCAGACTGTGCCTCTGCAGATTCACCACCATGCTCCCGCTCATGAAAGCTCCTCTCAAAAGAGGTCTGTCTGATAGTGGCTGCCACTGTTGGATGAATTACCTGGGCCTCAAGCCAAGCGTCTATTCCTTATGTTAGCGGCTTGTAGCTGAAACCGTATAAACACAGCGCTGTCGTGTGTGGGATGTTAAACACACAGGGCTCAAATCGCCGCTGTGCAGGGGAGAGCCTTGTGTGATGTGCAGATGGAAGTGTGTTTATGGTTGTATTGCACAAGCATACAAAACTGTGTTCAAACTTCATTGTTTCCCCAGAAAGTGGGGAAAGCTTTTTCCTTCAAGATGCAGCTGCACAACTCTGAGTATTTTTTACTTAAGAATTGGTGTTCCAGTGAGAAAGTGACTCCATTCCTTCTTGGAGAGGGATAGTCATGTTTTCCAGTGGAGGAGAAAGATAGGTGTCTGTATGTGAAAGCTCATGGAGAGTTAAATCTAGCCGGCTTACACACAGAAACTTGAGGACATCTTCATAATGGTCATGGAAAAGCAGCAGTGCCTTCCAGGCTGTGCATGTGTTTGTAGTGACTGTGTCCTGCACATCCTTGCTTGGTGTGCAGCTGCAGAAAGCAGCCTGGCTGTGTGTCACCCCCTCCTGATGGACACTCACGTGGCAATGCTGTGGTGATGGCTGGAGCTTAAAGGCAGGATGATGGCTCATTTTGGGTGTTTCACATCATCCCAGCAGTGCTGCAGGGCAGTGGCCTGGTGAGACAGTTCTGGTGTTGGGGTGTGTGGGTGTTGGGCTGCTTCTGGTGCTGTGTGTTTGTACTGAGTGGGTACCATGTCTGAATGTCAAAATGAACTGATGAAATGGCTCAGACTTGGAGGGTGTCTTCGCAGTGCCTGTTCTTACCTGCACTGGGGGTACAATTGCATGTGTCGTAGTTTAAGCCCAGCCAGCAACTCAGCCCCACACAGCTGCTCACTCACTTGCCTGCTGTGGGATGGGGAAGAGAATTGGAAGAGTAAAAGTGGAAAACTCGTGTGTTGAGATGAAGACAGTTTAATAAGCAAAGCAAAACAAGCATTTATTCAGCACTTCCTATGGGCAGGAAGGTGTTCAGCCATCTGTCTCATGTAATGGTTACTGGGGAAGACAGGTAACATCACTACAAATGTCCCCTCCCTATTTCTTGTGCGTCTCCAGCCAACTCGCTGGTGGGGTGAGAGGCAGAAAATGCCTTGACTCTGTGTAAGCACTGCTCAGCAGTAACAAAAACATCCTTGTGTTATCAACGCAGTTTTCAGCACAAATCCAAAACCCAGCCCCATTCTAGCTACTGTGAAGAAAATTCACTCTATCCCAGCCAAACCGAGCAGAGCATTAGAGTTTAATTACCTTTCCTGTTGCTTCTCAAGGAAAGGGTTGGACAGAGACAGCTGACCTGCATGCTGGAATAACTCTGTCATTAAGCTGCAGAGTGCTGCAGAGCATCTGTAGCATGGTACCTGGGCTTATATGCTTCAAAACAAGCCTGCATCAAGCAGTGCTGTTAGGTGCTCAGAATCAGAGATGATCAAAACTGAGACAAACCACAAATCTTTTGCAAAACTAAAGTAACTGGCAGGGTACTTTCTGATGTGTTACTAACCCCAGACCACAAAATGTGCTCCAATCCTCAGTACTTTGGTGCTCCAGTGCAGAGTGGAGATGGGTTGAGCTGTGCAGGGCTGCATGAATGGGGATTTCCTTTGAACAGCCCTGTGCACAGTGAATCACAGTCAGTGTAGCAATTCTGGTTTCAGATGGAAAAATTGAGTCTTGGTGTATGTTGTGGCCAAGGATTTCCCCAAACAGTAATCACTTCTGATAATTTCTAATGTGTTGGTTTTGGCTTCACAAAGTCCATCCCTTGCAGCTTTTGTGCCTGGCGTCTGCTGCACAGAAGATGTTAGACAGCCCTATCTGAATAGGCTCATTTATCTCGGCAAGATTTTACATGCTGTTCCATATAACTATCTTGACCTACCCCCAGTGTGAGTAAACACTCTGTTAGTAGCACAGAGGTCTCTCTGATGTCTGGAAACCTCTGGATTATTCCTTGCTTCTTTGGTTTTGCCGAGGTATATTTTTTTGCAGCCCTGTCTCTTGCAACTCTTTCATCTCCAATGCACTCTGGTGCCTGAGGGGTGGACCTTCCTGTCGTCCCCTGTAGTGAAGGTTGGTAACTTCTTTCGGTAATGTGAGATGCAGCACAACGCTAATGGCTTCTCAGCTAATGCCTCTGCCAGCCCCTGGGAGGTCTGAACTAGACGGGTTTTTGACCTTCATGAGACCTGAAGTAACCTGTGAGATTTAGGATTACCTTAATCCTACAGAGATGGTTACAGGACTCTTAGGCTTCAGAGACAATTTGTAGTTTTGTTGTGTCACTTGCAGTATTCTGGCAATACAGTTGTTTTTATCAGCTCAGCCTTTCTCATTGAGGCTTGGCTTTCTAGTTGTGTATGCACAAGATGTGTTGTGAGGAGGCACTTTTTTTGTTTGCATGTGTGAATGAATAATAACCTTGAGTTGATCAGACGCCTAGAGAAATATTTTGTGTGAGGTGTAGACAGTTCTACAGTTGACTAAAATTTTAATGTCTTGCTTAAACTGACATTTGTTTCCTGCGAATTGGCTAGTAGTGTTGCTGACTCAGGTGTAGCTGTCTGCTTTGATGGGAAGGAGAAGCCTTCCTGTGCCGTGGCAGTAAAATGTACTGACTCCTGGGGAGCACAGACCTGGTATAGGATCATTTCCTTTTCACTGCTGTCTCATGCGTGGAGGAGGAAGGTGTAGTTTGTATCCAGTCACTTGGTTTCAAAATCTGAGCCAAGTGTTTCTCAGCAGAATGTGACAAAGGCCAGGAGGATGCCTTTCTTCCCCCTCCCTCTATCATTTAACAGAAATCCAATTCTGTCATGTTCACTCCCCACTGCAGGGACTTTCCTTCTCAAGTTATTCCTGGATGATTAATCAGCACTTGGGTGCCTTGTGTTGTGCTGTCCCATGGCTTCCTGGAGCTTCCTTCCACCTGCCTCTGATCCTGAGGCTGTTGGGGGTGAATGTGGGTGCTATCCTGAAGCTCTTCTCTACAGTCCCATCCCATGCTGCCAGGTGCTGTCCGGCAGCTTTCCCGATCCACCTGTTGTCTGGGAGGTTGATGCAGTTGGTCTTGGCATGCTGCCAGACATGCTGTCCTGGAGGATGGGGGGCTGCTGAGTCGACTTGAGCCCATGGGGAGCAGAACTGTTCCTTGCAGACTTGTGCTCCCTTTGCATAGTGAAGCATCAAGGAGCTGCAGACCTGTTCCTGCTCTGCCCCCCAGATTCCCCTCATTCCTCCTTGGAAACGTGGATCTTTGCCATCAAAGGGGTTGAATGTAAACTGCTTGTTCAGTGACGGTGCAGGATATCTGCACTGTCTGTCCCCGGCATAGGCAAGTGGGAGCTGCGGTGTCCCAGCCACTCCTGAGGCCGGCAGCAGTACCGAGGGGCGTTGGGATGAGCTCAGCAGCAGGGAATGTGCTTTGCTGGTGCAGGGGCCGTGCTCACAGGGCCCATTGTGGGGTGGTTTTGGCAGTGATGCCATGGCCAGCATCGTGCTGCAGCAGGCCCAGAGTCTGCTGTGCCGCCGGCTGTGTGCGGGGCGGGAGCTGCAGGTGGGGCACGGGGGTTCCAGGGGTGGGGGAACCCCCTTGTGATGCCTCCTGTCCCCTGGATGCTGGGCGCTCGGCCACACCAGTTCTTGAGGCGAGCCGGGGTTTTGGGGTCAGTGTGGCGCTGGCACGCTGCCCCGCCAGGCTGGCGAGGGGCTCACTGGCTGCGGACAAAGCAGCACTCATGGCAACTTGCTGCTCTACACAGGCTGAACATTCAGACGCCTTCTTCCCTCCACCTCAAAAGGATCTCAAATAATGGTTGAAGCATTCTTGTATGTGGCTCAGCTGGGTGTCTGTGCTGCAGTCCGACAGCTGTGAGTGGGGACCTGCTTGGTAGGGAGCAGCCGAGTCTGAAATAGCTGCCATTCACAGTGAGTCTGCTCTTACTGCTCTGTATTGCATCCTTGCTCACTGCTACTCCCATCCCAGCAGAGTGCCGGCAGTGCGGAGCCCTCCTGGTGCTCGCAGGGAGCATTCACAGCAAGGGTTGGATGTGCACTAACACCTGCCTGCGGCTCTTCCTGGACATGAGAGTAATGCTTCTCATATCCTCATTTGGGATATGGCACTTAAGGCAGCAGAAACCTAGGTGTGTTCAGACTGAAAGTATTAAGGAATTTGATCATAAGCCACCCACAGTTTGACTATTTTCCCCACCCACCCTAACAATTCCTAATTTTGAAATTCTTTACTTTTCCTTCAAGCCCCCTTGAGTGATTTCAGTTTCTCTTGGAGAAGCTGGGTTGGTTGCTGTTGATGTTATACTGTTGGCTTAAATTTGCTTTGTGTTATGCCTTTCTCTTCTGGATGTGAGACGTGAGTGGTCTCTGGGTACCTATTAAGAAGTTGGGCAGAGCTATTTTAATCTGTATTTTGCTCCTGAGAGCTCCATTGGTTTGATTATTTTTATTCTTTACTGTATTAAAAGTGTGTATGATTTTTTTTTTCTTGCCAAACCTACACTGAAAGGACTGGATTTGAACTTATTTTTTCAGTTGCTAGTTCTGCCTCATGAGATCTTTTCCAGAGGCCCAACATACACCAAGAGACAGTACAGGGTGATGGATGCAACAGTGGCCTGAAGTTCTCTGACATGTTTGGTTTCAAATCCAATTAAAGTAAACAGTATTTAGATTTGTCTCACAAAGGAATAATACCTTTTTTTATTTTTTTATTTTTATTTTTTTAAATAACCAATCACCCTGGTAAGCCTAGAAGAAAATGGTTTCTGTCCCTTGCAAAAAATTAAAACCCTGTATTCTTTTCTTTCTCCTGTCCATACCCACATCAGCACTCAGTTACTGTTCTTACAACCCTCCAGTGAAGTCATTCATCCTCTGGAAAACCTACGTTGTAGAAAGCTTAGTGGATCTCTGGGTGTACGTGGTGTATTACTTGGGCTTCCTGGAGATACACTTCCTCAGGTGATGGACTCCCTGAGGCTCATTGGTGAAGCTGAGTAGTGGCTGTGCCTTGGCAGGGTATGGGAGCTCAGCTGAGAGCCAGTGAGCTGAAGGCCCAGGGATATTCAGGTAAGCTGGGTGCTGAGGAAGAACTCTCCTAGGGGTCACAGCACTGCCAGCAAACGCTACTGGGAAGCAGAGATGCAATGGAGCAAGTTGCAGTTAGCGGCTGGCAGGGCACGGTTAGGAATCCACAAAACTGGCCCTTGTTATGCCAGCTCTGTGTGGTGGGCACAGCCTGTGCTTCCATGGGGCGAGTGGCTGTGTGCGGCAGGAGACAAGCGATCTGCTGACCCCGAGGAGCTGGGATGTGGACGTGGGCTTGAGGGACACTGGAGGAAATGGTTGCAGTATGTTCTCAAAGCACAGAGGAACCCCTGTAATTGATTTAAAGACATATTATCCCTACAGAGGATGTTGCTAATGTCTTTAGCAGGCACAGTAAGCCTATGAACACATACTGTATGCTTCAGCAAAGAATTTCCTTGGGCAGCTTGCTCAGCTCCATCTCATCTGCATACTTCTGTTTGGCATGCAGCTCTGCTCAGTGTGGTGTTTTCTCTGTTCCAGAAGATTAAGCCCTAATGATTGCCTAATTTTTTTGTCTCCCAGCTGCTATAGCTATTTAACAATAGGTGAGAAGAACTAGAGGTGAGGAAATGCTCAGACACTTAAAGACAGTGAGATTTAAAATTCCTACACTCTCTTCATAACTGATCCATAATTCAGATGAACTTTTTTTGTGCTATACAAAATTACTTCCATGTCTGGAAATAAGGAGTAAGGGCTGTTGGTGAGACTGCTCCTTTGTTTTGTATTGAGGACCATGCATCTTGGATTCTCCCTCCATATAATACAAAGAACAAAAGTTTAAATAGGGAAGACATAAAAAATTAAGAGGATGACCACTTTTTTGAGAAGGTGGATGCAAAGATCAATGCTGGTTGTGGTTTAACTTCTCTGTGTGAAAATCAACAGCAGAGCTTCTGAGATGGCTTTGTGAGATAGTAAACAAGCTGTGTTGACTGCAGCCTCAGCCATGGAAGTATTAAAAAAAAAATAAAAATTTCACTACTCAAAAGCTGCTTTTTCAGTCCTTCGTTTGTTTTGCAATACTTCCACAGTCCTTATGACTAGCTCGATTTAGTAAGGAAGCTGTCTGCTTCGGTAGCTTATCTTGTTTCCACTAATTGTCCAACGGAGAATGACTTGCAGCTCTGCTGTAGGGCAGAGTTTAAGGAGCATTGCCACAGTTTGGTTAGTACTTATGCTTAATCTGAATGCAGAGCAGACTTTCACATGAGCAAAAAATAGTAGTCAGAAACTTCTTTATAATGCTTTTTGTTTGTTTGTTTTTTTTTAAATTGTAGAATTATAGACCTAATAATGGTCATATAGTTCAAACCATGTGTTCCAAGTAGAGTTTAGGGATTTGTACTGGAGTAGACAAATGTGCAAGTTTCAAACCAGTGCCAGGTTTCAGTTCTGGCACTGGCTCCTGGGGCAGCTATAAGCACAAATGCAGAGGACCAAGCATTGGCAGTTTTCCACTTGGTAGGTTGGGTTGGGAGGTTTTTTGTGGCCCAAGCCATAAAAATGACACATTTGTCTCAAAATGGTCACATTGCCCACTCAGACTAGTCACACTACTAGCTGAAGCTCTGGCACTTTAACATCTTTCTTTTTGCTTTGAGGAGCGTGATTTTAGCAGTCCAAGCGTAACATATCATATTAATATTTAGTACAGAGCAACAATTATAAATCAGTTTGAGCAGTTGAAACTTGGTTCCTTTTCAAGACTGAGACTGGTGGTATGTACTGCTGACCTATGGAATTGCCATAATCCATTTTTTGGGCTGGTTGCCACTTGGTTAATAGGATAATAAAAGGAGAAGAATTACAATCTAGACTCAGAGGTGTGATGGGGGAAGCAAATGAGCTCTGGTTCAGCCTGTTTTCCTCTTCACCCTACTAGGCAGCCACTTAATAGCTGACTAAGAAGCAGGATACTTCTTCATAAAACTTAATGTTGTAGGCTATATAGGCTATATATAGGCTTTTTTTTTTTTTTTTTTAAAGAGTGAGTGCTTGCTTGTTCAATACTGTTGTTGATTCTGCAGAACAGCTTAAGTCTGGCTGGCAGGTTTTCCCCAGCAGTCAGCATGTAGGTCATGTCGAGATGCACCCTGACAGCAGGACCTGAGCAGCAGGCTGACAGCAGCCCTTCCCTGCAGGCGGCTCCTGCCTGCCTACAGCTGAACGGGGGCTGCGTCTTGCTGGTGCCTGCTGCTATTTTGTTGATGTTGGATTGTCATCGGGTATATTTGGAGGAGGAGAGCAAGTTAGAGTTGGAGAGTTGAAGTTAAAATGCACATTAAACAGTGTAGGTGGGAATGAAGGTTTGTGTTAAATCCCAACTTAAATGTTTCTGCATTTTTTGCTTCTTGCTGGTTCAGGACAGCATGTCTAGCTGTGAGAACTCGCAGGCTATCTGAAAGTGGTCACCTTACAGCATTCAAAATTTTGGAGTTCCCAGCAAGGATGCCAGGAAGACTTGCATATCACACCCAAAATTCTTAGTTCCAATAATAATAAAAACCCAAACCCACTCAAAACAGCACAAAAGCCCCTCTCCAACCCCTTCATCCATTGGCTCTTCTAGATTGCATCTCTAAAGTTGTGTGTTTCCAGTTGAGCTGAAGTCCTCCCAAGAACTGGTAAGAGGCAAGAGAGAGGTCCTGTGGCATGGTTTCATGCTTCATGCCTGCTTTGTTCCTGCTTCATTCCAGTCCATGCCTGGGCTTCCCGTAATAATGTGCCCTTTGAAAGCAGAAGTCCAGTGGCTGTCAGCAGGTATGAGTCAGCTGTGCAGGGACTTTGATGTGCAAAGCACACATCTCCTACCAGGAACCAGGGAACAGTGCTCTCTGGCGCACCTGTAAGTGCATCTTGCAGATGTTAACATAAGCACTGTGACATGAATAAAGGAAATTGTGCAGATGACCATGCTTTCTCCAAGAAAGGTTGCATTAAAGCTGTCTGCAATGATGCTGTAAAGAGTTGGTTGAGCCCTGCTAAATTATCTTAGAAGATGAGATCTGACAGCTCACTTCCTCCAAGCCACAGGAAGGCAGGGACCAGCGTCTGTCTCCTGCATGGAGAGGGCTCCTTTAATCTGCGGAAATGTGGCTGGTGCTATGGAGTAAACATGCTCTCCCAGCTTAAAGCTGGCAGTTTGTTCCTATCCACCCAACTCATTGAACCTGAATGCCAGATGCAGCTGGGGGTGGTGGACATGAATTGTCAAGGGGCTGGGCTGTTGCCATTCAGAAGCACTGACCAGAAGTGTGCATCTCTGTGTTGTAAATTTACTATGAGCTCCCGTGGAGCAGTTGAGAAACATGACTTTAAAGGCTTGGTGAAGCTGTGAAGTATTGATTGTGTGAGTAGTGAGTATGCCTGAAAGTAATTTTTGTAGTAGGAAAGCGGTGGTGGAAATCTGTTGTTTATGTAGTCTGTTTTCCAGCCTGAGATGGGCAGAAAGTGTCTTGAAGCAGACCAGGGAATGGAGGGAATTCAGTGGAAAGCCAGCTAAGCTGGGGTACAAGCAGTGCCTGCAGTAATGGTTGTTGGTGCTTAAGTGTCATTGGAATGTATTATTTTTTCCACTATCCCAACACCTTAGCAGTATTACACTGACAGTGTGCACTCAGAGCTGGTGGGGGGTGCTTGCAACTTTCTTTGCGCTAAGAGCATTCTCAGGGCCAGCTCTGTGCTCCCTGTACAGGACCGGTAAATGGATGTGTGTCTTCCTGGGTGCCACTTTCATCTTAAAGCCCACGAGACCTTGAGGGGAATGCACTGAATATTTTCAGTCAGTTAATGAAAAAGGCAGCACTAAAGCAGAGGTTTTTCTGGAGAGGCTGAGTGCTCAGGTGGAGCTGAGCTTTACAGCAGTGCATGGAAGCTAAGCCTGCTTTGAGCTGGACTTTGGTCTTCTCTTGAACGTGGAGGGTCCTTTTATATAGTGATAGAGATTGTGAGCCAGTGCTGGGAGTGGGGTGCCTGTGGGGAGAGCATGCGGGCAGCTCTGCTGGCTGCTGATAAGGTCTCCTGTCCTGCCCATGAGTTCTTCTCCCTCCCTACTCCCCACCCCAAATGAAAGCAGACAAGCCCTCCTCCTTAGCTTGGAAAAAATTACATCATGAGATCCCTATGCCTGTCAGGAAGCTGGGAGGCTGTGAGAGCTTGCTAACTTGCAAACAAAGTGCAGTTGTGGCAATGGCACCAACCCCACAGAGGAAGAGCTCTCCTGTTCCTGTGGTGACCTTTTCCTGTCATCAGGGCAGCAGCCCTGTGCCTGACCTCTCTGGATGAGGCTGATGGGATGGCATGCTCTTGCTCTTGTTGTGAAGCCCTGTACAGGCTGTTTTTCCCCAGGTCAAGGACCACAGCCCTGCTGTGCCTTTGGAGAGGGCAGTGGGGTGCTGGGGGAATCTCTGCAGACATGTCTGGTTGCTGCAGTAACCACAGTGCAGCCACATAGAGACATTATTTATGTGCCATAAATATAAAATAAGCCATTCTTTATCTCAAGTAATGTGTGTGTAGCATTGCACTGAAGGTGGTTCTGTCCTGGCATTCCTCCCTGGAAATGCTGGATAGCTTTCTGAAATGATCTTTCTTGTAGCATACCAAATCATCGCTGCGTCCCTCTAGTAAAAATGCTGATGTCGATATAAATCTGAAACTGAATCTTGGAGGCATTTCTGGAACAGAGATGGGATGGCCTTTGGTGTGCTCCAGCACCACAGCATGACCTGGTGGTCATGCCATGGGGTGGGGTGGAGAAGCCTGCTGGCACAGGGGGCAGGTGGGCAGTGAGGTCTTGCACCAGCAGCTTGGTGTAAGGGAGCATCTTCCCACCACTGACTGGTTTGCAGCTTAGCTGGAAAGAGGACAGAAATGGGTAATAGTAGGGCATGTTTACTTGTTGCTAGGAGACCCACTGCTTACATGATGTAGACTTTTACCTTGGAACCTGTAATTAAAACCCAGTGGGGCTTAATCACCTCATAGCTATCTATCATGCGTCTTGGACTGGATGTGCAATCAGCAGTGAGCAGGCAAGTGGCAGACACATATCATAATTCAGTAAGATTAGTCAAAACTGGTGTTAAAAATCCCATACAAATAAAATCTGAGTAGAAACCAGACACTAACTATCCAGAAAGTCCAAATGCCATTCAAGGTCTGAAGTTACAGTATTATCTGTTTAGGACATACCGCTCTATTGTGAAACCATGTAAATATTAACCACTTCGCCTGAGCTTTGGGTTAAAGGGAACACCCTGGTGATTACTGTTCTTGGGCACTATTCTGTATAATCACTTGCTTGAAAGTCAGGAGGTCTTTTTGTATTGATAAGACGGTGCTGGGTTGCTGCTGTGGTGTCTGTAGCTGAAGAGGGGTGGGTACGGCATGCCCAGCGGTTGTTGTGCACAGGGAGGGTCACCTTAGAGGACTCTGCCTGTTAACACTCTGAATTTGAAGTGGAGAATGCAATCCTATTACAGAACACTCTTACTTTGCTAGCTAGGACTAGTAAGATCCCTGTACAGTTATTCTGGTGGCATGAAAAGGAGTTTATACAGCTGTCATTGTCTTTACTCCAGCATCTGCTGCAGGAGCTGGAGAGTAGACAAAAGCTTCCAGGTCACTTGTACTTTCTATTGACTGAAAAGGGAATAGAAAATGGGTTTCTGTAACAGTTTGAACTGAAATGGAGGAAAGAACAGAAAAATGCTGTGCTGTAACATGCTGCTGTGAATAAGAGGAACTGTCAGGCTGAGAGCATCCTGAAACATTGCAGAAGAGCTCTGGTTTGGGTGAGCACTGTTAGCAATGTAATGCAACCTGAGTAACAGCTACAGGCTCAAAAGGGAGGGAGGGCATCCAATCTGTGACTCATTAAAGCTAAAGTAACTTGCACGAGAGTTCACTAAACTGTAGTGGTCACTTCACAAGGCTAACTGATGCAGAAAAGCATCCTGCCCCTGCAGACATTGTTTACAAAGATCTGATCTTGATACCCAGCAGCCTTGAGCTTAGCTCCATGGTGTATCTTAAAGCAGAGCAGCAGCATGGCCACTCTGGTGATAAATTTTACTTAAGCTAGAGTGTGACATGGAAAAGTCAGACCTGTCTCTTCTTTTCTGTAACTCTGAATTTCTAGTGCAAAGGGATGACATCTTGTGTGATGGTGCAAAGGATCCTCCATGGAACTCCACTACCCACTTTGCTGATTGTACACAGGTCTTGGTATATCCAGACTACTTCCAAACTCTTTTGTTTTTGTTTTTGTTTTTTTTTTTTTTTGTTAAACTCCAGTCTACACTACATAGTAGTACTTTTTCTTTCCCCTACCATTTTTAATGCAAATTATTGATGTGTGTGGGAGACATGTTTCTGTATATAAATGCTATTTCCTAAATGGTGCTTTTAGCTATGCCCTGGAGTGTTTCATGCCTGTTGGGATGCTGTTTTTTTTTTTAACTCCATCACATGCCGTTTGGCATTTTTCATAAGATACAAATGCTATTACAAAATACCAGGTGGTGCTTACCATCTAAATCCAAAATACCAGAGATCTTAAACTGCCAGTTCTCCTAAACTAAGCTTGTAAAGCTGAAGGGCAGGTCGCACCACCCGTGGAGAGCACCGAGTCCTTTGACTTTTCTCTTTCATACCGTCGAATGCACCACATGAGGAATGGTGTCTTTACCTGAACAAGTGCCTGCAGTGTCCTGGGTCAGTTTTCTTTGTCTTTGATTACCTGTGCATGAGTGCAGGCACATTGTTTTAAAAACACACCTCTTTCCTTTAGGATGGCAAATAATCAGTTGTATGTCTTTTGTCTTCCAGATAGTAAAGCTATAGTTGATGGAAACTTGAAGTTGATCCTTGGCCTGATATGGACCCTTATCCTCCACTACTCCATTTCTATGCCAGTGTGGGAAGATGAAGGTGATGATGATGCAAAGAAGCAGACCCCTAAGCAGAGGCTGCTGGGCTGGATCCAGAACAAAATTCCTTACTTGCCAATCACAAACTTCAATCAGAACTGGCAGGATGGCAAAGCACTGGGTGCTCTTGTTGACAGCTGTGCTCCAGGTAAGTCCTTTTTTCTGATGGCCATAATTTCCTTGCTTGTTGTCCTTGTGACTGCTCTTCCTATGGGAGGAGGTTTTCACTGCTGAGCTGGAGACTGGAATGAGGCTTTCAAGAAAACCAAAAGAGGCCAAAGAGACCAGCTGCAGGAAGCAGCAGGTTGTAATCTACTTGGCCAAGAGAAATTCTGGCCTGAAGCAGAATGTGTGATTGCATTATGGGAGGCGCCATGTCTAAGCTTTGTATTGGGTGCGAGGGACAAAGGCACAAATGCTGGCTCCTAAATGGAAGAAAGGCTTGTTCCCACGGCAAGTGCCAACAACCTTTCAACTTCAGGGTGCAGTGGGAGACTTCATGGGTTCTCCTGAAATAGGATTGCAGAGGGAGCACAGAGCAGCCAGAAGCTTGCCTTGATACCTGAAACTTCAGTGTTTAGCAAGCTGAGACTGAGCTGCTTAAGGCAAATAATTTGAAGTGTGAAAAAGGCAAAATTTCCTCACCTTCGTATAAAACAGCCTTGCTAGTGTGATTCCTGGTGCTCATCTTATGCAATCTGGGCTGCTGTGGGAAGCAGTTGAAATCTTCTTACCAAATATGCTGAAGGAGAACCAGTGAAACATAAAGGATAGTGGATATATTTGTGCTAAATTTAGAGTGGTATCTTCCACAAGTTACCCAGAGAGGTGGTAAATGTCCCATCCCTGGAAACATTCGAGGTCAGGTTGCACAGGGCGCTGTTGAAGATGTCACTGCTCATTGCAGGGGGGGTCAGTCTAGATGACCTTTAAAGATTCCTTCCCACCTAAACCATTCTATGACTACACTGGTTGTTGTCTTAGAGGTGTTTCAGTGAGCAGCATATACTTGTCTTGTTCTGGTTACTTCTGCTAAGCTCTGAATTTCTTTCTGTGAAGCCATGTAGCACAAGGGGATGTGGAGTTATTACTTGGTTTCTTCAGCTAGGGAAGCACCTTGGCAGATAACGCTGAACAACTAAAATGTGCTTGCAGGTTTGTGCCCTGACTGGGAGACCTGGGACCCAAAGAAGCCCGTGGACAACGCTCGGGAAGCCATGCAGCAGGCGGATGACTGGCTGGGTGTGCCACAGGTAAGGCCACCAAGACATGGGCTGCCTGTGTGGAGCTCAGTGGCCAGCTTTGGCCTTGTGACTAGCTGGAGTTTAAACTGAGGAAAGCAGGTGAAGCTGCCTGGATGCTTTGAAAAGTTAGGGTTAACTCATGCAGAGTTGCTTTAGAAAGGGTGCACTGTAATGATATGCGCTATTACATTTCGGAGCTCTGGTTGTAAGATTTTGTGTAGGTGTCTCTGCTGAAGACAGCTGCTGTTGCAGCATGCAAGGTAGGAGGAAAGGGCCTGTGTGGTGGTGCCTGCTCTGTTAGTACATGGAGTGAGCTTGTTATGCTGCATTGAATTCCACACAAGAAAAACTTACTAGCTTAGGAAATTGCCTGTGATGATATGTTCAAACAGAGTCACTGTATTTACGAACTGGATTATTTTCTTGCTGATAAAGTTGGACAGAATTCCACAAGTCTCTGAAACAGCTTGTATTGTGGAAGCAGGAGAAGGGACTGGTCACAGGTTTTGCTTTGCAAGCCTTGCAGTTCAGAGCTGTAGCATACATGATTATGAATTACTAATTTTTTCAGTATCAGTTATCCCCATGTCACTTTTCAAGGGGAACATAACTACTGTTGTGTTGCCTTGATACCATTAAGCTTGTTGTAGTCTCCTGAGAACTCCTAATAATCAAGGCACAAAAAGCCCCCAAACCACACTGGGACCATAATGAGCTTCTTGATTTTCTTGCCTGAGATAATAAATGATGTTGTGTGTATCAAAGGGAAAATAAATGTAAGAAATCTCATTAGCATGTGGGAGTTTTGAGATCTAAGTCTGCGTCATAGCTCTGTTTCTGTGTTGACATGCGGTAACTAAGCACTGGTACAATATACTTAATTGTACTGTCTTTCAGGTTATTACCCCTGAAGAAATTATCCACCCTGATGTGGATGAGCACTCTGTGATGACTTACCTGTCCCAGTTCCCCAAAGCCAAGCTGAAACCAGGAGCTCCTTTAAAACCCAAACTGAATCCAAAGAAAGCAAGGGCTTATGGCAGAGGTAAGGACTTGGAGGGCTGAAGCTGCATCGAGCAGTAACTCTTCAGAAAGCTGGGTGGGGTTTTCTGCTTATGTTGAACTTCAGACCTACTGTAACTAACTGACTTCAAAGTTTCACTTGTATACTCTTGGTGTGGTGCCTGGTTTCAGAAATACATGGATATAGTCCAAAAGACACTCCTAGTTCTAACATGTAAATTCCCCAGTCTGAACCTGTTCTGCAAGCTGACAGCCTCCCATCCACAGCTGTAAGAAGTAGCATGATATGGGGCTAAAACAAACTTGGTGTGGAATTCAGGCCAGTGGTATTGCTGCTGATGGTTGATGATCTAGCAGTGAATGCTTCTTCTGATAAAACACTCCTTAAAAGAGGAAAACCTCATCACCTCACTATCTCTCTGAGCAAGCTCTCTGTAGAGTCAGTTTTCCATTTACCAGGCTCTATGTGTGTTAGAGTGGGCTGATTCTAAATAACTTATTTGAATTGATTGGTAGTGTGAAATTCTTTGCACATGTACAAAGGTAGGTTAGTAACCCTTGAGACATTAAATAGTGCTGAGGTTTTGCTGGAAAGGCTGTATTTGCTGATTGGAAGGACTTGTCCATAGATGTTTATGCAGCTTAAATCTATGTAGGCATTTTTTTTTAAACTGACCATTTAAATGGATAATTTCATATAACTGTTGATAAGGTTCTATTCTAGATTGGTGTACAGTCACAACTGAATAAGTAACAGATTTTTACCTTTAATATGCTTGGTATGTTGGAGGACATCTCTTCAGCATTACACTTGGCTCTCCATTTCATCTTAATTTTTTTTTTATATCTGGGGGCTGCTGTTGGTCCTTCAAGATTTTTAGAATGAGTGGGTTTCAGATTTGGGTGTACAAGAGTGAATGGAAAGAAACAAAACTTTCCTTATTTTTTTCTGGTTTTCTTATTTGCTTGTGGTTTTTTAAAATGGATTTGCTGTTGAAACTTAACTAGTGGAATAAATGGATATGGACATTATTTGTGCATTTGAGAGCAGCTGCTGCAGTCAGAGTGGGTTTAGCACCTGTCCAGCTTGGTGTTTATGTCCTTTGTTGGTGCCGTCCACAGCAAACCACAATATACAGACACGTTTTTCAGGCCCCCAATGTGTAAATGACTGATCAGCCTGCCTCAATCTGTCAAGATTGGCTTTAGTCATGTTTCTATTCATTCAAAAACTGGAATTACTTTGTTGTCTGCTTTCATGTGTGTGGTGGTTTGGAGCCATTGTAATAGAAATTATTTTAGAGTGAGTGGCTTTTCTTGAAAGATTGATGTTTTCCTGAAGTTAATTGCCAGAACAGAGTCACTGAATGTACTAATTGATAATTCTGACTGCCAAGATATGTCAGAACTGGAAGGTGATTTCAACAGCAAGGGGCTCAGTCTTTGACTGAGCAGAGTCTTTTGGACAGATGAGAAACAGGTTTTTGTGCTTCCAGAAAAAAATTACTGTCAAGTGTGAAGTGGGTCAGTCCTAGCTCTTTTTATTGCCATTTTTCATGTAAGCTGCTCATAACTTCCCAACACAAGCCTTAGCTGTAGCACACCACCCTGGGCACTGTGGGGGTTTGTGCTGGGGAGAGCCATGTGTAGAGCTGCTGTGAAATGAGCCTGCAGAGGGGATGTACAGAGCTGTGCAGGTCAGCAGGGGTGTACTAGGAATTCTCACTTAACCATCCAAAGCGGACCACTGAAAAGACGGTAAAATCTAGAAGATGAAATGTAGGCTAAGAAAGTGTGGTAACTAATGCTGTCCGGGCTGAAATTGTCTTCAGAGGGGGATAGTCAGTCCTTCTCCTTGTGCTTGCAGAAGGCAGGATGCTTAACTTGAATGCCATATCCTAATGCTTGTGGGATGGACTGAAGAGACGCAGAGCAAATTCATAGCAGTTTCAGCTAGATGATAATCTAGGGTTTAGTTTGAAAGAATGAATATGTCAATTGTTAACACCTTATCAGAATGCTCAGATTTCCTAGCAAAAACATGATCTTCCTTGCATTGCTCTCAAGTTACTGTTTTCTGAAGATAAACAAGTTCAGGAATTCTGTTGTTCACAACCACTTCCTTTAAAATCTATCAGACATTGCACTTTCCACTAATTGTGCTATGGAGCAGTAGTGCCCACGGTTTTATGAATCAGCCAAGAAATAATTGCCTTGGACGGAAGGGTATATGTGTTTGGGCTAGTCTGGAATCAGCAACTTTGGGAAGTTCTTCCACCCACTCAGTCTGACACCACCATGACAGATGTCATGACCTGGGACTATGTACAGGGAGGTGATGAAACCCTGCTGGTAAATGCATGCTGTAGCAGGCCCTGTGCTGAGGAATAAGGAAACTGTTTAAAAGTTAAGTGGAAACCACACTGAGTAGCAAGATTTTTATGGTTTTAAGAGGTTCCTGCATGCCATTTGTACACTGTTCACTCTGGCCAGGTAGTCTGAACGAATTGCAAAGAAAAGTAAATCTGAGCGGTGTCTGTACTGTTGGGTTTTGAAAATGGAGTGAGATGGGACAGTATAGGTAAAAATTGTCTTGCTTAAAATAAGTCTTTTGCCCTTGGCTCTAGGGTAATGCCTTCACCTGAAGGCTTCCCAAAATTTCTCTCCTGCCTCTCTAGTCACCCATCCTGTGGTGCAGCATACTTTAACATGTAGCTGTGTGAAGCAAAGCAGCTCCCAAAGATCAGCTAAATGCACATATCCTGCTTGCTGTCAGCATCAGCCCTGCACTTGCCAGCAGTGGGGGTGACCCTCAGTGCCTGTCAGGTAGCTTGCTTTCACCTGAATCCAGATACCCGCTGGGTTCCTGACTTGGTCGGAGATCATAAGATGAGTTGAGTGCCACACATTCAACCAGTTGTTAAAAGGCTTGCAATGAAGTAGAAGGCCTTATTGTGAGCATGATGCTCTGAACAGAGGGTAAAGAGGTGTCAGGAAGGAGTCTGAGGAAACTGGTGCTCGTGGTTTGCATGGGAGAATGGATTGGACAGTGTTTGGGCAGCCTCCTAACTATCTTTTGGGTTTTGTGGCAGCAGCTGATGTGCCATTCTGTATGTGTCTCACAGGGATTGAGCCTCATGGGAACATGGTGAAGCAGCCTGCCATCTTCACAGTGGACACCATCAGTGCTGGGCAGGGTGACTTGATGGTCTTCATAGAAGATCCAGAAGGAAACAGAGAGGAGGTATGTACGTTAAATGTCTTGTATGGAAAAGTGAATTCGGTCTGAATACTGTAGTTTTTGTGGTAACCTTCATCTTTCACAAGTGAGTTCTTAACAAATAAGTAATCTAAAAAGAAATTGCGAAATACCGTTTATCTAAAGTGCAAGAAGCCTCAAGTTTTTCTTCATAATTGCCTTGAAAAAATGTCACTATCTGCAATTAAGCAACACAACTCCAGTGTCCAGTAGTTGCAGAGCTTTAGCTTGACTGGCCAAGTACACTCTGACCTGCTTTTAGATAACATACATCACTAAATCACTGTCTGCCTTTACTCATTCTGCAAGAATGGCTAAAGCAGCTATTTAGATGCCATGAATCATTTTGAGTTAAAATGCTGGTTTTAATGTTTATAGAAACTTCTCATCCAAGTGTTCCACTTGATCATGTTACAACATTCCAGAAAAATACAGCTGTACATTGGACTTACTGTCTCCTCATTTTTGGCCTGCCTCAATAGAGCAATTAACAGCAAGGGAAAGGACTGGGGTGGGGAGAAGGTGGCTTGCTTCCTCTCTTGTAAAGAGAAAAGTAATGGGGTATTTTTCCATATGAGAAGTGGGGATAGCAAGGATCCCTGCTCTCACAGCAGCAAGTGTCTAACATTGCTGACTCCAGAAATAGTTTGCAGTATCAGAAAAGAGTTCAGCTGGCGTGTGTAGGCACAGCTCAATGATGGATGTATTTTCTCTCCTAGGCAAAGATAACACCGTCCAGTGACAAAAACAAGACCTACTCAGTGCAGTATGTTCCAAGGGTTACTGGACCTCACAAGGTAGGTTGTGTGTCAATAACCAGTATTCTCTTGCTAGACATGCTGCTCTGCTGGTTGTTAATGTGAGCCCCTGAGGGTTCCCTATTCACTGGTGGGTAAGAGCTGCCCCAGGCATCCTGAAGAAAAGCTATATTGATGTGGCCTTAGTTCTCCATCTGGCTTTTGGGCTGCTCCCTTCTCAAGGGAGAAAGAAATGTGTGTTGGGAGAAAGTGCATTTGTGTTTAGGTATCAAGTGCTACAGCTGGCTCTCCTCTCACCTGGGGCCACTTTATGCAACTCACAAAGCCAGTTTTGTGGGTTGTCACAGAGACACAGATGAAAACAACGGATTATTTCTATAAGGTGTCTCTTTGCTGATGGTACTGTACGCTGTAGAGGTTTTGCAGAGAAGGATTCCCTCCCTTTGTCCCTGGATGCCCACAGAAGCAAGTTTGTGATGGGTGATCGTGTTGCTTTGACACTTCCCAAGGTTGCTGGTCCCTACAGCCAGCCTGAAAACATAACATGCAATTTCTGCTGCCACTCTATTGCTGGATTGTGATCCACTTTTTATTGGCACACCCGCATTCAAGCTTCCATGCTGGTGTGGCTGACTCTGTAATCAATAGGACTTTAAGGAGGCAGCCAGCAGTTAGACTGTGTGGATGGGGGTGAGGGTTGTGGGATGGATGGTCCCTCACCTCTAAGGGAAAGACTCTTTGTGTTAGGAATGCAGGTGCTTGACCCTGGGCTTTGCTTTATGGTGGTGATCTGAGCTCTGCCTCTGCCCAACGGTTCTGATCTGATGCTGTCTGTCTCTAGGTTTCAGTCCTGTTTGCTGGGCAGCACATCTCGAAGAGCCCGTTTGAAGTGAATGTTGACAAAGCCCAGGGAGATGCAAGCAAAGTGACAGCAAAGGGACCAGGACTGGAGGCAGCAGGAAACATTGCCAATAAGCCTACCTACTTTGACCTCTACACAGCAGGTAAGCAGGATGAATGATGATGGAAGTCCTGCAGTTTCCTCGAATGTGAGAACCTAAGGCCTTGGAGAAATAGGAAAGCTGAAAAGTGGATGAGGTTTTGTAGCTCCATCAAGCTCAGAGGTGAAATAACAGCCGGGCTGCTCTGAAGGCTTCAGCTGTGTATGAAATATTTGAAGTGCAGAGCTGAGCTGGGGCAAGAGGGTACTAAGTTTTACCCAGAAATTTGCCATGAATTTGCTGGATGGCAGCAGTTAAGTTCCTGGCTGTTTTTTTCCCCCAACTCAGTTTAAACAGGAATGTGACAGGTTGAACATAAATGTGAAGGGTAAACTGTGAGCAAACTGTAAATGCATAGTGTGTTCTGTATTTAGCTCTACAGAAAGAACCTGCTGCAGTGCTACTTTGAGTTCATACTTCAATGATGAACTGGTTTCAACCTCTATTGTAATTATTAGAGGGCTACTATCTTCATTAGGGCATCTCCATCACATTATTTGTTACCTGCTATTAGGCCAATGCTGTAGCCTGGAGGAATGAGTCAATAAGATGCTACAAATGTTAATTCATTTAGAACAATGTGAAACTACTTAGGGCAGTTACTTGTAGCATTTAAACACCAAAATATGCTGAGTAGCATATTTTAAATTGCCTTCTGCCTGAGGGAGCTTAGGAATAAAATTAAATGTGGTTATAGTGAGGGAAGAATTATGTTCGGCCTCTAATTGGGAGAGGGAGTGGTCTGAATCATGTAAAGACATGTCTGGTCTCTGAAAGTGTATAGAAAACTGTTTTTGTTGTATGCTGAGTTGAATAAGATGTGAGAGCAGCAGGTGTCTGAACAAAAGTAAATACATACAGTCCAGCAGAGAGGATCCTTGTCAGACCAGCATTCAGTTGTCCAATCTCTTAATCTAAACCACTTCAAAGCTTGAGAGATTGAACTGACTGGTAAGGCTGTGGGCTGATCTGCAATAAACGTGCTACAGGGTGGTAGCATAGGGTAACCAGGCTGTGTATGTATATTCAGTACTATGTTATGAAATGCTGTGGCTGGAGTAGCAGAGCCCTATCAGTTTGACTTCATGGGCATGCCACCATCGTGTCTTGCCCACTCCCTGCTCAAATGTTTGGTTGCTGTCAGCAAAAGCTGAATACAGAGGCTGTGCCTAGAATTGGCAGCAGAGGATGGCTGGCTGAGCCCAGACAGCTGGCAGTGGTCTGAAACATGGTGCCTGTTGCTGATGGGGAAGCCAAGGCTCAGCTGGGCTTGTTTCCTTTGCAGGTGCTGGTGTGGGTGATGTGATCGTGGAAGTGGAGGATCCTCAGGGGAGAAGCCTTGCTGAAGTTGTTGTGGAAGACAAAGGCAACCAAGTCTACCGTTGCACCTATAAACCTGTTCAAGCTGGTCCTCACATTGTCAAAGTGACTTTTGCTGGGGAAGCAATTCCCAAAACTCCTTGCACTGTTCTTGTTGGAGAGGGTATGCTTTTTAAAAATGCATATACATGTAGATAGCCACTTTTCTCCTTGGATGTGATCACAGAATATGCTTGAATCTTGCCTTTTACATTCTCTGTACCTTTCAACATCTTGGTCCTGTTTGAGTGAGTCACCTGGGTACTCTCAGGGTAAACCAGTGCTCTCTAACAATAATATGGCTTTTGTTGCTAGTTTCCTTTCTGCCTAGACTTACAAATGTTAAGCTGCCCTTTGTATTTTTTTGAGTAATTTATGCAGCTATGCAGTGTCTTGCTCTTTTCCACCCTTGTTCCTCAAATGACTATATTTACTGTTTTCCTCCTTAACGGACACCTAATTTGCTTTCTGTTCCATCCTTACGTGCTCCTATGCTTTTAGATCTCTGCTCATCTCTCCTGAGCTACCCTCCATTTGTGGAATTTTGGACTTCACTGCTAATGGCTTCATAGTTGGTAAGAGGTGTGCAGGATGCTCCGTCATGTTTGCTTTTTGTAAGCTTCTGGCCTGCAGCTTGTCCCAGCCAAAAGGGTTTTTGGTTTTGTTGGGGTTGGGGAGGAAAGTTGCAAGCGAACTGAAGCTTTGTGTGACCCAGTCAGTGAAACTGGCTTAACCACAAGCTGCCTGACGCAGCTATGTAAGTGCTCTGCAAGCTGTTCCTGCTCCACGTCAGCCGTGCTCCTGTGTGTTCCCACTGAGCTTTCAGAGCTGGCAGATGGCACACGATCCCTGCTCACACTGTCCAGTGTAGAACACAGGGCAATATTGGCTGCTGCAGGGGTGAGGGGAAAACCTGTAAGCTGTTGTAATGAGTGAAAACCTAACGAGCTGCTTGGCAGATGTGTGCTCCTGCTGTAAGCACAGTGTGTTTGGGGAAAATGTGTGTTCAGTTTACAGTGCTGGGAAGCTGTGGTTGTTTGTAAGTCTCTTCAAACCTCTCAGGTCTCTGGCGTTGAAGACCTCATGACAGCTGGGATTGTGTAATGAAAACTGTTCATAAGTGCATGGTACTTTATTTCTGTAGCCACTCTGCAGGCCCAGAAAAGTGCTTGGAATAAAGAGGCCAAGATAAGCCTAAGCCATGTGTAGTCTTCTGCCCCTACCCGTGGCTGCTTCGGTCTGCAGAGGGCTTGGTGGCTTTGCTTCTGTGAAAGTGTGAACTGTGACAAGCAGGGGGGGTTTGATGTGACATCTTTTAACGAAGCACAGGCAAAACTCAGCTTTGCTAGTAGCAGTTATCCCAGTCATGTGCTTCTGAAAGACCAGCTCAATAATACTGTTCACTGGGGCTTATCTGCAAAAGGGACCCTTCACCCCACACTGCAGTGCACCTCAAGGAGAAGGGCATCAGGAAGGTTGTGTCTCTGGTAACTATCTCTTTGTGATAGCTTTGTAAAAGTCTTGTATTGATAACTGGCACTGAATTGGAAAGCAGCAGGGCTTCAGTGTTTTCTATCATTCTAAAAAATGGCCTTGGAGGGGGTCAGTGTTGGGTGGCTGCACCGACTGCTACTGCCTAAAAGCCAGGGGCATAGACAGCGACTGGGCAGACTCCCATCTGTCTGCCTTAATGCTATAACTTTGTGCTGAAAGCTAAGCTGGGGTTGCCCCGAGTCAACATTAAACTAAAGGTTGTCCCAGGCTGGCTAGGCTACCTGTATGCTGAGATCAGAGACAGTAACAATGCCTGAAATTGCCTTGCAGCCTGCAACCCCAACGCGTGTCGTGCCACTGGTCGAGGTCTGCAGCCCAAGGGCGTCCGCATCAGGGAGACGGCCGACTTCAAGGTTGATACAAGAGCAGCAGGAAGCGGAGATCTTGGAGTGACTATAAAGGGACCAAGTGAGTGTTGGGGTGAATCTGTGCTGTGCATGTGTTTTGGAGAAGGGGGAGGAACAGAGCCTGGGAAAAGGAAGAGCAGGAAGGAGATGGAACTGATGGGATCTGTAGAAGAAGCCGGATTTCAGAAGGTTTTATTGGTACTTTGTGTCTAGTGGGAAGGTTTTGATCTGCAGGGCTGGGTAAGATTATATCTGGTTTTAGTTCTTTCCATTTTAATGCATCAGTTAGCAAAACTGAGGACATCCATGCATCTGCCTGCCGTGGCCTCCAAGCTTTATGGATGAAGATGCAATATGTACCCAATCTGTGGAAGCAGGTCACATGCCAGGGTCTCTGGCAGGATGGAAATCCTGTGCTCATAAAGCTGGGAATAGCTCTCAGAGCTGTATTCCTGGTGGCACTGGCTGTTGGGCACACAAGCGGAGGAGGAAAGGAACCTATAGGCTAACAGAAACCATCTGTCAGGATCCATCCCCCGGTCCCTTGGTGTGTCCTGAGCTCTGGATATGGCCCTTTGCCTGGGAGGATGGGGGCACAGGGGCTGCTGGCTCATGTGGCCGCCAGCAGCAGTCCCTGGGTGGTACTCTGAGCCCGTCACCTCCCCCCGGCTGGGGCGGCACTCAAAGGTGCATTGTATTGCCTTCACCTCCTCCACTCACACAGAGCTCTGACTGTGTGGCTTCATGGGGGGGGGGGAACAGCAGACGTATCGATGTAAATTGTAGTGTATTAAGCTTTTCTCCCTAAATTCTTCATCTTGAAGAAAATGAAAAGTAGGCATTCCCTGCATACTTGTGGTTACAAAGTCTGACAAATGTTAAGCTTTTTTGTTTTAACATATGACACGCATCATACTGCAGACTAAGAAAATAAAACACAAGGGAACTTATTAAGTCTGGTAACTTAAAATACTTTCTGCTGTATTTCTTCTGGAAGTGTTTGCTGTCTTTGTCCTAGAGGGCAGCTATAACTAACTTCCCTTATAACCTGACCTTTTCTTTTCTGGTGGAAGAAATTTATTCTTGCAAGCTAAAATAAATACTAGAAAACATGAACTTGTCTGAGTAATTGAAAGCAGGATGGAAATTGTTAAGTTCAATTCTGAACTGATCTTTCAACAGAGGGCTTGGAGGAGTTGGTGAAACAAAAAGGCTTTATGGATGGTATTTATGCATTTGAATATTATCCAGCTACCCCAGGGAAGTACGTTGTCACGATTACGTGGGGTGGGCAAAACATCCCAAAAAGGTAAGTTAAAAGTAACTTTTTAGGTATTTTTGTGTCCTTCAGTGGGTCACGTAGCTGTTGGGCTTTTAAAGCAACGCTGCCTTATAAGAAGCACTGGGGAGACACGTTAGTGGCAAATGGTTGTTGTAACATTTTATTTTTAACAGCCTATTTTAGGGCTGCAGCAGCTTGACAAAGTTCTGAAGGGTGGTTTGCATCAGTCTTTCTAACCCAAAATCATGAATAAAAAAAGCTAATAAAACATGGTGGATCATGCAACTTGGACTTTTCTGTAAGATTTTGAAGGGATCTGTTATTTCAGTGTCCAGGACTATAGCAAACAGAGCAAGTATTTGGCGCTCAGGATTTGTGGTGGAAGATGTAAGCACATGATGGGTTAGTTGACCTCTCTGCTAGAAAGACACTCTGCTGGGCACTGTGCCACCACATGGTAGCATCTATTAATTTGGAAAATCCAATGTAAAGCCTCATTAAAATGCCTGGGGAAAAACATAGATGCTGTATTTGTCCTCATTTCTAATACCACGCTTGGTTTTTCTCTTGTAGCCCCTTTGAAGTTCAAGTGGGTCATGAGGCAGGTCCTCAGAAAGTGCGAGCCTGGGGACCAGGACTGCATGAGGGAATTGTGGGCAAGTCGGCCGACTTCGTGGTCGAGTCCATTGGCACAGAAGTTGGCTCTCTTGGTATGTTACTTGACTGAGTTTCCCTGAAATATTCATATCTTGCAATGCTAGCAATGAACTCATGAGAAACAATAGGTTTCCCAACAGTAAAAAACTATGTCTGTAATACATTGTGCTCTAAACACAACCATCTATCAAAGGCAAGTCTTAGAGACAGGACTGTGTGTGATGGGGAGGGTTAATCTGTGGTTTTGTGGGTTGAGATCCAGAAGGGAATGATGGATGATGGATCATCTCCTGTATTGCTGCAGAAGGGTGATTGAGAGATCAGGCATGGTTATGGCTAACAAAAAGCTATTTGTGGAAGTGGTGTTAAATTAGCAGCCACCGCAAACCTAACATGAGGAACCTACTTGTTCCTTTTTCAGGCTTCGCAATAGAAGGCCCTTCTCAGGCTAAAATCGAGTGTGATGACAAGAACGATGGCTCATGTGATGTGAAGTATTGGCCCAAAGAGCCTGGTGAATATGCTGTGCACATCATGTGTGATGATGAGGACATAAAAGACAGCCCTTACATGGCCTTCATTCGACCAGCTTCAGGAGACTTCAACGCAGATAAGGTGATGCATAGGAGTTCACCCGTGGCAGAGCATGTCTTGGATGTAACTACAGTAGAGATGTTTCTGAAGGATTCTGGTAGCAGACTCTTAAGCTGCCTTTGCTTAAAGCTCTGAATTTGCCAAGATCTTACCCAGCCAGATATTCCCCAGCTTTTTCTAATAACAATGTTGTGTTTTTGATTTAACATAATGAAAACTTGCTGAAGTAGTATCACATGCTTCATGGGATTTGTAGAGGAGGCAGGTTTTCATACGTAAATCATTTAGTTTTGCTTCTCTTTCTGAACTGCAAACTAATACTCTTGAGGTGCTCTTTTAGGTGAAGGCTTATGGCCCGGGCTTGGAGAGGACTGGCTGTATAGTGAACAATCCTGCTGAGTTCACAGTCGAAACTAAAGACGCTGGGAAAGCGCCTCTGAAGATGTATGCACAGGTAAAAAGCCAAAGGCAGCTATGTGAAACTGCTTTAATACTGTTGAGAAAAATGCATTAAGTATTTCTGCTCGCTTACACACCACTTAATTCTGGGCATGTGTAATTCACTCAAAGCTCTGTGCTTTGATCTGTGTAATGCAGTCAGGCAACAACTGAAGACAAAGTGACTTCTCTGTGGTATATGAAGTATATGGCTTTGCTTCCTTACTTGGAGTCTCCTCAGCAAAGCCAGGTGTAATTTCCTTGAGTTGTCATTTGGAAGCACTGAAGGTTCTCTGAGCCTGTGAATTTTCTGTGTGTTGTAGGGAGGTGTATGAATGAGCAAGTGTTAGATGAGGAAGACTTACAGGAGTGTAAACTGCATTTTCTTCAGTATTTCTGAGCTGCAGTTTTAGGGGAAAAAAAAACTGACCCATTTTGGAACAGTCTTGGGCTGTTCAAACTATGCAAACATTTTTGAAGTACTTGAACCTTCTGCTTGTATTACTGCTTTTTAGGATGGAGAAGGAAACCCTATTGATATCCAGATAAAGAGCAAGCCTGATGGTGTGTTTGCCTGCTCCTATGTGCCAGTTAAACCAATCAAACATACAATTTCTGTTGTCTGGGGAGGAGCCAATGTGCCCAATAGCCCATTTAGGGTAAGTACAGAGATGAATAGTTCTTAGTTCTAGCCAACTAGAACTCTGGTGCTCACAACTACTTGTTAGTCAAAGTAGAATGATGAAACCCTTCTGTGAACTTCAAGGAGGTGTGCCTTTCTGCTCGTTTTTTAGCAGTCTGTCCACTTGTATAAATCTTTCTGTTTTTACAAGCTCACATGGTGGTCTCCTATCAGCCCATCTGTGGTCTGGGAGGTTCATTTGTTCCTGTTTTCCTGTAGCCCCTCTCCAAGCAATGCTCTGTCTTGGCTGTGATCTTGAGTGTGGCAGAGATGTGTGATTCTGACCCTTGTGAATTTGTGTAGGTCCTTATAGGTCAAGGGAGTCATCCTCAGAAAGTCAAAGTGTTTGGACCTGGTGTGGAGAGAACAGGCCTGAAAGCAAGTGAGCCGACTCACTTCACTGTGGACTGCACAGATGCAGGAGAAGGTAAAGGCAGGCTGGGCTGTTGCTGTGGTATCAGAATCATAGGTAATGCAAGGAGGGGGGTTATGTACTGTTCCATGCTGGTTTTCCTTATTTAGTGGAAAAACCTTGGGAAGCAGAACATTGCAGTTGAATTGTAATCTGATCTGTTACATCAGTTAACGTGGTGACTCGAACAACTCCTGGAAATGGGAATGGTCTGGCTGTTCGGCTGGCAGTAACTGTGTAGTAGCAAAACCCCCATTTACTTTTCCTAGGTGATGTCAGTGTTGGAATTAAGTGTGATGCTCGTGTGGTCAGCAATGAGGAAGAGGACATAGATTTCGACATTATCCACAATGCTAATGATACGTTCACAGTGAAATACTCACCACCTGCCGCTGGGCGCTACACTATTAAAGTGCTTTTTGCAGGAGAGGTTTGTAATCTTTGTTTTGCAGCCTGATGTTTCTAGAATCTGATTATCCATCTGCTCTTTGATCACCAAGTATGTGCCAGTTCACAGCTGGCTCTTTCCATGTCATCTCACATGCATTTGGTCTGGTCACCGTTTCTGTAACAGTGCAAAAAACTAAAGCTTCTTTTGTAATACTTGGATGTGTGCAAGTGAGAGGGGTTGGCTCGGGACACTGAAGTTTGAGTGGAATGTGTTGGTCTGGCATAATGAGTGTGGTCTCCATGGTGGGGCAAGGCTGCTTTTTAAGGGATGAAAAACCTAAGTGACTCTCCAAGGAAAACGGGGGAAGAAAGTTTTCTTTAAAATTAAAAAGGGGAGAGAGGCCCCTGAAAATTGTCCAGTTTTTAACTTTGCCCTGGATTTTGAGTGATACTACTCAGTAAGGCAGTGTTTAAATGAGGTGAAATTTTACTCAAGAGGGTGCTGGAATTAGAGCTGAATTATCTTAAAATTATTATCTGTCTAATTTTGGCTAGTAAGGACTGACTTGGTTACTTTTGGAGTTGTGTTTCTGTTGCAGGAAATTCCTGCCAGCCCATTCAGAGTTAAAGTGGACCCCTCGCATGATGCCAGCAAAGTGAAAGCTGAAGGACCTGGACTGAACAAAACTGGTGAGAGCTGGGTTCATGTAGTGTGGCCAGTACTGGACCACAAGGAGCTGTTGCAGAGTGGTCACAGCCTGGCTGAGTATTGCTGGAATGCAGCAGGGTGGGGTGTCAGGCAGCTGGAAACAATGCCTTTCCCTTGGTTTTTTGCTTGACTGGGCTTTATTGGTACTGGATGCTTCTTGGGAAGTGTTTCTGTGTGTGAGCTATGTGTGAATTAGAATTAACATTTTTCCTCAGGTGTGGAAAATGGCAAACCAACACACTTCACTGTGTTCACCAAGGGAGCAGGAAAAGCGCCCCTGGATGTGCAGTTCAGCAGCTCGGTGCCGGGAGAGGCAGTGATGGATCTGGATATCATTGACAACTATGACTATTCCCACACTGTTAGATACACGCCCATACAGCAGGTAGGTCTGACGCCTGTAGCAATACAAGAGTGAACAACTCATGTTGCTGTAGTGCAGCAACCTCCCTCCCTAGTACCTGTGCACAGAGGAAAAAGCAGGAAAAACTTGCCAGGGTGTCCTGCTCCCCAGGATCCCTAAAGCCTGCAGTACAGTGGGGATTGGAAAGCAGTAATGCAGTTTTCTGGGTTAGTTATTAATAGCTTGCCATGGTTTTCTTTTCTGTGGAAAGAGAGGTATTGAAGCAGTAGCATACACTCACATCATCATTCCATACCTTATTAGTCAAAGAGGAAAGGTGGCAAACCTTCCCAGACTCTGCAGTGAAGCTGACTGCTGCCCCAGCTGCTCTGGGCTGCCACAGTCCTGCAGAGCTGGGGTTGTGGTGTGCTGCCTGTCAGCAAGCTGCTGGTGTCAAAAGGAACTGAAGTACAAACGAGAGCAGGGACAAAAAGAAGAGTTTGGGTGATGCTGCACTAGTTCCCAGTAGGAAAGTGAACAAGCTGGTGCTGAGGAGGGAAGCTGAGCTGCAGATTAAATGTGTCCAAGCATTTGTCTGCATTTGAGGTTTGCCCTTTGGCTGGAAAAAATGGAGTCTGACTTGGTTTGGTTCACAGAGAGGTGCTTCCTAGCAACACCATTAAAGAGCTGAAAATGGAAGCTGCTAATAACCAGAAGTGTTTTTCCTTATGCTATACTTGTGTGTCTGTAAAGGGCGACTAAACTTCAGATTGCATGAATCACATATTCCTGAGGACACAGGTGATCTGGTGCTGAGATTAAAGTGTTTTGCTGCTCTTGTTCTCCTGAACAACCAAATGAACTACTAGGTCATCTACACCAGCTTTCTCAAGTGGAGCTGTGTAAAAGTGGACTGATAAGGAAGACTGCAGTATTATTTAGCTCATAATGTTGGATTAGAATTCTTGGAAGCACCATAGAGCAAGCGTTTGTTTTTGGATAAAGCAGTTGCATGATCTCAGGATGTGGCTGGCGCGCCTGTTTGGAGAGGCTTTGGCTTGTTCAGTCAGGGTTGGTATGCAGAAGGAAGCACTCCTCTGTACTCTGTGCATTTGTGAGCAGTACCAGATCACTGTGTTTCACCTGAAAAGCAGTGGTGAAACAAGCCAGGATGCCCAAACCAGGTTTCCCACTTGGATCTTCCATCTGGAGAAGTCCTATGGGTCATGGAGCAGCTGTGAACTTATAGGGGACACTCACAGATAGCAGTGTCAGGAGAGCAGTGATTAAAAAGATACGAAAATAGGCTGCTCAGTAATTAGAGTAGCCTCATTGTCCCTCCAAGCTGTGAGCACACAGGTCTTTCCTGGACCCTGTCTTTCTCAGGTTCCTAAGCAGTAGCTTATGAATGAGACGCTGGACTCTTCAGAGCAGGGGAAGGACGGACTAGGTAGTTAAATTCCTGAGGGGCAGCGTCAGCTGCAGAGCAGCCTTGGTTTAGTGCTGTTTATTCGGCCTTATCTATCTCGTGGTGTTGCTACAGCTACCCATGTGTGTGTTTTCTAAAAACAACCAAAAATAATCATGGAAGCTATTCACTAGCTTGCATGAAACATCCATGATTATTTCACTTGGGAGCCAAACTGGCCAAGAATGAAAAGTAAGCAAACAGTGAATATAGCTAAAATATGGACTGCGGTAGGAGAGAATAAAAGGAGCACACATCGTGGGCTGGAGCTTGCCATGGCTGTGCAGCATTCCAGCCAAAATACACAAGAGCATTAATCTTTCTGACTTGTAGAGCTTAAACCCCTGGTATTTCAGATGCTGTAATAATACGGCCTCTTTGCAGTCTTAGCTTTGGCCTCTCCGTGCAGTGGAAGGGGATACCTGGTCTGGAGCACTGGGACATTCATTCAGCTGTCAGGTCTGAGTGCCGAGAGGGTGGGAGCCAGCCTGAGCTGGAGCCTTTGCCAGGCAGCTTGAATATAGTCTAATTAAATGTTGGAAAGAACTGTCTTTCTCTCGCTTCCTGTATTAAATAAAAACCATTTAGTACTTTGAAGGGCTGCAGTGGTGTGAGAGCTTTAGTGTCCATAAACCAGTAAGTTTGGCTGTGGCCAGATAAAATGGATTAGTTGATGTGGTTATGTGCTACTTGGGTGTTGGTGTGTCTGTACAAAGTGAGGAACTGAGCTAACTTGTAAATTCTCCAACTAGGGTCCAATGAAGGTTTTGGTGACTTATGGTGGTGATCCTATCCCTAAAAGCCCTTTCACAGTGGGCGTTGCTGCTCCGCTAGACCTAAGCAAAGTTAAACTCAATGGACTCGAAAACAGTAAGTACCTGTTGGCTGGAAACCTCTGAAGGGTCTCTGGAGTATGGGTGATAGCTAACATGTCCTTCTGGAATAGGAACAGGCAAAACAATCTCCTTTTTAACTTGTTACAGCTGGTTATCAACCAGCTCCAACTTTATAACTTGACCACTCTTATTGAGGTGGTCCTCTTGAGGACTGATTTTTAATTTAGATTTCCTTTTTTTCCTCTTTTGCAAAAGTTACATAGTAATGTGGATAAAACGTGTTGAGATTGGGTCCTTCATGGGGAGCAGAGCTGGATGTTTCACCAGACTGAGCACTCACTGCTCTGTTTCCCTCAGGGCTACACGGCTGTTTGTTCAAATGTATCAAGCTGATACAGTGCACAGTGTCATTCATAGTGTTTTTGTTTTCCAAAAGTGGAAGAACTTAAGGCTGAAATATTGTTGCTTTCCTGAAATGAGCCTCTGATACTGTCAGACCACATCTTACAGGCTTGTTTTCCCCTGTAGCTTTGTAGCATCAATTAACCAAAGCATTTGGTTTTGGTTGGTTTTTTTTCTTACTTGGCTTGGGAGGGTTTTTTGCCCGCAGAGGGATGCAGAGTGGGCAGGGCTCTGCCAGTACCTGCTCCCTCAGTGATATGTGCATGGAATGTTCCTTGGACCACTGTCTGATGTTAAGTAATGTAATATGGGTTTTGTCTTTTTCAGGAGTGGAAGTAGGGAAGGATCAGGAGTTTGTAATTGATACCAAAGGAGCTGGTGGGCAAGGTAAACTGGAAGTTAATATTTCCAGTCCTATGAGGAAAGCTGTGCCATGTCTGGTGGAACCAGTTCTGGGTAAGGAGTGCAGCACTGCAAAATACATCCCACGGGAAGAAGGACTGTATGTGGTGGATGTGAGTTATGATGGCAACCCAATCCCAGGGAGCCCCTACACTGTTGAGGCCACGTTACCTCCAGACCCCTCCAAGGTAAATGAATGGTTTAGGTCTGTAACAGCAAATGATACCTGAAAACTGAATTGTGGGCTATTGCGTGAGGCTTGGCTTGGTCTTGGCCAAAACAGACCGAGGAACATGCTTACTCAGAGCACTCAGTGATTCCTTTTGCAGCCTCCATGATGTGTAGAATTCATGCCTGTAGCACTGTATTTGAAAAAAACATTGAACTAATCAAAAACATGGCATGCATCCTGCATAATGTGGCAAATTTAAGTATTGCTCCTAATTTAATAGAAGTCTGTCTGATAAGCATTTCTGATGTATTAAGATGCTTTTTTCTAAGGAAATGTATTACAAGAAAAGTATGTGTACAGCCATAAAATATTTTAACATTTCCACCTTTTATATCCCATAGCTATATAAAAACAGCTATGGTGAGATTATAAATATCCTTGCCTAGAAACCTCTTTGGAGGAGAAGTACCAACTTTACAGTAAAAATGGGATGAGTGGCAAAGGAGACAGTGCTTTCTGTGTATTTTTAAGAGACTGTTAATCGAGTCCCACATACAAACAAGTCTAACTAGGCGGTCTTCTGGCAATAACATGGAAAAGGCAGTTTGGCTCAACTGCATATTCTCTTCTAGGTAAAAGCTCATGGTCCAGGTCTTCGAGGGGGCCTCGTTGGGAAACCAGCCCAATTCACAATAGATACCAAAGGGGCAGGAACTGGAGGTTTGGGTTTGACAGTAGAAGGCCCGTGTGAAGCTAAAATTGAATGCTCAGACAACGGCGATGGAACATGCTCTGTCTCCTACCTGCCTACGAAGCCTGGAGAGTATTTTGTAAACATCCTCTTCGAAGAAGTTCACATTCCTGGTTCACCCTTTAAGGCAGACATAGAAATGCCATTTGATGTCTCTAAAGTCGTTGCCACGGGCCCGGGTCTGGAGCGTGGTAAAGTAGGTGAGGCAGGGCTGCTGAATGTCGACTGCACAGAAGCAGGTCCTGGGGACCTGCGGGTGGACATGGTGTCAGATACTGGTTCCAAAGCCGAGATCCAGATCGATGATAACAAAGATGGAACTTACGTCGTTACCTATGTGCCACTCTCAGCTGGCATGTACACGATCAAGATGAGATATGGAGGAGAACAAGTGCCTAAATTCCCAGCCCGGGTCAAAGTGGAGCCAGCTGTGGACACAAGCAGAGTTAAAGTGTTTGGACCAGGAGTGGAAGGAAAAGGTGAGAATAACTGCTGTTACCAGAGTTTGCAGGATTTGCAGTCCCTTCTGAGTATTCTGAGCATTGGAAGTTGTAGAAGCCTTGCATGTTTCCATGGTGATCCTTGGACAGATGCAAGCCTAATTATGTTCCCAAACAAGTTGTTTATCATTCTGCTCCACCAAATGTTTTGTTGTTGGAAATATATGCACTTCTTGAAGTGACTCTTCGAAATATTTCCTGCAGATGTCTTCCGAGAAGCTACAACTGAGTTCACTGTGGATGCTCGACCTCTAACAAAGGCCGGTGGTGACCACATCAGGACACAGGTCACGACCCCATCTGGCTCCCCCACAGACTGTCTCATCCAAGACAACGCTGATGGAACATATTCAGTAGAGTACACGCCATTTGAAAAGGGTAACCTCGGGGTTTGTTTTCTTTTACTTGAAAGGGGAAAACCAAGAGCAAGCAGCTCTTCTACCACTTTCATTTGGCAAACTCCTGAGGTCTGCCAGTAACTTGTTGGCATCTTTGCAAGAGGTCTGCCAGTAGAGGAGCTAGTTCTGCAGGAATTAGCTCTATTTTAACTTGAAGACTTTTACGGTAACTTGGCTTTAGAAAAAAAGTGTGTAGATGGCATCTCAGTTACAAAACACTAGTTAAGTCTTGTGAAATGCAGGAGGAAACTCTTACCTCTATACTGACATTTGAGTCTGTAGAATCTTGTAGAATGATGTTAAGTGATAAGTGTATTTGGGGAATTCAGGACATGTTTCCCTCTTCTTAACAGGTCCGCACACAGTCAGTGTGACGTATGATGGTGTGCCTGTGCCGAATAGTCCCTTCAGAGTGAATGTCACAGAGGGCTGCCATCCATCACGTGTGAAGGCACAAGGACCTGGACTCACAGAAGCTTTTACAAATCAGCCAAACGCCTTTTCAGTTGTCACCAGGTGACAGGGCCTGTTTGATCTTGGAGTGTCCGAGGGGGAAGAAGTTTAGTGGTGTGCACAATGCAGGATGCTAAACTCAGTACAAATATTTATAAAAAGGTCAAGCTGTGTCCAGCTGATGACTGCATGTAATCATCATCTACTTTGTTCTGCAAACATTCAACATTAGGGATTGATAGTTATTGAGGAGCAAATTCTAGGAAAATGTGAGTGAGGTAGTGCTGAACAGCTTTGCATGCCAGCACATGCTGAAGGCTGAACATCAGAAGTCAGGATACTGCATTTCCAAAAAGGATGAAAATGCAGCTATAGCATGTGAAGGCTACAAAGCTGCTGTTAGAAGCAGGTGATTGTAACAATGTGTTTCTGTCTTGCAGAGGGGCAGGAATTGGTGGCCTTGGAATAACTGTTGAAGGACCTTCAGAATCTAAAATTAGCTGTAAAGATAACAAAGATGGGAGCTGCAGTGCCGAGTATGTTCCTTATGTTCCAGGAGATTACGATGTTAACATCACGTATGGAGGAGAGCATATTCCTGGTAAGAGCTCTTGCTGAGTGTCTTTCAGAAGAGGGAAAAAGTCAAACTAAGGACTCAGAGTTCTCAATTGGCAGCATCTCCGTTGTGTTGTGGGATGTTGGTGTGATTTTGACTTTCTGCTTTTCCTCAGAATGCAGGCAGAAAAGGCAGTGGCATTTGCTCGAGTGGGTACAGATGAATGGGACAGGGAAAGGGACACGAACACTTGACAAATAACTGGTATTATGCACAAGTGGTGTGTAATAGTTTAGGTTATGAAAGTAGCCCTTTGGTATGTAGATGCCTTCAAGATCCTCTTCTGCAGTAAGAGGGTCTAATAGGTGATTCTGTTACGGGGATTTTATTAAACACTTCCATTTTTGGTTACTGCAAAAAGCATAGTTACTGTTCCCTAAACCAGACATTTACATGTGCATGCATTGGCACTGGATGTTTCCTGTTGGTCCCATTCTCTTTGACAACATACCAAACCTGGTAAGATATGAAGGAAACGCATTGCCTCTGTGATGCTTCACTTGCACTTCTGGTCTCTTTCATGTTTGTTTTTTTTTTTTTTTTCCCTGAGGTATGAGAAGCAGATGGATCAGAACAGAATTGTTGTCAACAATTCTGTGAAAATGTAGAAGCACCATCATTATATTTCAGGCTTTTGCAGAAGCAGAGGGGTAGTGTGGAGGCTGTGGGGTTGTCATTCCTGCCTGCAGCAGAGGGATAGTAATAAAAATGCCTAAGGAAAAGTAGGGGGGAAAAACCTTTCATTATCCGTAACTGTTAACTTTGTGGTGTTTAACGCTTGCTTTGTCAACTTCCAGGCAGTCCTTTCAAGGTTCCTGTGAAGGATGTTGTGGATCCCAGCAAGGTGAAGATAGCAGGGCCAGGTCTGGGAACAGCTGTTCGAGCCAAAATCCCACAGTCCTTCACTGTAGATGCTAGCAAGGCAGGAATAGCACCTCTTGAGGTGGTGGTGACAGGACCCAGAGGTAAGAACCAAAGTATTCCATCTAGCTGTGCCCACATCTGTGTTTGGGCGGGTAACATGGTCCTGGCCCTGCTTGCAAAGGTGACAATGCCACTTGAACGAGCATTTCCCTCTGTTCCTGTTCATCCTGCCCCTTGACAGTTAGACACTGTCTGTGGTGGCTTTAGCCTAATCTTCAGGGC
Organism: Pardalotus punctatus; assembly: GCA_013400915.1. Taxonomy (NCBI): domain Eukaryota; kingdom Metazoa; phylum Chordata; class Aves; order Passeriformes; family Pardalotidae; genus Pardalotus; species Pardalotus punctatus. The sequence goes on from VZTX01008041.1 coordinate 166,005, forward strand.
TGGGAGAAGTGATGTGAGTAGCCATCACCAGTGAACAATTATGCATTAGTTTTAGACATCAAAAAGTAAATCCAAAGTCTAACATGTGAACAGTGATTTGAGAAACCTGTGTCACTGGATTGCAGGAGTCTCTAAGTCATGGTGAAACTGCCCAGTGGTCCCCAGAGAGCAACAGGGCCCTCAAGTGATAGCATTAATGGTGTTTGCATTAACCTAGAAAGCCAGGTCTGAGTGACACAGCATCTTGGCAGTGAGTAACTGCTGGCTGCAAGTCTCACCTTGCTGAGAGCTGCCTCACCATTGGAGTGTCAGGTCCTGCTGTGCAGGTGCCCCTCAGGTAACACTTCTTTAATTCTAGCGGATGAGACGGATTCCCAGGGATGGCGCTCCCCATTGAAAGCAATTTCGGATTTCTTTAAAGGTGGTCCAAAGGGTGACACTGAGACAGGTTTGAACTCTCACTAGCTACTAGCAATTTTGGCTCTTGGAAATCCAGTTGGCAACAGCAAGAATCATCTGGAGGAGGGAGTGGGAACCAACGGTGTTGCTTTTAGGCTTTGCATGGCAACTATATACGTTTCTTTTGTGCTTGCTTTACTACTAATCCATTCTGTGTTTTAAAGCCAACTTGTAATTGTAGACTGCTTTGTGTGTTGATCTGAACTGATATGTCACATAATCTCTTGTAGATTCAGCTTAATGCAAATTGAAATAATTGATCCTGCTTTCTTAGGTCTTTGGCAGCTTGTGGGGTGTTCCTGCCTAGGCAGCTAGCCTGCCTTTCCAAACACCTGATTGTGAAAGACTCAGCTGATGAATGCTACACACCAACTGGCTTTAGGGCTCAATTCTGTGCAGTGAATCCCAGTAATAATATGTAATCTTGTAGACAGTTCAGACAATTATAAGCATTACTCGTTTTCTGTCTTGAAAGATCTTCAATGCACTTTTAGCAATTGCTCTTGACCTAGACTGTACAGAGAGGCACATCTTTCTCCAGTATTTTCATGCTAACTTTTGTTTACAGCAAGAAGATGGGAGCCCAGAGAGCAGTGAATAACAAATCTATCTCAAGTCAGTGGCTTTGAATGCAAAATAAGGGAAAGTGATCATTGATCCATGCCTGCTGCCTTCATTAAAAAAAGAAAGATTGAAATTCAGCTTGTTGCCAGCTGTAAATGAGTAGTGCATCTTGGAGCTTTGCACAGCAAATGACTGTATTTTAATATTGCAGCTGAGAAAATAATGTGTTGCTTTTTTAGGAGTTGTGGGACCTGTTAATGTGGTAGACAATGGAGATGGCACCCACACGGTGGTGTACACCCCTGTGCAGGAGGGACCCTACATGATCTCTGTCAAATATGCCGATGAAGAGATTCCTCGAAGGTAAGGTGATGAGAGAAACGTTGGAGAACTGAAGATTTAACAATCCAACTGTGTTCTCCCAGCACATGAGCGCCATTTAAGGACTGGCTGTGGTCCTTTTTACTTAACCAGTGTAGCTGCTTGCATGACTTTAGGGTTCAGTGGTGTTTTGAGCCCAGTGCACCTGCAGCAGACGCTGTAGGCGAGGTGTATCCTCGTGTACCTCCGTGTGTACTGCAGCAACTATCAGCCACTGACTTGGGAGGAGGGGAAATAATGGGTTTTTCTTTAAGTCCCTTCAAGGTGAAGGTGCTTCCTACGTACGATGCCAGCAAAGTGACAGCGAGTGGACCAGGGCTCAGTTCCTATGGTATTCTAGCCAGCCTGCCTGTGGAGTTCGCTGTGGATGCTAAGGATGCTGGGCAGGGACTTCTGGCTGTACAGATCACAGTAAGTAACAAAACCAAGCAGGACAGGAAACATGTTTTCTGGGTGGGCACGAGTCTCTCCTTTCAGAAGTGTCCGCAGCTTTATCCTAACATACCCAGTGTCCTGGAGACTGGGCTGCTGGCTGGACCGTAAGGTCTGGTACATGGAAGTCTTGTATTCTGCATTTGTGAAGCTTTTGGGAGTGCTTTTATGAAACTTCTGTCTTAAAATCATCAGCTATGCTGTATTTGTTTCTTGTTTAACGTTACACTCTGCAAGTGCCCAAAATGAGATAGTTACTTTTAAGATTATGAAAATACTGGCATTTGAAATGGAGACAGTCTTCTAGTAGTGTAGTTCAGCAAGGCCATGAGATAATGACCACTCTTGAGCATCACATTGTGATAAATCACCACACGCATCTCCCTCAAGGTTGCCAAAAGTCATAAGCTGCTTAAGGAGATACTGCAGGAGTGTTTTGGTTTATCTCTGTTACTACTCTTTCTGAAGTTTCTGGTGCCTGGACTCTGTAGCCTCACTCTGTGCTTAGTGGACTGTAAGGCACATAGCTCAGTTTTGGCATGCCTAGGTCATGGCATGGCTGGTTGTACTTGCCATTCTACATTCTTGCTCCTGTCCTGTCTTAATGCCTGCTCAGGTGCACCAAAGCAGTTGGTTGCATGCCATTCTGGCATGCAAGTGTGCTCTTAAAGGATCCAAAATGCTTATCAGAGCTGCCAGCCTGGCTGGGGCTTTAAAGATCAAGTTCCACAAGTCCCATATGGTGGAAGTGCATAGGTGATCCTCTTGGCAGCATTTGCATCTTGTTCTGAGTTGTTGAATGTCATATGTTACTTCTTTCAGGAAAGCTTGTGAAAGCTCTTTCATGCTGTCCCTAAAATCTCAAGTCCTTTGCAGCTTATACTGCACCCCAGGCAGTGTTAAGTCATAAAATACAAAATGGAGTCAACGTGGTTCCCTATAAGCAGGCTTGGAAGACTTTCTAAAATGCTTTGTGCTTTGCAGCTGATGAGGAATGGTAGTTGAAGGGGCTGCATAGACCTGGTTTTGATTGTGGACTTGGCAGTGTGCCAGCAGGAGAATGCCTTTTGCAAGAGGGTTGACAGCAGACTCCAGTAATGCTTCCCCCTGCCCTCAGACCTTTCAGGGAGCAGCTGCCCAAGGCTACCCAGTGCATACTCAGGACAGAGCTGCACAGTCTGACTTCCCATCTGTGCCTCAGGGATCTGGGAAGTGTTCTTCATTTCCAACAGCAGTATGACAGTGAAGCCTGAAACTTCTTACAATTAATATAAAGTTCATTAAAATGGCTTGCTGCTCTTATAAATATTCTCATGTCAACCAAAGAGTAGTTAACAATAGCGCTGATTGTTTTATAGTGGTCTGATACCTTTCTGCTCCTAATAGTCTATTTTTGTCACTAGTCTGTGAGCAAAATATATTTAAACTTCAAAAAGCTGCAGTTCTGTGTCTGTTTGAGACCATCTAAGTACAGTTGTGAACAGATTTGATGCCCTGCTAAAGAAATTCAAAACCTTCACAGTGCCTAAATCTTCTGGTTTGCCTTCCTCAGGACCAAGAGGGCAAACCCAAGAGAGTGGACATTCATGACAACAAGGATGGCACTTACACAGTCACCTACGTTCCCGACAAAACAGGCCGCTATACGATTGGCGTTAAGTATGGTGGAGATGATATCCCAGCCTCTCCCTATCGGATCCGGGCATCTCCAGCTGGGGATGCCAGCAAGTGTTTGGCCACGGGTGAGTGTCTGACTCCTTTCTTTGTTATTGTTTGTTCTAGGTGTAAAGCTGCCTTCTGAGCATGATACGGTTGATGTGATGGGTGTAGAAGACACGTTAGAGACTTGTGTAATCTGGCTGCTCTTACAGAAGGGGTTTTCCCAAAGATAAAGAAGTGTCCACCCTGTGGGTGAGCAGGGATCTCTTGCAGCCTCTAGTAAAATCTGTCAAACTGCCTGGGCTGTTGTAAACAGCCAGATGCAACTGTCTGATGTTTATTTTGGCATCGATAAATCCTGCTGAGAACTTTCAGTGAGGTTGATTTAAAAATAATACATATGTGTGTGTCCACTACATCATGCTCCTTGCGCTGTAAGTGTTGCAAGAAGTTTTTCATTTCAAGCAAGAACAGAATGAATTCTGAAGATGTAAACAGGTGGCCATGTGCTTCTATATTAGCAAAGCCTGTTCAGTCTGGGTGTTACTAGTGGAGGTTTCTGCTGCTTTTCTGTCTGGTCAAGGTTGGCCTGGCTCTGAACAGGCTTTTGGGAAGGAGAGAACCTAAAGATAAGATATTATTATGACTCCAAAAATCGTTGCCTTGGTGTAGGGGAGGGACTTCAGATTTGTTGCTGTAGGAGCACACAGCTTTGTCCCTGACCTGCTCTCAGGGTGGGTGTTCATCATATGGCTTTGGGCTGGTCACCATGCCATGCTCCCACCTCCTGGAAGGCTGTGGCACAGAGCAGGAGTGACAGGGAACTAGTTACAAGAATGCCACTGAACATTAAGTCCCCTGACTGTAGAATAAATAAATAAACTAGGCAAGGCCAAATGGAACAGGGAAACCTAATCTGTTGTTGTAGACCTATGAGAGTGTGTGGGCATTGTGCTGGACCTGGGCATTGTGTAGTAGTTACAGTGCAGCTGAGGCCTGTCCAGGAGCTGGCTGCTTTCAAGTTGTTTTAAACAGAAATACATTCCTAGCACAATGGAAGAAAAAAAGAGGTATCCCCTTTGCCTCAAAATTTGTTTAAAAGATACCTTAATGGGTAAATCTGATACTCTTCCAAGTAACTCAAATCATTAACTATTCAGTGTAACTGAGATGGAGATTACTGCCAGATGCTAGCTAAAATTTCCCCTTTCCAAGAACTGCTTCTGATTGTGTGCTGTAAAGCTGAAATACAATCACTGTAGGAGTCAGTGCTGGAATACTGCCAAGGTATTAAACCAGCAGGTTTGTTGCCACTTGAAAGAGCCATTTACCTGGTAACAAGTGCGGGTCAGAAGCAGGAGTACTCAAAATGTACTACTGCAAATAAGACATAATAGTTCTCATTTAAACACAGTGTTCTTCAAGCTAGATCTGATTGCTACAATTTGGGCATTGTTGCATGATATTCTTTTTTTGGGATGTGTGGCAGAACAGTGGAAAATAGTTTGTGGATAATGGAGGAAATGTAGCCATGGGTACTACTGTGCCCTTTTATAGCTGCTTACACAGGGAGGTTCATGTTAAAGCAGTGCAGCTGAGTTGCTGGCTGGGCAGAAGAAAGTGCCTTTGGCTCTGCATAAAGAAGTAGGATGATAAGAGTATGGGTTAAGGCGTTGCTTTCTTCAAACTTAGCTTTTATCCTCTCTGTTCCCATCCAGCCTCTCTGATTGCAGAGGAGAAGGAGAGCTGGTAGCCAGCTTTTGCATACTGCTGTGCTGACCAATTTTACAAATGTCCCTTGTTGTACATCTGCTCCTAAAACCACATCTGTGCATCCCTGGGACCAGTGTCTTGGTGCTGTGCTCCCCAGGCGCCTTGCAGGCGGCCTGCCTGGGAAGACTGTACTCTGAACACTTTCTGTAACGAAAATTGCCTTGTAGGTCCAGGAATTGCTCCCACTGTGAAGACTGGTGAGGAGGTTGGTTTTGTGGTAGATGCCAAATCAGCAGGGAAGGGAAAAGTGACGTGCACCGTCCTCACGCCAGATGGGACAGAAGCTGAAGCAGATGTTGTTGAAAATGAGGACGGGACTTACGATATCTTCTACACTGCGGCCAAACCAGGAACCTATGTGATTTATGTCCGCTTTGGTGGGGTGGACATTCCCAACAGTCCTTTCACCGTCATGGTAAGCCAGTTCTAGAAGTTCCAGAAGTACCTCCCACTCGGATTCCTGCTGCCGTGTTTTATTTAGCAATAGGTTAACTCTGTGTGTAAATGTTTGTTCAGACATTTATTAGGCTAGCAGGAGCTAATGAATCCTTGTTCCTTGTAGAGCTGATTTTGAACAGGCAATACAGTTAAGTGAAGCGGGATAGAAGCCATCAGAGGATGAAGACTTGGCTTCTCTGAAGAAATTTGTTTTTCATTTCCTGACTATGTAGCTCTTTTTCTAAATGATGTAAGCGTGGTTGTAATCAGCCTCTACAGCTAATTACGTTAGCCATTGTCAGATACAGTGCTTTGCCTTCTCTGTCTCTCACTTTTTATTAAGTTGACCCCAAAATAAGGAATGGTCTGCTGACAGATCCCAGGGAAGTAGACTGTTAGCTCACACTTAAAAATTATTTGTAAGTGCCAGTTAAACTGTTATAGCCAAATTCCCCCTCCTTCTAATTATCTTCCTTCCAATGTGCAGTACTCCACATTTAGCAAACAATACCCCAGCCCCCTGAGAAGCAGACTAGGTGCCTCTCAGGGCTCACAGAAGCCCTTCTTGTGAAGAGCAGCTCTCTGTGTTGGCAAAACAATTCCTGGTCTTGTAATCTCAGCCAAAGTAGCCTCTGATGCATCTCACTCCATGAAACCATGGGACTGTACTTGTGCTGAGTCTGGATGGAGCTCATGGGTGAGTCCTTGGGGCCAGCAACACTGGCTCTTCCTACCTGTCATCCTGGCAGATTGCTACAGGTATCTGAAGATTTCCTTGAGAGAAACAACTCCCTTGGTCACTGCTCAAGGCTCACCACAGGAAATGCCTCTCGAGGTCAGGGAGCCCAATCCTGGCCAGCCAAAATTCCCACTTCCTAGCTGACTGATACAGTATGTGTTTGACTTGGGTGTCTCAGCTAGGGACAGAGAACACTGAAACAGCAGCATTTCTGTTTTGCATTGGTTTTCTTAGTGGAGTCCATCCACGCAGAAGTTTCCAGTGGGTTATTTCGTTAGGGTGTTTTGCAGTGGCGTAAATGGGCGGGGGGGCTGGGCTGGCTGAGCCCAGGGGAGCTGCCTGCGTGGGTGTCAGCCCCAGCCACTCGTGCTGGGTTAATGGGAGAGCTGGGAATTTGCAAGTCATCCTCTTGGCATGCCTGGTGAGAAGAGTGGCTGCGCCAAGGGAAAACACATTCGGTGTCTTGACGACGCAGTCTCAGCTATGAATCAGAAGAATGGCTTTGCTGCTATGGCTGGACGTGGGCTGGGTCATTCACCCAAGTGCATGAGCCCGAGCAGCCTTCCCACGGCAGCTGGCTCCCCTGCCTCCCAGCTGGCACGTCGTGCTGTGCAGCACTCGGGGACTCATATCTTGGGTTTAGACCTTTCCCTTCCCTCACTGCATCAGTCCCATAAGAAAGCAACTCTGATACTCAATTCCACCAGTGTTCAGGCCTGGCTTTCAGCTTCCCTCCCAAGCATTCAACAGTAGCCCATACTGGCTTTGTCCTTTTGCTGTGCCACTGGTGGCTTCCCCCAGTGCCTGCAGATAAGGGCAGTTTCCCAGCTTCCCTGACTGGATCCAGGTCTTTACTATTGCGAGAGGTTTGGGAGGGCAACACAGTGGGAGGAAGGCGTTGAATTGGAAGGAGCTGTGTGTACTGAACTGTGAAAGGTGTGAATGCCTCTATGCCAGAGTAACATCTAATAACAACTAACCTGCCTCTACCCTTGCCCAGGCTGTAGATGCAGATGATGTCGCCGCACAGTCGCAGGAGCCAGTGGGCGCGTCCCCGCCCGGATTCCGCCCTTGGGTACACAATTTTTAAATTTTTCAGCTGTTTTTTCCCCATCTGTGTTCCATTTCAGATGACAGCCTGCTTCTTGGGACTGCTTGATCGCTCTGGTCATTGTGTTCATTCTTTCTGTTTCATCAATTGTTCTTGGGATCCAGACCTTGTTTTTTCTTTGCTGCTTGAAGGGAGTCTCCAAATAATTCATGTAAACATGAAGAGGATCATTGCACCCACAGCTTCCACTTCTGAAATGTCTACTGTTGGCAAAAGCACCCTGAGTGCACCGCTTTGTTTTCTCAGTAAAATCACAGTGTCTTGAGTTCAGAGTTGCATTGTGAAACTTGTTTCTTTTGTCCATTTTGTGTTGCAATCATTCTGCCCCATTTAAAAATCACTTTCTCTTCCAGGCCTTAAGCAACTAAATCCTCTCAGATGGAGCCACTTTGGGTCTTGTGTGCGCTACATTGTCTTCCATCCCTTTGTGTTCCATTTTTTCCAGCATGTCTTCCACCCGCGCCGTGTTTGATTTGCTCTGCTCTGCGGTGTGGTGTTGTGAAGGAGAGCTTGGCCGGACGCTGCTCTGGTTGAGCCCAGTCCTTGGCTGGCTGCAATAATCACCGCACATTCTCTTCTGCTTGTGCTTGCAGTGGAGTTGCTCAGCTCTAGTTTGGCTCTACTGTCGTTTTTGAAGTGACCCATCTTTTTGCTTGCTTTAGGTTACAGAAGAAGCTTACGTCCCGGTTGGAGACATGAATGGCATGGGGTTCAGGCCTTTTGATATGGTTATCCCATTTGCTGTAAGGAAAGGAGAAATAACAGGTACCTGGAGTGCCTCTCAGGGAGGTTTATGCTTTTTGTTAGTGTGTTTATCCGTTTGCAGCTAACAGACTGGGTGGTCTAGACCACAGTGTGTGGAGGAAGTTTGTATCCTGCCAGCAACTTAGTTGTTTAATTTCACATGGAGTGGCACCCGCTGAGGATGAGTAAGATATGCCCTTTCAATGTTTTGAGTTAAATGAAGGGATTCTTGGTGCTGCTGTGGCCCTCAGTGCTAGGCTCTGAGCTGCTGCACTGTAGGGCCTGTTGATGCTTTTTCAGTTCTGGAGTGGCTACATGCATCCTTGATAAGCTCCCTTGTTTCTTTTGTGCAGATGCTGTAAAGCAGTTCATTCTGCATTCCTGTTACATGCCTTCTCCAAAGCAGGTGACCCCTCTTCTACAGGTCTGGCAGCTGAGAGCATTGCTCCAGTAGCACCCTGGTTCCACTAAGCTCCTGCACATGAGGCCTGTGTCCCCTCTGCCCCCTAGCTCAGCAGTCCCACCCCAAGCCCTGGCCTGTCCCAGCTTGAAGGAACAGTCAGTCTTTCCTTTTCAAAAGTGCAGCAGAAGAGGGAGTATCTTGCTACGAGGTAGATCAGAGCCTTTTCTGTGGCTTGCTGTGGAAAGCTCAGTGGCTGAAGCAAACAGCCCTGCCTGCAGAGTTTGTAAGGTCACAGGACTGTTTGCCAGATGTCTACCACTGCCTTGTATTCATGTAGCTTAAGTAGAAAACATGTCTGGTTAGTGTTCCCATTAGTCTCCTATTTGTGCCTGTGGGTAAGGAATTTAACAATTTAAAATGCTTGTTTAAAATGGCTAGACAATTCTCTGTGGGTGGGAGAGGGGAAGCAGGCAGCTTCTCCTTCTGTAACTCCCATGGTGGCCTTTTGTAGGTGAAGTACACATGCCCTCTGGAAAGACGGATACACCAGATATTGTGGATAACAAAGACGGCACAGTAACAGTGAAATATGCTCCTACTGAGGTTGGGCTGCATGAAATGCACATAAAATACATGGGAAATCACATCCCAGGTGAGTCTGACAAAGCAGGTGACGCAAATCTGAATGCAGAGTCTGCTGATGCATCTTCTCCCTGGTGAGGTTCTATAGCTGAGTGGTACATGGTGTGGAAAGACCTGCCTGGGGTATTTTACCATTCAGCAGCCATTTCTCTGCAAGCAGTCCAGAGAGAACTAAAGCAGAGGAGTAAGTGCTGGCACATATGAGCTTCCATTGTGGTTTAATGGTACCAGCCAGGCTTAAAATGGATTTTGGGTTTGGGAAACTAGCTTTTGTGGCATTTTATTATGGAGAAGAAACATACAATTTTCTAACTACCAGTTTTTCAGGTTGAAATTTACTGCCATGGTGCTCAGCAAAACTACTGGTTACAGTGTGTGTTTATCCTTGAAACTGCATTGGCAAAAAATCTCCCATCTGTGGGTAGAACTGATTGGCTAAAACACTATAGTTACTCTTTCCATCTGATTGCAATAAATTAAAACACACATGCACACTATGCTGTAATCTTTCTTTCTTCCTGGCTGCTTCTTAACAAATAGAAACCACTGTCTTCCATTCCGTTTCTCTTCTTTTGTCCTTGCTTCAGCAGCTCCCCAGCGGAAGCGCTGCCTCGCCTGGAGGCTGTGGCTGCCCTGCGGTTCTCCGGGCATGCTGGCTGTGGGGGGCTGGGCAGAGAGGGGCAGACCTGGAGAAGGATGTGTAGACATGTGACAAAATACTTCCAGCCCTGTGTGAGAGGGACTGCTGGTTCTGTTGGTACAGAAACACAGGATAATGTAGGCTGAAGTAGGGAGCTCAATGATGTGATATATGGTGCTGCTTCAGTCCCTTCAGCATTTTATGGATATAGCACCTCCATAGGTGCTGACCTGTCTGATCTGTTGGTTCACTAAGACCATTACCCTGTGCTGGAATAGAAAGATGATGTGCCATAATGTTTTTTTCTTGAAGGTTGTCATGAATCAAACTTTTTACTATCTCAGCTGCAAAAATCTAACTTTGGACTGAAGAGCTATCTGTGCCTTTTTTTTGAAACCATTATTGGCTGTTGGTGACTGTACTTTTTGTTCTTGTGCACCAGCTTGGCTAATCTGAGGCTGGCAAATACATTTTTGGATACCCTTCAAATTTGCTAGTTCAGGTTCATTGAGTCAGACAATGTGCTGTGCTAGTTCCTAATTCTGAGATAGCAAAATTCAGAATCAGTGCCTGAACTGAAAGCCTGCTTCTGAGTCATGTTCTGGTTTAATGTGCTAAAAATAAACTTGCAATGAACAAGACCCTTTACAACATCATTTAGGCTTATCTCTGGTAACTAGAGTAACACTTACTCTTCCATGACAGAATGTGGCACAAATTGTGGAGAATTGTCTTTTGAGGATGGAAATGGAGGCTTATTTGGTTTTTAAGTGCATTAAAGTCACAATAAGGTTTTTCAGATAACATGTAATGAAAAGAGCATTCAGGATCGTGGGTATCAGTTCTTGTAGTCCAGACCACTCATCCTTAAAAGTGCTTCTTTTGGGTTTTTTTTCCTTTAGAGAGCCCTCTGCAGTTCTATGTCAATTACCCCAACAGTGGCAGTGTGTCTGCTTATGGACCTGGCCTCATTTATGGGGTTGCCAATAAACCAGCAACTTTTACCATTGTCACAGAAGATGCAGGAGAGGGTAAGTCAGTTCTTTAAACCCATCCTACCCTAAACTAGGAACTTCTTGGTAGTGTAATGCACATTGGCTTTAATTTGCATTCATCTGACCAGCTATGAATCTATGATGTGATGCAAGTGACTTGTGCAAATATCAGGCTGTAACTTGCAGTAAAAACCGTTTCATTACCCCTTCCTGAGAGCAGTAGATGTACCCTGTGGTGCAGGGTGCAAATTATTTGTTTAACTAAAAATAAACTGAAAGCAGCTTAAATCTACCATATATATTGGCCTGAACTGTTTTTGCTGCTGTCCTTTGAAAACATACATTTAAGCTACATTTTCAGTACAAGTACTGGATATTTCTCTTTGGACCAAGTCTTTGGACTTGGTGTTCACAAAGATTTACAGAAGTGCTACTCTCCTTTTTTCCTAGGTGGGCTGGACTTGGCTATTGAAGGACCTTCAAAAGCAGAGATCAGCTGCATTGATAACAAAGATGGGACGTGCACAGTCACATACCTGCCTACTCTGCCTGGGAACTACAGCATCCTGGTCAAGTACAATGACAAACACATTCCAGGCAGTCCATTCACAGCCAGGATCACAGGTATAAAGTTTAATCTCCTGGAAGCACTTAGTATTAAAAATTAACTTGTGTTAGCATGGGGAACCTGATTTGTGGCAGGAATTTGAAGTCCTCTGACTTGTGCTGCACTTCACCTTGTAATGCTTTGTGACTTTATGTATTCAGATGATAACAGAAGACGGTCTCAGGTTAAGCTTGGTTCTGCTGCTGACTTCATGTTGGACATCAATGAGACTGATCTCAGTCTCCTAACAGCCAGCATTAAAGCCCCATCTGGTCGTGATGAGCCCTGTCTTCTGAAGAGGCTGCCCAATAACCACATTGGTAAGCTCTGAAAAATTACTACAATAGCCTTTACTCCAGTTTGCTTTGCTCTGTAAAATGACTGACTTCTGTGCCCCTTCCCAGAAGAGTATTGTCCAACCAAGTAGTTGATAGTGTTTGCTACAGTTGCCCAAAGACAGAAAAGTATGAAGACTGACCTCTTGTCTTGGCTTGTACGTGACATGCCAGGTTGTGATTGAAGTGGTTTTTATCAGTATGTATGAATGTCCTTGTGGTCCACTTGAGAGCAACATTTCAAGACTAGTGAAGAGAGTGCTCTTCCAGTATTTAATTTCTTGGTATGATTAAGGTATTTAAATCAAGTATAACATGAATAAAAACCAAATAAATTTCTCACATTTCTCTGCTTTGTAGGCATCTCATTCATTCCACGGGAAGTAGGAGAACATCTGGTTAGCATCAAGAAAAACGGGAGCCATGTACCAAACAGCCCCGTAACAATCATGGTGGTCCAGTCTGAGATCGGGGATGCCAGACGGGCAAGAGTTTTTGGACGTGGCTTGGTAGAAGGAAGAACCTTTGAAATGTGTGACTTCATTGTAGACACAAGAGATGCAGGTTAGTTCTCTCACAAACGGGACTGTGAGATGCTGGGAGTTGCAGATTGACTCTACATGAGAGCATTGCCTCCCTCGGCATGTGACCACCAGGTCACAAGATGCAAAGCAGCAGCTGCCATTAAACAGAGTTATTGTTGTCAGTTACTAACCACAGACAGTGCTAATAACTTAGAATATGCTTTGCAAGGCCTTGGCTCATGTCTTTGTTACAGCCAACAGGGACTGTCACTGGGGCACTGATGAAACTTTTTCATTTGATGGTACTGGCCCTGGTATCATTTGGTACAGGAAGAAGAAAATGAGGAAGATATTTATTTCCCTGTTGGTTTAATGTGGAGCCTTAGATAACTTTTTAGCTTGGAAGATAACTTTTCAACATTAACGAGATAAAAGGGATATGGTCAGAGAATTTTAGGAGCTGAATGTATGCTGTGCCTTCAACATCTGACTGATTAGGAGTACAGAAATGCCATCATGCAATTCCCATGGGCCCATTATAATACAAATCTACCAACTAGCACCTGCTATGAGTTTGGACTATTTTGTGTCAGATTTAGAGTAAAGCTATGGAAATCTGAGGCTAACTTACCTGTATCATAGGTTATGGTGGGATCTCACTGGCAGTTGAAGGACCCAGCAAGGTGGAGATCCATACTGAAGATCTGGAAGATGGAACTTGCAAAGTGTCCTATTTTCCAACTGTACCTGGTGTGTACATTGTGTCCACTAAATTTGCAGACGAACATATTCCAGGTAAGCAGCAGTGTTGGGCAAATTTTTGGTTAGTACAACAAAAGTCTTATCTGGCTGACCAGTGCTCTGTAACTGTGGGTGGGCTGTGTGATCTGGCTTGGACCATAAGTCATAAAGATTCAAGGAAGTCCTTCGCAAGCAGGAAGCATCCAAAACTGTTCTGGTTATGTTGGTGTATTTGTCTTGGACCTGAGTGTTAGTTGGCTATAAAAGTTCTCCTATGATCCCCTACAAGTCAAGGAAGCTTTCATTTCTGCTTTCAATGTGTAATGAGCAGAGGAGAAATGACTTGCTGTGATACTTACAGGCAGCCCATTTAGTGTGAAGATAAGTGGTGAAGGAAGAGTTAAGGAGAGCATCACACGAACAAGACGGGCTCCCTCTGTTGCAACAGTAGGAAGCATATGTGATCTGAACCTAAAAATCCCAGGTAAGCAACACTATCCTTATCCCCAAAACCACACTTTGCACTTGTGTAGCATGGGTGTACCTGAAGCAGTGAAAATACAAATTTCAGTGTTGTAAAGACATCCTCATAGTAATATAGCTTAGGGAAGAAACACTAGTAATATGTCTTTCCAAACAGTTAAAAATAAGCATAATCATGATCAACATATGGAGAAAGAAATACTGGGGAGGCCTTAATTTAATTTATTCTGTGTACAGCAGGCTGGAGAGGGGGCTGCAGAGCTTGCCCTGGCTTCAGGGTTTTAAGCTCATCATGTTGGCTGTTAAATGTTTGTACTGCTGTCTGGAAACTGTGAATCATGTAGTCCAGGCTTAGGTGGCTGCACTTACCCAGCCACTTCATCTGCCTCTGTAGCACCTGGGAAGCTGCAGCTGTCCAGGTTTGCTGCTCAGAAGCAAGCATGTAGCTGAGCATGCAGACTGGCATCTGTGTGCTTCTTCTGTTATTTGTTCTGGGTAGTCTCTTAAGCTCAGGTCCTGCTTCCAAAAACAAAATACCAAAACCCTTTGTCACTTTCTAATGTGCATTTTTTTTATTCTTGTCTTGCTAGAAATTGATTGTGCTGATATGACAGCCCAGGTAACTAGCCCCTCTGGGAGAAACTTCGATGCTGAAATTGTAGAGTGTGACAAAAACACCTACTGTGTCCGCTTTGTGCCACAAGAAATGGGGGTCCACACTGTGGATGTCAAATACAAAGGGCAGCCAGTGCCAGGCAGCCCCTTCCAGTTCACTGTGGGGCCACTGGGCGAGGGAGGAGCCCATAAAGTGAGAGCTGGAGGCCCAGGGCTGGAGCGTGGAGAGACAGGTGTTCCAGGTGAGTCCTCTGCTCTCACTGGGCTCTGCTGTGTGCAGGTCTGCATGTCTGCAGTGCAGTGTTTTAGCTAACAGAAGCCTCCTGGAGAAACTGCTAAGCAGTATCTCCCAGGATGATGGGATGAGCTACAGTTCTTCAAGTACGCTCAAGTGTGGAACTTTACAGTCTGTTAGGAGGAAGCTGCAGCCCAGCAGCAGCAGCAGACTTACTCTTGTGTGTGCTCTCGTGTGCTTCAACAGCTGAGTTCAGCATATGGACACGGGAAGCTGGAGCCGGGGGACTGTCTATTGCTGTAGAAGGCCCAAGCAAAGCAGAAATCACCTTTGATGACCATAAAGATGGATCTTGTGGTGCATCATATATAGTTCAGGAGCCAGGTATGTACTGAGACCTAATCATGTGGAACAACACTGAATGTGACTTTCAAAGAAACTAAGGACACTCACTGCTTCTCTTCTCTCTGCAGGCAACTATGAGGTGTCCATAAAGTTCAATGATGAGCACATTCCTGAAAGCCCCTATCTGGTTCCTGTCATCGCCCCCTCCGATGATGCTCGCAGGCTCACTGTCACTAGTCTTCAGGTGAGACATAAGGAAACATCTCTACAACTTACCACAGAGACTGATTTCGTCCTTGTTCTCCAAAACCAAAATGGTTGTCCTATCTTCTTAGTAATAGCCTTGCCTTGGTTGCTGCTTGTTTTCAAGCTCAGCTTGCAGCCAGAGAGATTTTGGCAGCTGGCCCCTGGGTAACTCTGGCTAGCCAGAGTTCAAAGGCAGAAGGCTCAACTGAGTGTTTTGCAAGTGATAATACTTGGGAATTAGGAATAAGAGGCTCTAGAAATAGCATTGGAGGAGCTAAGACATGTTTCCCATGGCATTAGCTAGGGGAAGGCCAAGGAGAACTGAAACTCGGAGGTGAGCCACCAGCGATCATGCTGGTACCAGGTTCCTTGGTTGGCATGTGGAGGAAGAGCTGCATTTCCATGGGTGAGGTGGTGCAGGGCTGCATGGCTGGGACATCACTGCAGCCTGGCTGGGCAGACAGAGGTGGCCCCACCATGAGGTCAGGGTGCAGATTTGCTCTGTCTGATGTCACAAAACCAGAGAGTCAGAGCTCAGATGATTCACAAACGGTAGTGAATCTCAGAGTGAATCACAGCTTTGTAGCTGATCTGGGCTCATATGTTAACCTCACCATATAATTTGTGTGTGTGTGTGGTTACAGGCATTAAAATACAAGTAACATTAAAGGCCTGACTGAAATCTCCAAAGTCACAAGCTTGGATGTGAGACTGAGGAAACTGTGTCTAAATATACTGTACCTCAGTCCTCCTTGAGTGGTGATTAGTACTTCGGTTGAGGCTTTTTTTGGCTATGTCCCAGCTGTGATCCCCAGGAGTTTGCCTGGGCTGCAGGAATTCTCCACCTGGCTCTGTAAATGAACCATGACAGCCTGATCCGATAGTATCTCTTCTAACCAGGAGCTACAAGGGTGTTAATTAGTCACTGTGGTATTGATGTTTGCCTTGTGTTTCATTTAAAGACTCTTTGACAGGAATACTCACTTCAATTAAGTCCTGGAGAGGCAGATAAAGCTGAGTATTTGGTAACAGCATGCACTGTGCAGCATCAGCCTCCACTAAACCCACATCTGGGACTTGTTTATGCATTTTACCTCAGTTCTACTCAGTTGCATTTATTTCCCTCTTCAGGATTTAGTTGAAAACAAAATCAGGTAAAGTATGTTAAAGATGAGATACTACTGCTGGATAGCTGCATGGGCTGTGCTGGTCAAGGACTACTGTGGGTCGGATGCAGAGCTGCCTTGCCTTCCACCGATGGCCTGACAGCACCACAACATCTGGTTTTGTGTTTTAAATTACTTTCTCATGTTTAAGACCTCTTGTGGTGGCGATCTAAATGCAGCCTCTTGTGGCAAATATAAACATGCATATTACTCTTTCAGACAACTGGATTATCAGAGGCTTTTCCCTGAATGAATCTGGAATGAATGAATGAATGGGCTGAAAATGGAGCTATAGCTTAAGCATCCTTTAAATCAATTGCCTGAATACTGAGGGCTGACCTCAGTGATAACGGGTGACTAGTATTGTAAACTTGCCTCTCTTTGATGTGGCACAATCGTCTGGCTTCCAAAAACAGTCTGTTACCATGGGAAAAGTCAGCCTAGCCAACGTGGGTGACTCATGAATCAGCCACCCCCTAAGAGAGAGAGAGAGCTTCTGATTTGAGAGTTAATGCAAGTCACAACTTCATGACTTTTGTTAAAATTTTAAAAAACCTCATGCTGAAGTGATTATTTCCCTGCCACAAATCTTATACTGTCTGAAAAGTTTAAACTTGATGATCTGACTGTTGCATTCTCAGGAGTCTGGATTAAAAGTTAATCAGCCAGCATCCTTTGCTATAAGGCTGAATGGGGCAAAGGGCAAGATCGATGCTAAGGTCCACAGCCCCTCCGGAGCTGTCGAAGAGTGCCATGTGTCTGAGCTGGAGCCAGGTGAGCACGGCTTGATGGGGATCGAAACGACTGCATGACCTCCAAAGCACTTGTGGCCCCATAGGGAATTCAGTTCCTTTGGCTTGTGAATAGTGTGTCCCAGGGATGAGCACATTGCTTGGAAAATGACTTTTGGTGTCAAGAGCTGTTAAATCAGGGTTATATCGATGCTTTTCCATGAACTGACTGAGCCTCAGCTTGTGTACGATAGAGATATTTAAGTCTTGGCTTGCCAGTGAAGGTACAGTGACATTAGTAATAAATGAAGTATGATGTGGTTGTTAAATTTAACCGGGGAAGAAGTTTATTTTTCAAAGCTATGCTTCCATCTTTGACTAATAGTTTATTTTTAACTCACACTCACTCTTTCACATGAAATGTCAAGGAAGCTGTCTATAAGCAAACACTACAGAAAGCTCGACACCTGTTTCAGCAATGAGCTTTTCTTTTTCACTTGAAGTCTGTATGAGTTATGGTCTGTGCTATGAACAGACAGCAGCTGTCCAGCTGGGGGAGATCAGTCCCTCCTCTGAGTTAACATGCAATCAAAAATGTGAAATATCAGCAAATTGCTAAATTACTTCATTAGATAAAGGTGTGGTGTCAGAGCAGCACGCTCAGCTCGCTGGTAAGATTTGGCCTGCTCTGAGCAGCTGCTTTTCTTCTCTGCACTGCTCCCTCAGCTGTTAACAGATTGGGCTGTGATTCAGTTCTCATGTTTAGTGCAGGAGTGAGGCAAATAACCCTAAAACTCACCCTGCAGACTAGATAACAGCTGAGATCAAGTCCTAGTGAACAAGGTGAAAATGCAACCTGTAAAACCTTACCTGATAAATACAGCACTTTCCTGCTGTAAGTACGAGCTTAGCAGCTCATGTAGCTGAGTTCACTTAAGCTGGGACGAAAAAAAAAAGCCTTTCAGAAGCTTGGGTTGCTAAGCAGCCCTGTGTTGGGTTTAATTGGTGGTTTGTGGTTGGATTGTTGCCTCTGATTTGTCAGAAGGGCCCCTTCTCTCTTGCAGATAAATACGCTGTTCGGTTCATCCCCCATGAGAACGGCATCCACTCCATCGACGTGAAGTTCAACGGGAGCCATGTGGTGGGCAGCCCTTTCAAAGTGCGCGTGGGTGAGCCCGGCCAGGCGGGCAACCCCGCCCTCGTCACGGCCTATGGATCCGGCCTGGAGAGCGGCACCACGGGTATCCCTTCTCCTCCAGACCTGCTTGCACTTGGGCTTTGAGACACACAGAACCTATTTCTAGGCATACTTTTATGTGACTTTACCTGCTAAGGCAGCTGAACTAACCCACATTCTCTGCTGACCTGAGCACAGGCTAATTTTGCTTTTCTAGCATGTTCCTCATGTTGTAACCATCACTCACAAGTCTGCAGCCTATACTGAGCCCTTAACAAACTTAAAACTTCTGTAAATCAGCAACTGCAATACACATTCACTGAACTGCTGGTTAGCAGCTGGGCTGCAGCTCTGCCGCTTAGCTTAGCTCCATGTCGGTGGTCCCTCGAGCGCCAGTGATGCTCTGGCTCCCTTCCACACGTGAACACGACCCTGAGTTGGCTGTCTAGATGAAGGAATCTTGTTTAGCTTGTGTTTAATTAAATGGGTATGAGGGTGTACCTTGTCACCTTCCCTTCGGTGCTTGCACCTCTAAGAAATCTCAAGTGAAATGCAGTAGGATGTGTAAACCCTAGGGAGAAAGTGGGTTGTTCCGTTGGTAGTGTGCTATGCATGCTCCAGATGCAGCGTGAACAGTCTCTTGGAAATCTGACACCTCGTTGTCTCCTGTGGCTGCCTCATCTGATAGTTCTCAACTCAAGAATGTAGGGTTTAGGGTTTGTTTTCTCATTTCTGTGATTTGTGGCCTTAGTAAGAAAGTATGAAAACATTCCAAGATATGCACTTTGATTTATTTAATTGTGTGCTTGTTCAGGCCACACACACAGGTAAATAGCAGAGTAAAACTGATTGTTTTTCTTTCCTTTTGTTGTGTGAGGGAATAGCTAGTTCATCTTACCCTATCCACTGCTGTCTCCTGTGGATTCCATTTCATATTTTTTCTCCCTGTGAAAAAAAATACTGCAGTTATTCAGTCAAAGCTTCTGCTGTTCTGGAGAAACCAAGCAGTTGGTTTTGGAAACATGCAGATACACTCTATAAAATAAAGATATAGCTGTGCTGCTTTAATAGGTGGAAACAAAAGCACTCATTAATACCAGCCAGTGATGCATCAGGGACAGGGGAATATTTCTTCATCTATAAAGGTGCTTGGGGTTGTTTTTAATCTAAATAGACTGTTTAATTTCAGCAAAGCTACTCTGTGCCCTGTTGTTGAATCCTGACCACTGCCAAAAGCACGGTGCCCTGGGAGCTGCCGAGCAGCGTTTCTGAACAATGACCCAGTGTAGGGGTTTCAGTAGGCAGTGGCTGAGCACCTGAGCCGTCCCCCCGGGAGGGCTGAGCGTCTGCAGCCTCCAACAATGCGAGCCTTCATTTGGGGCACAGGAAAAGCAGTGCCTCTGGAGCAAGAGCTCTTAGCGAGGGGCTGTGAAGCTTGCTGGCTTTGAGAATTAACTTCTCTCTAGTTGAGCAGGGCTGACGCCTGATCTCCCGGGCAGGCAGTGCCAGGGGGATGGGCTGCTGGAGCACTGGAAGATGGCACAGTCCTCTGTGGGAGCTGGGCTCTCCCAGCATTGCAATACAGCAGCCTCTTTTGTGGGGAGGCTAGAAACCTCTCCTGAGTTTATTCCCATGTCTGCATGCTTCCATCGCAGCAGCAGTAAACTTTCCCATGGCTGTCCTGGTTTTGAGTGAGCCCAAGCACTTTATTCCTCATCAACAGTGTCTCATGCAACAGCCCAAAGATCATAAATATTTGAGGCCAGTGTCTGACAGTAAATTATTTGGGGGCTGAAAGCCTTACTTAATTTTTTCTTGTGTTGCTGGCATTGTGTCATTGGCTTAGTATTAGCAGCAATAATTCAGCTGTGTTAACCAGATGCTGTAATTAAACAAGCTTTTGTTTCCACAAACTGCTTGGAGTGCTGTTGCCGGGCAGTTCAAGCACCCATCTCCTCCAGGCCCTCTCCTGCCCCTTGTCTCTCCTGCTTTATTGTGGGCTCTTCACTGCTGATTTACAGTCCAGGCAGCGAGACAGCTTCCAGCTCTCCCAAACCTAGCCATGCTGGAGCTGTGTGGGTGTGGGCTCTGATGCCCAGCAAAAAAAAGCTCTTGTTTTCTCTCTAAGCCAGTTTTTTGATACCAAATTATTTCCATTTCAGTCCTGAAGGGCTCTCATGACCCCTTCTCCCACACAGTCACATAACCTAACTGGAGGAGGGAGCAGAATGAACCTGGGGAGGCTGCCAGGGGAGCACAGCTCCTTTTGGGGCTGGCCTGTGTGAGGCTGCTGGGGTGGATGTGGTGTCCCTCCCTGCCTGCAGCCCTGGGCAGCCTGATCTTGCGCCGAATTACCCCTTATTCAATGTCTGAGGCTGCGTGTGTAACATCGGGTGTGAGGAAGAGTGTGTCTCACTGTGCTACATCTTTCTAGGACTGCAATCGGAGTTTTTCATTAACACGACCAAGGCTGGTCCAGGTACCCTCTCTGTTACAATTGAAGGGCCATCAAAGGTGAAAATGGACTGCCAAGAAACTCCAGAAGGTTACAAAGTCATGTACACACCCATGGCTCCAGGAAACTATTTAATTGGAGTTAAATATGGTGGACCTAACCACATAGTGGGCAGCCCCTTCAAGGCAAAGGTTACAGGTAAAAAGCTAATTAGTATTTACTCTGTGCCTGAAGCAGTTCATGTCATTCAGCAAAAATGTCCCTCCAAGACAGTGTGGTGTTCTGGTTTAGATGCCCAAAAACATGAGAAGCAAAACATTTCTCCCCATCACCTCCAAATCCTAGAGGGGTCTGAGGAGGAGCTACAAAAGCCGTAGTCATGGAGCTTGGCAGCTTGACTCAGTGAGGGGTCATAAAACAGCTTCATGGGGTAATATTAAGTCCTGATCTAGTGCTAGGGTGTTGCATTGGTAGCAGGGAAATATGACTGACTTACCCATTTCCCCCCACCCCCAAAGCCTGAAACATGCTCACCTGTAGCATGTGTTGCCTCTCTTGGTCTCATTTTGGTGCAGGTATCACATAGCCAAAGGTTAGTAATGTCTGGGAGGCTTCTAGATGAAGTGAGGAAGGCTGATTTCAGAAGCTTGTTCTCTCTCCAGCGCTGTGTTTAAGCACAGGCTGGAGCCCATCTCTGCTACTGCCCATGAGCTAGTGAAACCTCTCGTGGTGCCCACAGCACAGTGATGTTCTTGGGAGAGGGTGGCAGGGACTGCACTCCCCCGGGCTGGGACACGCTCTGCTTTCAAAATGGGTTATTGCAAAATTGCACCTGCTTTTCTGCCAACTCAAGCCATTTTTGGCATTTGGTGATTGGAGCACAATTAACTCTTCTTAAGCAGCCCGCTTTGCTTAATGAATCCTGAAGTTCCTGTGGTCCTTTAGCCACTTGAGGGCTCTGGGATGGGATTGTTGCCAGCAGTGCTGGAAGATGTCATCTTAAAAACCCAAGTAGGAAATTGCTCCTCTCCAAAAATGCATTTTGGATGCGGAATGCATGCTAGTCCTTAGGAGGGTTGCAAAACCTCCTTTTGAATGCCTTTCAGATGGGGCAAATCTGAATGTCAGAAACCTTCTCTGTTTCCAGGGCAGCGACTGGTTAGTCCGGGCAGTGCCAACGAAACCTCTTCCATCCTGGTAGAGTCGGTGACAAGGTCATCGACTGAAACTTGTTACAGCGCCATTCCCAAATCCACCTCGGATGCCAGTAAAGTGGTTTCCCGGGGAGCAGGACTCTCAAAGGCTTTTGTGGGTCAGAAAAGTTCCTTCTCTGTGGACTGTAGCAAAGCAGGTATGTATACAGGAACCAGCTGGATGTTCAGGGTGGGTGTTTCAGCTGGGCATTTTTTTCCCTAAACCAACTTGCAGAGTTAAAATTCAGAGCATGAGGTAATGATCTGGTACTAAAAGAAAACTCTGAATATTATACTGTGCTCACCAAGTCAGTCCTAATACATAGGCTGTAAAGATGGCAGTTCCTCTAAAAACAGCTTCATCTGAGCCAGCTACACCTGAAAGAACCACAGGGTTATGGCATGAGAACAAACAGGATGCTGAACTTAAGCAACCCTTGTGATGCATTTTAGCATGTAATGTGTAGTGTTCCTGCAACTTTTTGATGCTCATCATCATCATCTGGGAGCTCTGTGGTGGGTGAAGTAGAGGCCAGCTGTGTCCACTGGCCCCTGCTATTAACTTCTGATTAAGCACTTGTAAAGCAATGCCAGCTTTTCACAAGCAGCCTTGATGCTCCTGTGCTCCACTTAGATAGTGGTGACCTGTCAGGTCTGGGAAAAAGCACAGATAAACCCTCACCTCTTTGAGACTGAAAGCTTTGTAATATAAAATTTCTTCTTATACCAAATTAATCTGAGGTATGGCTCACCTGCCACTCTGTGAATTAAAACAACAAAATCCATGTGTTACAGAGTCAATATATTATGGTACAAGCACGCTGGCTTGTTTAAGTTCAGGAATATTAACCATTGTGTGTTTTTCTGTAGGTTCCAACATGCTGTTAGTTGGCGTCCACGGACCTACAATACCATGTGAAGAGGTGTCCATCAAGCATTTGGGCAGCCATCAGTACAACGTCACCTATGTGGTCAAGGAAAGGGGTGACTATGTCCTGGCAGTGAAATGGGGTGATGAGCACATTCCTGGGAGTCCCTTCCATGTCACTGTTCCATAAGCCCGCCGTGCGTCAGGCGGTCTCTGCCTTTGCAGTTCAGATGTAGAGTTGTACTGGGTGCAGTCCTGTTGCAAAATGCAGTTTCTAGATACACACTGCTCACATTTCAATAGTCAGACATAAACTCTGTAACTGTTTTTACAAGCATTTCACTTCTATCCTACTTACCAACCTAATGTCAATCTATTTAATATCTCCTCAAATTGTACCTTTGTAGTACTGTCTGGGTCACTGTTAATGTTTGGAGAATCATATGGATGACTAGACACTAATTTCCCTTGCGGATGTTAAAGACTTTAGATGTTAAATGAAAACTGGAATTTGTCTTTGTAATTGGGTATCTTAACTACTGATTTTATTTGACTGGAGACTTTACATTTTAGTTATGGAATATGACTTGGGCTGTCCCCAGTTCAAATTCTTTTCTGTAAAGAAATGAGGTAAAACTGGTACTGTAATAGGTGCCTTTGTATACTTGATCAATTTTAACGCTTAACATTATGAAAAGCTACTATAAGTAGCTTTACCACTCAAATTTAAAATGTTTCTGAAAATGCTTTGCTAATGGTTTACATTTAGAAAAAGTTTATCTTTTATAGCAAACCAAAAGCAGACTGAAAATTACTTCCTGGAAGCTTTCAGCCTCTCTATGTTAATGCTTTGTAACTGTATAGACAGGTAGCTTTTTGGCCATGATGCTAGCAATGTGGTTTTTAATGAGCTTGGGATGCTGGTGATGTTTCTGTAACTTTACAGGTAACCGCCCCCCCACACTCTTTTTTAAGAACAAGCCCTGGATTGGCTGGGTTAAGTGAAGTCCCTGAACTTGCTGAGCCATGCATAGCTGTCACCTGTGTGACCCAGAGTCACTGCAGTCCAGGGCACCGTGGTGGGTTGGGAAGATGACCAGTTGGTTTCCCTGGAGGCTGTGGGCCAGGCCAGTGGCTGAGATGGGACAAAGAAGCCGTCCTGGGAATGGTACCCACATCTGCAGTGGGACGTAGGGAGGGAGGGAGGGTGGGTCTGTGAAGTTACCAGTAATAGCAATACCAATAATAACAGTATCAGTCAACAAACCCCTCTTTGGTGCAAGGTGTTTTATTGTATCTCAGTCCAAGGACATGCCTGAAGCACATTCACCTCCTGGAATCCCCTTCGTGCTGAGGGTTTGGAAGTGGAAACTTCCTTGTAACTTGTCTGTTTGTCCCGAATTACACCCTACTACTTCCCAAGTGCATATCTGAATTGCTATCAGCTGCTGGGGCTTTTGTAAACTCTCTGGATGAGCTCTAACTCTGCGATTTGGAGAAGGTAGGATTTGTTGAAAACCTGTTGAAATGTCACTGTCCCTCGGGAGAATTTTATGCTTACGGTTCTGTAGTTATGTGTGGATGCACTACTCTCCAGCACAGTCATTGCGAAAATAAAGGAAGATTGGGGGGTTTTTTTACTGTGCTTTTTTTGTGCCTTAATGTGAAATGCTCACTACATTGTAAACTAGAAAGTAAAAACAAAATAAACTGGAATAAAATGCAGGATTGTAAAATTGTATCTTATAACTTATTAAATAGAGATGTTTGCTTCATTAAAATGTGCATGTTAAAAACAACATCGGATTCTTTTCATATGTAGTCAGTAAAGTTTAGACTGAAACTACACCACACAGCAGCTTTAGGCAGACCAAATACCCCATGGGCTCTGCAGGTAGCCATGAAAATTTGGGCAGAACCTCTGCACTGTTAATTTTTTTCCTCTGGAACTTTTTTTTTTTCCATGAAGGCAGCGCTCTGGCCCTGGAGCTGCCATCTGGGCTGTGATCCCATGGCACTCCCAGCACCCACTCCTCTCCCGGGATCCCGGGGGTTGTTTGCAGAAGGTGTCTCCCTGCACCTGGGGCAAGCACCTCCAGGCACAGCCATGGAAACCAGCTGATGTTTTCCCAAACACTTTCTTGCTGAAAGCCCCGGTGAAACTTGAGAGGCAGTGGCTGCCAAGGACTTTCCTGCCCCAGGTTTATCAGATTATTTCCTTTTTATAGTTAACTCCGTTTCATTAGCCTTGTCCTACGTCAGTGTGAGCCTCCTATTGAATGTTTTTAAACAAAACAAAAAATCCTGGATACAGCTGTTGGGGTGAGTAAACCTCTGGAGTGTCTCACCTGTGTAACTCCTAGGTCCCAGTTGCCCTTGCTCTTCTCTGGCTTTCTCTTGCCTGTTGCCCCTTGTCTTGGTTTAATGAAACCGTCTCAAATTAGCAGGAGTTGTCTGTGAAGTTGATGGATCAGCTCAGTTGATGGAAAGGGCCTGCCAAATCTCCTTTCCTTGGGTCTTTCTCTCTGCCTCTGTTTTCCTACTTCTCTTTTCCTGGAACTTCTGGGTAATACAGCATTTCGTAAGTGTAAAGGTTTTTCTCGGTCAGGCTAACGTATGCTAAGTAAATGCTGAATTAAGACCAGGTAATGCTATATAAGGGGCTTTATGTTGTGTTATATGTTGTATTTCATCATTTGCCGAAGATCATTGACTTGATTGTTTGATCTTGATCCTTTCGCCAGTGAACCTCGAGTATATCCAGTGGAGATTTTGCTTTTGCACTGGGAGAGAGGAATAGAACCTTGAGTTAAACGCCTGCATCTGAGTGTCCAGGGCTTAACAGGTGTCTCCACTGCCAACTGCACACATTTTAATCTGTGCCAGCTGTGGTGATCAGCCCCTCTGGCCCAGTGCCAGGGTGCCCTTCGGGGAGGGGGTCAGGCTGGAGAGATCCAAAGAACCTGGAGCTCCGGGAGCACTGGGGCTGGAAAAGCCCCGACATCGCTGCTCCCACATCTTTGTGATCTCAGCCCCACAGGGGTGGGCACCTCGGCCCCAGCCCCAGCTGCCCTGTGGGCTCAGGATTCAGAGAGCTGTGGAGCCTCCAGCTGCATGGACACTGGTGCTGGACAAGGCATTGCAAGGACATCCATCACAGCAGGCTGCTGCCACAGACTGGATGTTGCCTGTCTCAAAACATCTTGGAATGGCAGCGCCTGTGTGTGCTGGGAGGGGCCAGCCAGGCTTTGCTGAAGGTGAGGCCATGCCCTGCTGTGCCCCCAGACCCACCCTGAGCCCTGCTTGTTACTGTTGCTCGGGTTATCTCCGGTAAAAGCTGAGCTCTGCTTCAAGGGATTTTGTGTTGGGCACAGAGCAGTGCTTTGGGGGACATTCTGCTCTGCTTTTGGCACCTTGACAAAGGTTTCTGGGTTCTGTGGTGCCTTAGCAGGCAGCTGTGGGGCTGGGGTGTTGTGTGCTGGGTTACTGGTGTCCCAGGGCCTCCTGCTGGCTAGACCTGCAATGGTTTGAGATGCACTTTCTTCACTGCAGAGAGAGGACTGGCATCAGCTTTTTGCCTTTAGCAATGTGGAAGTACATTTCTACCAATTTGCTTGAACTTAAGTTCTTTTCCCTTGTTTACAGTCTCTCTCTTTGGTGGTGGTTTGCAGTAGGATTTGGCCTGTAGATTTAGTACCGGTGAGTCCCACTGGGAACTCCTCCCTCCCCTTCAACTGGCCCGAGCTGTCAGTGAGATCCTGCAGTGCCCTGGCAGCCAGCTGGAGCCCTGCCTGCTGCTGGCCAGTGACCCAGGGCAGCCCCTAAGGCAGGGCACTGCCACCTGGCAGCACAGCTGGGCACTTCACTGGGTATTTTGGGGGGTGGGGGAAGGTAAATCCCTGCAGCACAGCAGTTACCATGGGATAGTAACTCCAGAGCATTCCATCCCCCCGCCTGGTGTTGGTGGGAGCCAGCATGGCAAATACCTCATATACTGGGGCATTGTTCCAAACGAAAATTGCATTTTGCCTTGTGCAGCTGTGAGTACCTGTAATAAATTAAACATATGCGTTTAAATTATTTACTGTTTAAAATATATGTTAGTATTTAAAATATTCAAAATGTGCTACTGTTTATATTAATAAATCAAATTACTTAATCTTTAAATAATTTCAAATTAATCCTTGAATCATTTAAAATATATATCTAAAGGTAATCTAGTGTACTTAGTTTTTTTTTGTCAGTGTTGCTGCAGTGGTCAGTCCCCAGGCCTGGGCCTCTGCAGAGCACTTTGTGTGTCCAAGCTGGATCTCCCTTCACCCCTCAAAAGCCCTGAGCTGCTCTGATGTCTGTCGGGCACATTGACAATGTGGGCACTGGGGCTGTTGCTTAGCAGGGCTCTGGGTTTGGTCAGATTATGCAAACCTTGTAATTACTTTTCCCTCTAACTGTCTGTTGAAAGTGAGATTGTGAAATTTCTAATCCAGAAACTGCGTTTTTCTTTACTCACTTTTAACTTCTGCATTTATTTATTTTAAATTTACTTGATTTTTTTTCCAATTAATTCACCTCACATTGAAATGTACTTGCAGCACAGACAATGCACCTTTTTCACCCAGAAAAAAAAAGGAACAAACTATGTATAAATCACATTTAAAAGCCTGTCCAAGGTGGTTACATATAAACAGACATCACTTGACAGAAACTGGGATGGAGTTGCATGAAACTTAATTCAGGGAATGGCACGATGCAGTTCACACAGTGTTTTTTACTTGTTTGAGGAAAGACTCTTTCCAAACCATTCGTTATTATGACAACTGCCTGTGCCATGCTCTCCCATGAGCCAAATGAAACTGGTTGCCCAGTCTGTCCTCTGCCAGACTGTCCTCCCCAGGTCAGAGACAGCTCTGGCACCCATGGAATGGGGTCTTGAAAAGCTGCTGGCAGCATCCCCAGGTGTTTATCTGTGCTTGGTGCCAGCTGGCTTGGAGGATCTCCTTTTTCTTGCACTTTTTTCCTTATTTATCACATCTCCTGTCCATATCCAGAGCAGCAGAAAGGAGTGTTTGGAATTGTGCTGCTCACAACAGCAGTGCAGAGCTTACACCAGAGCACCCAGCCCTGCTGGGACCAAACCCCCCTGGTACCTGAACTGTTCAGCACCAAGCTCCTGTAAACAAATGTTTATTTTTAAAAGTAATTTTTCATGGTATTACAGTAACTTAGAGCTATTCCCATCCCAGGTGCCACATCTTCATAGCTCCATCTGAGCTGGAAAAGCAGCAGGGAGGGCCACAGCAATTTTTTCCTCCACAGCCTCCAGTAATGGTTAATATTCTCAGGTCCCTTTCACCGAAGGTTATCAAAACAGCCCCGCTGCCAGGCCCCTCTCTTGTGCTGGGCTGTTTCCCCAGGGCCTCCTGGGAAAAGGCTTTTAAATGGCTTTTCAGAATTTCTCAGACTTTCAGAGTTAATTTTCGTAGTTATGAATTTATATTGCATGCATAGAAAAAATACTGTCACTAAATCAGTTTGGATTTATAGGTCCTGTCGCTGTTAATTTGACTGAGATTTAAAGCACATTCTTTAAGTGACATGAATGAAAGGCTAGTATATATGATTTTTAAAAAAAATTAACAGGAAAATATGATTTAGCAGGACCTAGAGGTATGTTTGACAGCTCTTTCCTGTGCTGAGCTGCCTTTCTGCAGGACCTTGGTACTGCAAATATTTACATCCCCGCTGAGCTGGAAGCCTGAGTCCTTCGGGTCCCATGGAGGAGCTGTCCTTGCCCGGGGGTGTATTTCCTTCTGACAGTGATGTCCAGCTTGGGTGTTTTATTTCGGGGGTGGGATTTTGCATCTGGCTTTCCCAAAAATGCCTGGGGTCAGGCTTTCCTCCCAGTGGAGAGGCACAGAAAGCCTTCGTGTCTCAATGCTAGCATTTACAGAGCTTTTCAGGGGAGGTTTTTGGTTACTTTGCCAATATGGAAATTAATTCCTATAAATCTGTCTTCTCTCTACCAGAAAATTACCCCTACAAACACTGACAGCTGAGACTCTATATTTAAAATGACACACAAAGTATTTAACCTTGTTTTTCACACCGGCTGGAAAACCAGCCTGCAGAGAAAGGGCGCTTGTGGTTTTATAACCGGTGAGAGTGCAGAGGTTGTGTCCTTGAACCCTCAGGATGATGGAGAGGAACGCGGGCTAAAGCCAGCTCAGGGAGGTTTAGGTTGGATATTAGGAAAAGGTTCTTCACCCAGAGGGTGGTTGGGCCCTGGAACAGGCTCCCCAGGGACGCGGTCATGGCCCCAATCCTGCCAGAGTTCACAAACCGTTTGGACAATGCTCTCGGGCACATGACGTGAGTTTTGGGATTGTTGTGTGCAGGGTCAGGAGCTGGACTCAATGATCTGTATTGGGTCCCTTTCAACTCAGGAGATTCTGTGATTCTGTGATTGCAGAAAGAGCCTCTGATCCAAATTGCAGTTTCCCCTGGGGAAGGGGTCGGTGGTATCTGTGACAGAGAGCGGATGGTGGCACTGGTGCCAGAACAGCCTCACATCTTCCCCAAACCCAGGTACAAACCGCCCTAGAGCAGCAGCACAGTCGCTAGAAGACGTGCCAAGAGGCTGGACAGGCAGGAAGGGCTGCGGTCACTGCTGGACCAAGCCGGCTGCCCTGGTGTTCCTGGTGTGGGTATGGCAGGGACACCAAGGGGTCCCAGGGGCAGATGTCCCCCATAACGTGCCAGCACCTGGTCCTGGGAGCTGCTGCCGCCTCGGGAGGGTCAGCACAGTGTGTTTCCCAGTTAAATAACGGTGGGCAATGAATAGCCGTGCCTGGAGCCAACAAAATGCTCCCTTTTTACTGCAAAACTCAGGGACTCCTGGGGGTCAGCCATGGGCTCTCTGCAGTGAATGAAGAGGTCCGAAGGGGATGCAGATCCATGAGCTCCCAGCTGAGGTTGAAATCCCATTTCCTTGCCGCGGCTGGGTTTGCTGGCCATGTTTAGGTGTCTGGGTGTGAATTCCATGGGAGCCCCCAGACAGCTGGGACTTACAGTGATGCCACCAGAGGGGGCCCTAATAATAGTTCATGTGCGCCTGGCCCTGCTGGCGGGGGCAGGAGCCCTGCAGGAGGGGAAACCGCGTTATTCTGGGCGAGGGGCTGATGGGGGCTTGCAAGTGCTGTGAACGACCCATAGATGGAGGGGGGAAACGTGATTTTTTGAATTGTTTTTCTTCTGACTAGAGGCAGGAGAAAGATGACCGCTGCCCTCGCCACCTGCTCTGCATCTCCCAGGTTTGCTTGGCAGAGAAAAGCCCTCCAGGGACACCTGGGCTACAGGGGTGCTGAATGAAGCTCCCCTTGGGTGCCACATGAGCACTGCCCAGGAAGCCCCTGCTCCACTCGTGGTCCTTTTCCATGGCAGATGCAAGGTCAGTGAGTGGCCAACTCCAGCCTGGCACACGAGTGCATCCCACAATCCCTCCAGAGGCTGAGGGAGCCGTGAAATAGCCAGGCTTGGACCAGCTGCTGGTATCACACTGGCAGGCCCTTTGATTTTTCTGCCTTTGGTTTTGCTATCAGTGCTACCGGCCCTGCTGTGTGACAACACAACACAGCCCTTCTGGGGGCTGCAGCTCAGTTATTTGCTGCACATCTGTATGTGGCCAAACATCTGTACACTTGTACATCTGCTCTGAGGCACAAGGTTTATGAGGGAGGTGGGGTTGTTTAGCCTGGAGAAAAGGCAGCTCAGAGGAACTTTATGACTCTCTTCAACACCTAAAAGGAGAGCGTAGCCAGGTGGGTGTTGGTCTTTCCTCCCAAGTAACAAGTGGCAGGATGAGGAAACAGCCTCAAGTCGCACCAGGGGAGGTTTAGGTTGGATATTGGGTACGGACCCCAAAAGAAGAAGCCAGCTGGGTTCTGGTGAGGTTTTGTACCAGCTCTCCTGTGCCCTCATTGCTGCCAGTAGCTCAAAAGAGGCAAAAGGAGGTAGGCAGAGCCTTGCCCAGGGCCAAAGGGTCTCTCACCCTGTGGTGCAGGCAGAGAGGTGTCGGGGCCCTCTCGGTGGGTTAGAGGGGGGCCGTGCCACGGCCAGGAAGAGGACATGAGCCCTCTTCAGGTGAGGGTGCAGATGGACAAACCTATCCAGCAGAGATGATTGAGGCTGCAGAGAAGAGGCAGCTTTGGGCTGCTGCTGTGGATTCCTGGGGGTTTCCCTGCCAAGGGACCCGCACCCCCAGGGCACTAAAAACCTTCCTCATGCAGGTTTCTGTGGGGTGAGGGGCAGCCCAGGCTCTATCCCAGGAGAAGGGCAGAGGGGCTTTCTGTGAGCTGGGGAGGGGTCTCTCTGCAGGGCAGGGGAGACCTTGGGTCTGTGGGAAGTGAGGATGCCTCCAGTACCATGCATTGGAAAAGGGCTCCCCAAAGACCCCAGCCTGAGGGATTGGAAGTCTTAGCACTCACTTTTTGTTCAGCTGAACCCCTTCTGCTCTGTGTTCTCACCTGACCGGGGCTGCTGGGGAGGAAACAGAGTTTTCAGCTTCTGAAGAGCCTCTTTGTTTCTCTCCCAGCTGTGATCTGAGACCTGGCTTGTGTGAGACAAAGTCTCTCCAGGAATTTTGGATTCCCAGTGTAAAACTTCTGTTTGATCATAAATAAAGCTCATGAAGCCTTATTCATCAAAAAGAGAAACTTTGTTCTGGCTGCAGAATATACTGAGGCTCCTGCAGGCTGGAACAACTTAAAAACCCTTTTGCAGTTGGGACAGCTGGGTAATGATCCCCAGTGGGGAAAATCTAGAGATGGCATGAACTCTTAAATATTTTATGATGTAATTATAATATTGTCAAATTAATATCTACAAAGATGGACTGTGCTGACAGCAGGAGTTTGGGACACCTCCCAGGCCCTATCAAACATACAGTCTGAGTGCAGATGCTGTCTCTTCGCTGTGAATCCCACAAAACTGTGTCCCAGCTCTCCATGGCAGAGCATCATTTAGCATTAAGATGTCTCTCTGTTGGCCAAATGCTCAGCATCTCTGCAAGATAAACCCTTCTTCTTCCCCAAACATTGAGTGCTGACCATGACTCCATTTGATATGGGATATCCTGTGGGTCTGTAGGAGTCAGCTGTCATGACTGCATCCCCTCCCAAATTATTGTGCACCCCCAGCCAACTCGCTGGTGGGGTGAGAGGCAGAAAATGCCTTGACTCTGTGTAAGCACTGCTCAGCAGTAACAAAAACATCCTTGTGTTATCAACGCAGTTTTCAGCACAAATCCAAAAACCCAGCCCCATTCCAGCTACTGTGAAGAAAATTCACTCTATCCCAGCCAAACCCAGCACACTGCTCTGGATTGACAGCCACAGATATCACTCCCAAGGCTGCTCTCTGGCCACATCTCTTATCTTCAAGTGCTAGATAAAGGGCTCTACCCAATATTGCAAATAAGGACAAATATTTTCAGTAAAACTTAGTTGTAATTATATCTTTTTCATGACTGAATGTGTCCATTATTGCTTTCCTGGAGGCTGATCTCTTTCTCTGTGCACTGCTCCTTTCTGAAGGTCAGGAGACAGAAAGTGCTTACATAGGAGCAAGACATGAGACCAGAGACTCAGACAGATTTCAGCCTTCACATGAACCATCACTGCTGTCAGCCAGACAGTGGCATCTCTATAAAAATCCCAATGTAAATATTTATTCTAAATCAGGCTCTTTCCTTTGCATTGACTGCAGTACAAGTGAGGGAGCATATGAAATGCTGTATCTTTTCAAATTTAATTGCTACTGAAAGTTGGAGGATTTGTTGTCTGCCTTGCACACACCCCCCGGGATAATTTTCTCTTCATTTAGTTTCTTTCCTCAAATTCTTCTCCCTGAACAGTAGGTTTCACAAAGGCCAAACTGTTTTCCTCCCCACAAAGCCTCTCTCACTCGCCTGCCCTCCCTGCCCCTTCAGCAGGCAACCTGGGGTGCACTGATGAAGGGAGATGAATATTTGTCTCTACTAACAGTTGGATTATTCCCACTCCCCAGATGCCATCTGTGTGACAGGGTTTGGTTTGCACTAAATAGAGCCTGTGGGCTGAGCTAGGAAAACAGATTGCTGCACCATTACATTGAATAATCATCATCAAAGTCTGGTTCATCAGAGGACTTTGGGCTGCCATAGAGATTTGGTTGGGGGGGGGGGAAATGCAGTTCACTTCCATGTCAGGATGCTGAAATCGGATTTTAATGTGAATTTTATGACACTCTGTTGGCAGCATTGTCACCTGAGATCCCCAAGAATTCTCTCCTGAGGTTTACAGGTGGGCAGGCAGGTGTGAGAACCACCAGCTTCCTGCTGCCTTGAGGTGGGGCAGTGCAGAAAGGGGCTCTCTCTGCCTGTCCCTCAGTCTTTTCTTTCTGTCTTTCCCCCAATCCCTGGATGCTGTGAGCAATTTCAGCCCCTCACTGAGAAAAACTCTAAATTCAGCAACCTTCTGCATTGCAAACCAACAAATACAGACTCAAGTCCCACTGGTTGCAGCTCTGAAGCATAAACACACGCACACAGACACACGATGCAAAAAGGTCCTTTTAATCCTTCTGCCCCTGCAGAGGAATGGCAGAGCTCCAGAGCCCTTGGGAACGTGTGGAGCTCCCTGCCCTTCAGGCATTGCAGGTAAAGCACACGGAAGAATTTTAGCCTTGCAGTACCTCCTTATGTTTGTGTCCAGTATGGTAAGTACAGTGTTCTGCTCCTAGCTGATTTATTTCTGTATATGATGAAGAAAACAACCTGGAGGTTTAATTTGCCTTCTCACTCAAAGTATTTGAACTCTAACAAAATATTTGGGTTATTTTTCTGACGAAATACTGCATTTGCTGTGAGTATATTTACACCAGTCTTCTACAAGATCTGTTGGCCTCTGTGTATTTCCATAGCAGGCACAAGGACTCAGCACACTCACGATCTCGACCGGCGGCTCTTCTTGGGTCTCCTCTTCCTTGAAAACTTTGATCTCAGCCAGTTGAAGAAGCCGCCTTTGGCTTTTATCTCAAATTCTACCGGGAAATGGTCACTCACCCCCAGCGCCTGCAAGACAGGGGCACAGAGGGTTGGGAACCAGCCACCCATGCTCTCTCCAAGCCCTGCCTGGGTGGAAAGTGGGTGTGCAGTGCCTGGATGT
Organism: Pardalotus punctatus; assembly: GCA_013400915.1. Taxonomy (NCBI): domain Eukaryota; kingdom Metazoa; phylum Chordata; class Aves; order Passeriformes; family Pardalotidae; genus Pardalotus; species Pardalotus punctatus. The sequence continues at coordinate 199,907 of VZTX01008041.1, forward strand.
GGGGAGGTGGCACATGAGCATCGCATCAGTTTGGGAGTGATGATCACCAGGGACGTGGCTTTACAGCCAGGCCTGTGTTCAGCACTGCCTGGGCACTGCTGGCTCTGTTAGCCCTTCCCTGCTGCTGCAGAGGCTGTGCTGTGCCTACCTGCTCCTCAGTCATCTGAAAGTGCTCCTGGAAATCAAAGATCTTGACAGAGTGTGGCACGACAGCCTGGATGAGCTTCTGTCCGCTGACCACAATCCTGCAAGGAGCAAGGGAATGGGGTGCTGTGATGGGGTGCCTGACCTGTGGCAGCCACACTGCGCTGAGCTGGTGGCCAGAGAGGTGGTTCTGATGAAGTCATGGCTATGTATGGTTTGTCCTTAGCCATGGGCTGCCCACCCAGAGATCTCAGCTCCTTCAGGTGCGTCCTTGGCAGTGAGGCACATAAATATCTTGGCGTGCATTGGCCGTGGAAGCCAACATTAAATGACTTCTGTCTAGACCCACCCAAGAGTGCTGCAAATCTCCTGCTTTGGATACAAAAATCACAAGACAACAATGACTGGAGTCTCACTGAAGTGCTGCTCAGATCCAGAAACTCGTCCTGCAAGAGGACTCTGGGCTCTAATAGCTGATGTATTCTTGTCCCTGCTGAGGGAACTGCAGTGGCAGCAGGACTCGCCACGTGTCCAGGGCAAGGTGAGGTGTCCCCTCCCCGAGCAGAACCTCGCTGTGCATCTGTCAATCCAAATTACAAACATAAGAGCAAAAGCCACGGTGCAAAGCTGGCACAGGGAAGGCAGCAGCACCTCCTGCCAGGTGTCTGCAGGGCTCCCTGCAGATGAGAAGTGCTGCTGGCTGTTCTGTCATCCATCCCCACCTGAGCCCCAGCAACAGTCCCTTCTGTGTAAATCCTGCCAGTCTGGTCTGCAAAGGGCTTTGTGCTCCTCTGGAAGCATTTGGATCACATTTCCCTTGGACACTGTTTTATCTTTTATGGCCTCATTTTAATTTGTTTTCCCTGTTGGTCACTGACACCTTTTGATACAATTTTTCTCTCAGAGTCATAACCAGTGGGTGGTTTGGCAGTGGGCCCTTTACCTGTCATATGGGCATCTTGTGCTGTTCTTCACCGTTGTGTCATTTCTGTCACCAATTAGCCAGATGAATTCAGAGTAAGTCCTCAGACGGATGTTCTTCCACTGCTTTTGGGGAACATAGCTACACCCAGCATTGAAGTCCCCCATGAAGATGAAGTTCTGGAAGGTAGGAGGGTTTCCAAACGTAATCATGAGGATTGCTTTTCAAAAGAAGACCAGTGAGGATTTTTATTGGGATGCTTGCAATAGCCATTGCAGTTCAAATAGCAGCCACTCACTGAGTGCAGTGGGGCTTCATTCTGCTGGGCACTCCAGGGCATGCTGATAATAGTTTTATCAGGTGATCACATTTACTGTATAAAATGTGTAGAACTCAATCAAAATACACCAAAGAGATACTCAAAACCTGGGGCTCGTTATCAACGGGTTTAAGGTTTTCAGCTCTGAATAGCAAATAGCATGCCAGGTGACTCAGTACCAAAGCCCTGGTAGTGACACAGATGTGGCAACCAACCTCGGTTTTCCAGCGCTGTTTGACATCTAAATACACGTCATAGAGCTCATCAATCTCCCGGACTGCCGTGTCTGGTGTGGTGTGCAGAGGAATAACAGCAAACTCACTGATGGCTTCAAAACAAGACAGAAGAACAGGAAAAGTGTCATGGTTAAACAGAGAATAAATCACCGAGAAACAGATTGTTTGGTAAGCAAGGGGGTTTTTTGGGGGAAGAAACAGCTTCTGCTCTGACTGTGGACCAGGGCGATCTCTGTGGTTGCAGTGTCCCCTTCCAGGTACTCATCTGGGCCTGAGGAGCTGTGCCAGTGCAGGCAAACCCTGATCCAGTGCCTACGCAGTAACTGCTCCCACAGCCATGCCAGCAGCATGGAATGCACCCACCCACCCACTGCCCATGGCAGCAGCAGAGCCTTTCCCAGCAGGGCATGTGTGGGGCTCTGGGCTTTCCCAGAGGCAGTGGCCCCAAAGGCAAAATGCTGCTCTTGGAAGGAAAAGCAGAGTGGGGTCTGGATGCAGCCCCTCGAGCCTGCCCTCCGACGTGCTCGGGTCTGGCCAGCGTTGCCTTGCTGACTGACAGCGGGACAATGACCTGTTTCTGAAACATCTCACCGGTTTTGGGAGACTGGAACCAGATGGCAAAGGGCTCTCTGGAGAAGACATCCTCGTCCCCAGGCTGGGTGTCAGGGTACTGGTAGGTTTGTTTCACCAATACCAGATTTTGCCTGCAGCAGAACGAACAGGATGGGGGATGTCACACTCGTGGCTCCCTGGGACACACCCAACACTGACTCCATGCTCTGACCTGGACCATGACCCACAGTCTGCGATGGATACAGCCACACTGATGGCTGTTCTGGGATGATCCCCACATCCAGGCACAGCCCATCCCACCTGCACAGCCTGCACCTCTCTGGCTACCTCGGAGCAATGCCACCACCATGTCCAGCCCATCTCCAGGGGGCTGTGCCCCACAGGGCAGGGGGAGGGGCTGCCTTGTTGGCAAAGGGGGCTCACTCACCTGTAGAGGAAGGCGTACTGCTCCTTGTAGCTGTTCCTTCCCAGCCTCTCGCTGGCCACACACCTGTACCCCTCATTTGGCCCCTTCACGTGACTGGAAGGAAAGTGGTGTTTCTGAGTTTATTTCTGCACTCACAAAGGGCTGAGAGGGAGATCATTTTGCTTGTGCCCAGGGGTCTGGGCATTGCCTGCCTGACCTCAGAGGCAGGTGGGTACAGACCCTTCTCAGGAGCTGGACCCTTGCTCCATCGCTGGCTCTTCACCCTGTCCCTGTCTCTCCTTCAGCTGGGTTTCATGTCCAGCCAGCCGAATGCTGCTCTTTCCTCTCGACTGTCATTCCTGTCATTCCAGGCAGGCTATCCCTAATCTAAAGCAGTTCCGAGCCCTGCAGGGAGGTGGCTGGACTGCTGCAGCCTGATGCCAGCCCGGTGAGGGCATTTCCCCTTACTTTTTTTCTTCTTCGGGAACTTCTCTGTAGCAAATTGATTCTAACTTGGCTATACTGATTTTAAAATGTGTTCTGCAGTGGTCTGGAGCTGGCTTTGCTCCTTCCTGTCCCTCAGCGAGACTGCCAGAGCCTGGTCCTTCCTTGACACTGGGACAGAGCCCAGATCCTAAGATTTCACCCCAGTAAGGTGGCTCTGAGCAGAGCACAAGCTCTTGCCAAGCAGCTTTCCCAATATTTGTCCATTTGCCCATGGCCACCCTACCTGGTGAGCTTCTCCACCAGGAGAGGACAAACACGGTTCTTGCTGTCCTTTATTTCCATCAGCAGCATGATGTCACAGGGGGAAATGATCTGCAAGGGGAAGGAGCAGGAGGAAGTTTGCACAGGGCTGGTTTTAGAGGATTAGGAAGGGGTTAGAAAGAAGTGGTTACAGGCATGGGGGAAGTCCTTTGTGGAAGAAGTGGAACCCAGCCTGGGATCGTGGGAGAGGAGCAGGGGCTGGAGCAAAGCTCTTCTGCTTTCAGAGCTGCTGCAAGCCCCAGCAGGTGCTGGGAGAGGGAACCCAGGAGCAGAGTGGTTTCAGATTTAGCGAAAAACTTCGGCACCTGACCCTGAGGAGGAAGTGTGGAGGAGAAGGGGCAGCAAAAGCCACTGCTATGAGCCTGATTCCACCACCACCGCCACTGCTGGGGTGCTGCCTCTGCCCCGCCCCGCTCCTTCCCCATGGTCAGCATCCACCTGTCCCAGTTTGTTGCAAATTCCTCTGGAATAGCCCCTAGAGCCCAAAGAAACACCTTGCCTGAAAATGGAGTCCCAACCCCTGGGGACTGCACGCCTCAGAGGGACTGCAGGCTCAGCTCCCACAGCTTCTGTTGGGATTCCCCGTGGGAAAGCCCTGCTTACCCAAAGCCCAACAAGCTCAGGGGCTTTCCTCTGCCCCTGGTTTCATTGTTCTTTAAACTTTGTGGGTGATTTTTGTCGGGAAAAAAAGCCCCCTTTTGCCTCCTGAAATGTACCTATAATTATCTAAGTTACCCTGTAATTTAGTATATATTGCCCACGGTGATGATAGTGTAAGAAGAGCGGTCTGGGAATGCAAAGCCAAGAAAACCACTCTTCTCTGCCAGTTTGCAATAAAAGAATAAAAACCCAACTACATGGGGCCATTCTTCATTGATGCCCTTCTGCACACACAGCCAGCTCACTAACACCAAGCACCACATCCTCCCTCGCTGTGGCATCTTGGAAGGCTTTTGCAAAGCTACAAGTCTAAAATGTGATTCCTTTAAAACCAGGGCTCTCTTCAGCTTCTGCAGAGGCAGCCTGATCGTGAGAGTTTGCTTACAGAAATTAGCAGTTGAGCTGTTCAGCTTTGTACCAGACTCTAATGTGACAGATACTATTTGCTGTCCTGAGAATAAGTTCAATTAAACAAGAATATTTGAGAATAATTAACGCATAAGGGAGGTAAATAATGTATCACAGAAAAAAGCTCTGTGGGTTCAAAGTGAACATTATTTTTGCTGTGCACTGAGGTTTTCCTCCTTTCCTAACTCAATTTCCAAAGGAAACAGCAAATAGTTTCTGCTGTATTCCCATGCAGGCTAAAATAACAACAAACATTCTATTCAAACACAGGCTGATTTTTACTTTAAGAGTACAATATTTTAAAGATAATTAACTCTTTTTTAAACAAAAATTTAACTGTGAAAGATAAATAAATTGCAAGACTCTGCATCTAAGAAACCCTTGGAAAGCTCAGTGTCTGTCCCATCCAGACAAGCAAACGTACCTTGACCACGGCATTGATGACTTCAGGTCTGGCAATTTTAGTTTCTCCAAAAGACCTCACATTGAAGGAGCAGATTTTTAGGCTCAGAGATGAGTTGAAATGGAAGAGTGAAAGTAAGAAGAAGAGCAACATCTTCATGGACCTGGGCAAAATGAGTTGCCGCGAGCGTGCCTATAAATATGGATGTGTGCGTGTGTTTATGTATCCGTCCCTCTGTGGCTGGCTGGGAGGTCAAACTGAGCAGTCAGCTGTGTCAGTCATGAACAGGAATCACCATTTCCTCCTTTCCCTCACTTCCATCTCCCACTACAAAGCAGCACGGAGACTTTGAACTTCTGCCTGGGGGGAAAGCAGGCTTTTTGAGCCAACCTCTAAATCCTGGCAGAGCAACTGCTCCACCAGAACCCAGCATCCCTCACTGAGATCACTCTGGGTAGTGCTGGGCCAGGACCAGTCTCCCTGGGCCATCCCAGACCAGAGGTCAAGACCAGGAGATGTATGGGGTGGATGGTGAAAGGGTCTGGGAAGCAGTAGGGGGCAAGAGTGGGATTTCTGGAGGGCACCAGAAGCCCATTGGATGGGGCTGCCAGGCAGCCACAGGAAGACAAATGATGCCCCAGCATTGTCCCTCAAACTCCTGGCCAAGTGTCCCCAGCACGGGAGTCTCGGTTTGTGCATGTGAGTCTGGCTTGTGCTGTGTGGTGGAAGGGGACACATGAGTTTGGCTAAAGCAACACCTGAGTGAGGATGCTGCAGGTGGGATGGCCTGTTCCCCCAAGGTGGCTTTTGCAGGGAAACCAGCCCCCTACCCTGTCTTAATCCTCCACCACGTGTCAGCCCTCAGCCAGAGAATTTTGCTGCCCCCAGCCAAGTTATAATGGCGGTCAAGCTAAGGGGTCAAGCTAAATGACATCCTTAAGTGTCATGAATTTTTCTCCCTGTGCTTACAGGGTGCTTTCATATCCTCCTTCCTTTTCTCTGGGAGCACCCAGCCTGCCTGCACCCTGCTGCCCGAGCAGGTCTAGATCCAGAGTCACCAGGACACAGCTGCCAACACCGAACCAACAGAACAGGCTCAGATGGAACTGGCACAAAACACAGCGCATGGAGGGGCTCCCAGAAACATGGCACAGCTGAAAGCAGGGGGATCCAGGTCTTGCTGGGGAGGCAAGTTCTCCAGGGACTGTGCTGCAGGTGTTGGCACCACAAATCCCTTTTGGCATTACAGGAATTTGGAGCCCTGGCTTCCAGCAAGGGATGTGTCACCACTTTACCCCAATGTTTGACAACCAACACAGCTACTTGTGGAGTGGGCAGGTAATCCTACAAAATAACAGGGCTTAGGCAGTGCTTCCTCTCCTCTGGGTCTCCAATGAGCTGTCTCCAGGCAGGACAGGCTCTGGAAGAAACTAAGAAAGAGAGAGGAGAGGGAAAGCAACAGCCTTGGGGGGCTGTAAAGCTACAGCTTAACCTTGCTAAAAGCGCAGCCTGAGCCAAGAGCTTGCATCAGCAGCTGCAGCCTCAGGGTCAGAGTCATCAAAACCCAGAGCTCTCCCCAAAATCAGGCTTGTTTTGGCTACCCTGGCACCAAACAGCAAGTGTTTGTTGTGGTGCCCGTTAAAGTTCTGACCCTGAACTCTGGCTGTCAGTGCTGTGCTTATCACCAGGGCTCCTGTCTTATCAGTTACCCCTTTCTCCTCCACCCCAGGAATTATCAGGGGGACAAACAACAGCCACTCGACCTGTGGGGTGACACAGGGAGCTCATGTTCCTTTCTGTACCACTTTAATCCCTGTTTACTTCACTTTCTGTGCATGTTCTCTTTGCTCCTTATCAGATCATACAACAGGCTTGATGTGGGTGCATGAACACTGGCAGTTCAGGGCTGCTCTGCTCTTGCACAAGAGGGTGAAGCTGCTGGTGAAACCAACACAGTCTGGGGTTCTTGTACCTTGGAATGATGCCAGGTGAAGAGCACCCTCTCCAGCTGAGCAGCACCTGTGGAACATTCCTTAATAAAGCCCCTCCTCAGCCTCTCCCTGATGCCGGGGGAGGAGAGGCAGCTGAGGAGGCTGCAAGGAGGAGCCAGTTCAGGCAGGAGCTCAGAGCAGTGAGGAGGGGCTGCCCAGGGCCCTTTGGCAAAGTTTTGCTGACAGCCTCTGCTGGGTGCACGGGGGCTGTGGCTGGTGTGCTGCTACCTTTGGAGCAGAACTCAGCCCTCCATCTTCTTCCCACTCCCAAGAAGGTGCTGTGGGATGGATGGGGTGAGATGTGTCCCTGTATCACATGCCTGCTTAGGGTCCTCACAGGACAGTGGGGTGTGAGGGTCCCGCAGCCATGTGGGGGTTCCTCCTCTCCCTTCAGGCACAGCTGCTTCCTTTTGGCCGCAGCCTTGGCTGCCTGTGGGGAACCCACAGAATTGTTTTTGTTGGCAGAGATGGACTGAGAGGATCTCTGAGGTTTCCTGTGCCTCCCTGGGAGGGCCGGAGGGAGGCACTGTGGGGTCAGCCCACATCCCCTTCTGCTCTGGCAGAGGAAGCCTATTTTGGGCTTGAAGGGCAGCGTGACTCACGGGATGCCCCGTGATGGGGGAGCACCCGTGGGGTGCTTGGGGCTTGGCTGAAGCTTTATTTCTTCTGCATAGGCAGGATGTAGTGTCTGTGCTAGTCAGGGGTTTGGCACTGCTGGGGACATCGGTGCTGCTTTGCCTTTTCAACAAAGGCTGCAAAAGGCTGGCCTGGTCTGCCTGAGCCCCAGTCCATCAGGGTGTCCCTGCTGCCCCATTTGATATCCCCATTAGCCTGTTCCCCCAAGTGGAGATTGGCTCCAGCGGTGGTGTTGGGTGTGAGGAGCAGCGTGGGGACTGACACCCCCAGGCTGGTGCTCCCCAGGTGCCACCACAACTCTGTTTTCTGGACAAGAGAGCTCCCCTTCCATGTACCAGGTTTTAAGGTGTTGCATGTTTCTTAATTTTTACCATTTCTACCTAAACTGCAGCTCTGTCAACACCCACTGTGGCAGGGGGAAGTCCACGAAGAGCCAGCCCCAAAAACGTCATCACCATAAAAGTCGGTTCCTTCGGGCAATGAAATGACCTTTGGGCTCTTGGTGACCTCATCACAACCATCAGGCAGAGTATTTTATCACAGTCTCCTGGACTTTCAAGTTAATAAGTAGCAAAACACTTGGACAATTTTGTATTGCTAAAGTTCATAGCTGGGCTGCAGACCGTATATGGCCATTTGGAAAGTGGTTTCGGTGCCAATATAATGGCAATGCTTGCCCTGGTGTGACCCTCTGGCATTTTGGTGTAATGCAGGGTAAAAGTATTTGATGTGTAAGATACATTGGAATGTTTTTAATCAGTTCTTTGATACTTAATTTTTGTTTATGATTCTGGAAGGTAAGTGTTCTACTTAATTAATTAATGTCAAGACATGATACCTTTGCTGGTCCAGAACTCTGATAGGGTTTTCTTTTTCAACTTGATATGTCAGTGTTGTTCAGCTAGTGGATTGAAGCATGACAGAATGCCCACTACAAGGCAGTCCAAGGAAAAATGCCTGCTCATGTTTTCAGTTTCTTGAAGAAGGCTGCTTAGCTGAGCTGCAGGGTAGCAGGAGGTAATCTGAAATACAGTCTTTGATGCATGACAACAAGATGAGGCTTTGAAGTTAATTCTCCATAAAGATAGTGCAGCCACCAAATAAGGTTTTATGCCAGTAAGTACACCCATACTGTTAGCAGTTAAAGATGTAATTAAAATGTGCATAATATACACATTAACTTTGAGTATAGCTAATAAAGTATTATTTAAAGCTGTTATTAGGCAAGTAGGTCTTGCTTTATAGTGTTTCAAAAGGCAGGAACATTGTTCCTGTGTTTGTCCCAGGTTGTGCAATGAAGCCCCTGAAGAGTGACAGGGCAGCAGCTCAAGGTGGTGCCCAGAGGAGTTATTTACCCCAGTGCTCACCCAGAGCTGCTGTTTGCAAACCGAGGCGAGCCGAGATCTTATCCCTGCCCTGAGGGGTAAATTTCGGTAGCTTTGGTGTGTTATTAAAGTGGCACTGCTCAGGGCATGGCGAGGCTGTCCTCAACAGCACTCCCATGGTGGGCTCTGGGGCACCCGCCTGCCCCAGCGCTCTCCTGTGCCCACAGTCCCCTGTGCCCCACAGGGCCACCATTGCACCTGTGGAAACCGATGGGGACAAGGCACCCTGGGAAGATGATTCACGCTACCAAAGCAGCGTGCAGTCACTTGTTAAGACTGCAAACAGCCTCACCAGTGCCCTGGGGATCCATCACCCAGCAGTGGAAAAATAACATGGAAACCTTTCACCTAGTGGAGCAACGCTGCTTCTCAGTTTGGTGAGGAAGAACCTGGAGTTCTTCACAGCCATCCTGGACTGAATCCAGTCAAAGCTTCCACCTTCCCATGGAAAACAAGACTGTTTACATAAGTCTTGTTGCCTGGTTTCTGGGTCCATGGGGCAGCTAATTCTGATTATTTTTAATGGGTTTTTTATCATGTGGTTGCTCTGATTTAGAGAGACATTTTGTTTCTCATAAGTGGATCATAAGTCGTTGTTGTGGTCATTGTCTGCCCTGTTCATGTCATGAAAGCTGTGCTCCAGTGCCAGTAGGAAGCCCAGCTCCTGACAGTGGCATTAGGAATGAATAATTTTCGGCAGAGGGCCAGGATAGCTGGGCTCTGAAACGCCAGCAGCCTTGGAGGGTGACGCAGGGGTGACTTGGTCCTTGCCAGCTGCCACAGCTGTGTGATGAGTTGTCTATGGGCTGAGAAGAGAAACAAAACACATGGGGCAGGTCAGTGCAGGCAAAAACATGGCCTTGCAGGGTCCTAAGGAGGTGCCCAGGGACCTGCTGGGGCTTCCTCTGAGGCCTGAGGCTCATCTAGTGTCTGTGGGCACAGGGAGCCCAGCTTGTGCCCTGCACTCTCCCCACAGCACCCCTGCGCCATCTGGAGAGCCCAAGATCTCCACTGTGCTGGGATGGAGGAGCAGCCTCAGCCCCTGCCTGGCAAAGTCCTCAGGGCACTGCAAACTGCCTCCCTCAGCAGTTTGTGACCTGTTGGAGCTGTGGCCTTTCCCTGGCAGGGGCTGGACCTGAGGAGCGCGTCAGCACCAAAGGAGACTCTCAATGACTCTTCCCTGTGGCTGCATGCTGACCTCTCAGCAGTGGGTTCCCGGCTTAGCTCATGCCATGTTTCAACATAAAACCACCACAGGTCTCTGCTTTAGCTTCTCTATTTTAAGTGCCATCATTGCTATGACTGTATCCAGGAGCATTCCCACCAGGTGGACTGGAATTACCGTCGGGTGGGTAATCCATCCTTGCAGTGAGTCAGCACTGCCCTGCACGTGTCCCGCGGGAGCCTGGGGCTGTGCACGAGAAAGTTTAACAAACAACTACTACTGCAAACAATGTCTGAAGGCTTGTGAAATCCCTCCCATGTCCATCTAGGTCACCTTAGCGGAAACTCACCTTTGTTTAGCCCAGCTTGACTGGGAAAGAAAACCCAAAACAGGCTGTACCTTGACTTTACCAGGCCACCTAAACCCCTTGATTTTTTTTTTTAGTTATAAATCTCTTATGACTGCTCATGTTGCCAAAATCTTATGGTTATCACAGTAAACTCTGACCTGGAAAGCCCTTTACACCAGTTATCTCACCTCCCCCAGCCTGCCAGACCAAAGGGACATCCTTTATCAAAGCACAGGTGGGGTGAGGATTTGACCCAATTTGCTTTTACTCAGGAGCTGATCTCATTTCCAATTTAATTAAGTTTTCTTGTAATTTTTTGGCATATCTTAAAGGTACATACCAGCCTGACGTGACCCAGGGGGAATGAAAGTAAATTTGCTTATAGCAAAAGGATTCAGATGGCAGTTTAAAAAAAAAAAAAATCTGAGCAGATTTTTAAATGCAAGTTGAAATGCAGTTCCTGAGAGCAAATAGTGTCATCTGTTGGGAAGGGAAGGCAGGTAACAGGTTTGTATCCTAAGCGACAGACTTACTTTTACACCTGAAATAGGATTTTTATAAGTGGGATGCTCTGATTTCAACCTTTGTGCCCTTTCCATGGGAACATGGCAGAGCCCTGTGCTCCCTGATCACAGCCCTTCCCAAAACTAGGGGACAGCTGTCGCCCACCCCAAGCTTGCTCCCAAGCCTCGTGCAAGGGGCCTGTGAGGTTTCTCTGTGGGATGCAGTGCTGCACTCTCCTTTGTACCTCTGTGGCAATTGTATTGCATCCCCTTTACATCCCTGTTGTAACCCCTGTTGTACCCACCCTTGTTGTAGCCCTGTTGCTGCCATATCACATTCCTTTTTTTATTCCTCTTGCATTCCCATGGCAACCCCATTGTACAAGTTCTGTAGCCTCCTTGCATCCTTCTTGGCTCCCTGCTGTGTGTCCCTTGCATACCCCCTTTACATTTCTATGGTAAACCTAACCCTGTTGTAGTTGCCCGTCCCCTGCAGCCCACTTGCATCCCTCCCTCACACCCCCACTAAAGCCACATCACGTCCCTCTGTTGCCAGTCTGTATCCCCTCTTGTACCCCCACACTCTCCCTTTTGCATCCCTGTTACACCTTCTATACCGCTTGCACCTCCACTGCAGCCCCACTGAATTCCCATCACAGCTCCACTGAACCCCGCACGGCATCCTCCTTTTCCACCCTTGCTGTGAACCCCATGGATGCCCCATTACTTCTCCCCTGCATTCCTGTTCCAGCTTCATTGCATCCCCCCTTGCATCTCCACTGACGTCCCTCTACATCCCCCCACTGCAGCCACCTTGCAGCCCTTGTGTCCCCCCCTCGCACGGGCAAAGCAGCCCTAGCACACCCCCCCTCGCTCCCCGCCGTAACCCCCGCTTTCGCCCCTATCTCATCCCCCTTTCACCCCAGCTGCGTCCCGCCTATACCCCCTTGGCATCCCGCCCCGCGGAGCCGCATCCCCGCCTCTCCGCTGCGCCCCGCGGAGCCGCACCGGCGCGGGGGGAGGGCGCAACGGAGCCGCCGCGTTCCGCCGCCCGGCGCTGCCATTACGGCCCGGCACGGCTCGGATCGGCACGGTGAGAGGCGGAGGGGCGGGATGCGGGGCTGACGGTAGCAATGACAGGACCGGGGGGGAAGTGAGAGGAGCGGGAGCCGTTCTGGCGTCCGGGTCTCCCCGGTCCCAACCCTGGCATCGCCGGGGGTGGGCAGAACATCGCGAGCAAAGCCAAAATCCAAGAAAAAAAATTAAAATATAGATATTCAAAGATTTAATTAATTTGCCTTTAAATTTCCCCCCCCTTCCCCCAAAAATTAATTATTTGGTGGCGAGGGGATTGAAACAAGATGATCCTTAAGGTCCCTTCCAATGCAAACCGTTTTACGACTCTAAAGGATTCTGTGGTCTCAGCTGCTGCTGTTTGGAGGATGCTGTCATTTTGCCGGAGAAGGATGCTTTGGGGGGGCTGTGTGCTGAGAAAAGGGGCCAGGATATGGCCCTCGGATACCCCTACCTCATCCCTGCCCAACTCTTTCCTACCCTCGCCAGGAAAGGGCTGAGTCCGGGCGCACTCGTGACATCGGATGTGCCGTGCATGCTCTGCTGCGTGCGTGTGCGGCAGGATGAGGATGGCGACGGGGTCCAGAAGGAGGATGGGCACCTTATGAATTTCTAAACCAGCAGCTGACTGGCAGCACAGCCTGCTTGGATCATGCTTTTCATCCACCTTGTCCCCAGGCTGGCTGGCAGTGATGCTGATGGCTTGTCCCTGCATATTCCCAGCCTCGGGTACAGCAGTAGGGTCAGGGGCCAGCCCAGACTCTCTGGCTCTCGTTGGAGCCGTGTTGCACAGATGCAAATGGCTCAGAGATATGTGTTTTGTGAAACAGTGCTGCAGAAATAATGATCTCATTTCTGCCATCTATAAATAAATGAAGGTGAAAGGGCACATTTCCTACTCTCGGCTCACCAGAGGCTGGATTGAGAGCTGGCTGACTGACAGACAGAGATCTTTCAAACATTAATAGATATTAAATTACAACTTCACTGTGATTAGCACCTAAAGGATCACATAGCAGACTACACCAAAGGGTAATATTAACAGTACTTATGTCATTGTTTATGGTTCAATATTATTTTTATGTCTGCAGAGAATGCAAGGGTGAGGGAGTTTCCAAGGGAAAGGGCTCACCTGCATGTTTTGGATTTTTCTTTTTACATGACTAGTGGTATGAGTTGGGGTTTCTGGGGGCCCCACCTCAGCCACTGAAGTCCCTCAAAGCCCCCTGTTTCTGCAGTGGAACCTTAAAATTGGTTGATGTTTTTTCCTTTTCAGATCTTAAAAAAACAAAATTAATGTACGCCTAAATGTGCTGCTTAGCTTTCAGCTATTCGGTGATTTAACTCTGTTGTCAGTCAGACACGGACTGTGCTGGGTGCAGGTTGCGTGAGCAAAACCCTGGGTGCAATAGCAGTTGTGCAGCCCAGTCCTGATGAGCACAGCCCAGGACAACCTTTGTGACTGTTGGCAGGGAGGGCCTAGATGTGATTCCTGTTTTGTGCAATCCCTGCCTGGCCTTGCTTGGGGCTACCCAGTGCATCAGCTGCCACTCTCCTCTTCGAACCCAAGGCCCTTCCACCTTGGGATGGGTTTTGTGTTGCTGCTGTTGCTGCCTCTCTTGTGGGGCTTGGAAAAATGATGGATACACCTGAGCTGCACTATTGGGCCTTCCCCAACCTCTCTGGAGTGACACACTGAGCTTGAAAAAGAAAAAATACCTTTTTCCCATGGCCTTGGGACTGTCCCCAACATGCTGTTCTCTGTAGTTACCCACAGACCCTCCCACCTGTTGGCGCCTCTGTTTGCAGGTTATGAGGTCCCTGCTTGAATTTGGCACAGAGGATGAAATAGGAAACAAGTGGAGATGGGGAGCATTCCCTTATCATCTATCCTGGGACTAGCCCATTACCTGGGGTGCCTTGTTTGGGGGTCCACAGCTTGTGGTGGTTGGTGTTTGTGGCTTGGCTGCCAATCTGGGAACTGGTACTCCTGGTTTGGCATCCGGTGCCCTGCCATGTGGGCAGTGTTCTTGGCGTTATCACCTCCACGATCACACGTTATTTGTCAGAGTTGCTTAACTGATGTTTGCAAGTTTATTTATGAGGTATGTGGAGATCCTTCCGAGAAGAAGTAGTAATGCTTGGGGCCACTTGCTGTGACTCTTGGTCACAGGGCACCTCAAAGTGATGGATGAGCTGCGGTCTGAGGACATACGGCTGTTACCGGAGGGCTTGGTTTATTTTTAAACCCACAGCAGCTTAAAAAGCTACTCTCTAGCTGGTAGCAAAGCACTGTGCCAGGGCCTGGCGTGATGCTGCCTGGTCCCGGTGCAGCAGGGAGGGTGATCATCCCCTGGGCAAAGCACCATCGCAGGGCGCTGGCGCTGTGGCTGCTCCCACGAGGCTTTGGGGAGCTGGTGTCCCTGCAGCACTGCTGGGTGCAGGGGTGGCTTCACGGGGAAGGGGTGCCGGGGAGCGTGGCGATGGTGCCTGCCCCTGACTGCATAGCTGAGCCTGCTGACGTTCTGCTCCAGCGGAGGTAGCCACGGAAATCAGTGGCGATGCTCTGCTCTGCCCACGCACAAGGAGGTTCGGACGCGCCCTGGGGCTCCCCGAGCACCCTCCCCGGCAGGCACCCACGGCCAGCGGGCCCCGAGCGGGGCTGGCCGGGTGCGCATGGCCGGCATTGGGCGCCGGGGCTCACGTGGTGAGCGGTGGCTGCCGTGGCCCTGCCGAAACGCTCCGGCGTGATGGGGACGGCAGCAGCCCTCGGCTGCCCTGCGGCCCTGGCATGGGGGGGTCTCAGGGATTTTCTGGCTTGAAGCAGCCCCCAGCACTCATGCCGCGTGGCCCGGTGCTCCCACTGATCCTGCCGCGTGAATTTCACAGCCAAAATCGGCCAGCGCGTCCAGGCCAGCATTTTGCTGCCTCTCCAGTAATTTCCTGCGGCTGCGCTTCGCTTCAGCCTGTCTCACACGGGGAAGGCTCGGAGGGGGTGCACGGAGAGCGCTTGGAAAAGTACCTTTAAGACAAAGAGGAAGGGGACGAGAAGCAGCTTAGCTGGCTTTGTTCTAATAGCAGTAATCACCTGAAGGGCGAGCATGAGCCCGCGGCGCTGGGTCCGCGCAGCCCTGCCCGGGGCTGCTGGGCTCGGCTCTCCCCGCCGCGGCTTTCGCTTCCTCTCCGATGGCAGCTTGCACTTTGCTCCTGCTTGGAACAAGTGCACTCAACGGGCTTTATTGTACAAAACCCCATATTTACATAAACAGGGGAAAGGTTGGTCAGAAGGTGAATATGAAACGTCTTGAAGGGCAGCTGGTGGTTTAAATACCCCAAACTCACCGGGCTGCCGAGCCTGAAGGGAGGAGTAAAAGCAGGACTGCGATTTTGACCTTGTTTTTTTCCTCTTCTGACAGTCTTTTCAGACACTGCCGCTGCCCACAGCGAGCAGGACTTGTGCCGAGAGGAGGAGGGGAATTCTGCAAGGTAAGCCGGGCTTTTTAAAGGCTTTCTCCCCGTTTAGCTTTCTAAAAGCGGTGTGGAGGTGGAGGCAGAGGTGATGACCCCGTGCCAGGGAGCACAGGGGCTCCCACCATCCCACGGTTTTTCCTTCCTGCAGCCTTCTCTCGTTACGGGTCACCAGTGGGAACAATGGCGATTTTCTGTGCTTAATTTCTGCCCTGGTTTAGTGACATAGCGAAAGGCAGCGAGTGCTCTGGGGTGGGCTCTCTCGCAGCCCTGCTCCCATGGATAAGGTTTATCGGTTTCATAAAGTGTTTATCTATGAGCAAGCCATGCTGAGATCAAGGATCTTTCTACAAAATGTTAATTAAATGAATAACGGCGTGTTGTTGAGGCTTGAAGATGGAAATGAGGTTTAGCTTTGTTAAGGAGGTGCCTGGTGGAAATATTTACAGCATTCCTCAAATTTCAGTTATTCCCATTTTTCCTGGAGAGAGAGGGCAAATCTGGCTGACGCTTCAGAGGTTCTGTAAACCATTTCTCTTGGTTGCGTGTAAGGTGGGGGTCCAATGTGACAGTGTCTGGGGGCAGGAGTCTGTGACTGCGGTGATTGTGTTCCTGTTTCATGGCAACACATACCACACACACAGCACTGGGAGTCTTGCAGGAAGCTGGAAAAAATCTGGCTGTCCTGGCACGGAGAAATATGGAGGTGGTAATGGGGGCTGAGTGGCTGGTGGGAGAGCAGGCATTGAAGATGTTTCGTTTTGCAAATGTGGGTGGGACTAAAGTGCTAGTGCCGAGGAAAGGGGAGTCATGAGTTGGTTAGCAGGGGGAATTAGAGGAGATGTGTGTGTGTCAGTGTTTAATCTCTTTATTAGAAAAAGATATCCCAGCTGCCTGTGGTGGGGAGAGTTCAGGGACAAACATGACATTGTGCAAGAGCTTGCCCTTGCTCCCAGTGTTCTCCACCTGCTGCCCCTGAGATTTGTCCAAATGGTGTTGGGGAGCAGGGATGGGGACCTGTGATCCACAGCAAGCTGAAAATGTGGGGCAGAAGCAAGGATGTGGGGGTGGGGATAAATTTGTCTCAGATAAGGGCTGGACACCAAAGAGTGCCCTGCCAAGTTGTTTCCTTCTGTTCCCGAGCCCATTAATAGGCTCTGCTTCCTTGATTAGTTGGTGCCTGTGCAGAGCGGTAATGAGAGCTGGGCTCAACCCATCAATTCTAGGTCAGTGGTTGTGTGCTGGGGATTTGGGATCAGGCAGGGGGAGGGAAGGGAGACAGAGCTGGACGCCTGCCTCCGAAAAGAAACGTGGAGCCTGCCTGAAGCCGGCCCTGCCTGCGCCCATCAGGGGAAAGGGCTGCCTGCACTCAAGGCTGGGGGAAAAGGCTGCCTGCACCCCTCAGGGGGCTGTGTTTCCTGTGTCTGCAAAGTGTCCCAAGGGCCATGTTGTGCCCTGTCACCCTGGACATGTTCCCTGCCTGTTAGGAGGCTCATTGCCCATTTGACATGTGCTCTCTTGAGAGGATAACATTGCAATAATTAGATCCATTAAGAAGCCAGAAGAAATAATTGGGTTTTCAAACTGAAGGAGACTTTGCTGTGCTCTGGAGTGATATCCTTGGCCTCTTGTAGAGCTGCTTTCTGCCCCACCTCTGGCAACAGAGTTCTCATTTAGCAATGACTTGTCAATATTTCTGGTGTTTAACCTCAGAACCTTCCCTAAACACAGGCAGGTGAGGCTGAGTAGTGAAGAGCAGCATGGACCTGGATGTGCTGAACATGTTTGTAATCGCCGGTGGCACCCTGGCTATCCCCATCCTGGCCTTCGTGGCCTCATTCCTCCTCTGGCCTTCGGCGCTGATCCGCATCTACTACTGGTGAGTTCAGAGCCCTGCTGCTCTCAGTGCGGCGTGGGGGTGGAACCTGTGCCCAGCAGGTCACCACACACACACAGGTCACAGTGGTGTGGATGGCGCTGGGTGTTCCTGCCTGTGATGTGAGCTGAGGTCCTCCAGGGCCATGCCAGATATATGCAGCTTTAAGCATGTCTGGGAGAAGAAAAAGACATTTTCTTACTGTGTTTTTCTGCTGAGGCTTATGTCTGTCAGGCCCCTTGCTGTCCCAGGGGTTTGGCTGTGCCAAGGGGCTGTTGGCCAGGCTGCCGCTGCAGTGCCAGCTTGCAAGATCTCTCCAAACCTTTCTGGGTTGCTTCCCCCAAGGACAGAACTGTGACTGGGAAAAGCACTGCTGTTACAGCCTGTCCACCACCCAGCAGCCCTGGCAGTCTGGTGACCTCCCACCTCATCAATGTGGCTGTGGCGAGGGTGTCCCTGGGCTCACATGCTCCCTCCCAGCTGACAGTGTGCTCAGCAGGCAGGGACTTTTCCCTCACTAGTACTTATGGATGAGGCTTTTCTCATCCTCTCTTTTTTCTCTTTTTCTTCTGGAATGGAGCATCAGAGAAGATGGAGCAATGCTTTTTTTTTTTTTTAAACCCCTTGAATCTTGTCTTTTCTGATACCAGGAGGCAAGCACTACATCCTTCAGTCCTCCTTTGTCCCTGGAAATCAGTGATAAGCCCACTGGCAGCTTTCCTTGCTGGGTTTGTTGCAAGGAAAGGCTGGAGTAACTCCCTTCAAAAGTCAGGGCAGAGTCTCATCCCACAGCATGGAGCAGGCAGCAGCAGACAGACAGCATGGGCAGAGCAGGCAGCATGTCAGGCTGCCCTCATGTGCTGCTGGCAGATGGTGGTTCCTGCAGTTCAGCTTACGGGGTGTTTCCAAATCCTAATGACCTCCTGTGAGAGGAAGATGTTTGCTCACCGCAGCACTCAGGTGCAGCAATGGGATGAAGCCTGTTTCTAAAGGCACTTTAATTAGCAGCCTTTTATTCACAGCATCTGAGAGAGGAGGGAGCACGGGATGAAAAACCCCAGTGATGGGATTGTCACTCTGCAAAGCAGAGTAGACAGTGCCACAGCCTTCTGCTGCCCCATGGACATCTGGGTGGTACTGGGTTTGGCAGTCAAAGTGCTTTTTTTCTTTGGATATATAAGCGGCTGGTGGAATCCAGGGAGGATCCTGATGGGCTGAGGTTCCCAGGAGGATCGCTGGAAGACACTGCTGAGTGAGTGTGGTCAGGGTGAAGCCTTCAGCAGCCACAGGCAGAGGTGGCAGGACAGGGCAAAGGAGGTGCAGGGTCTGATGTCAGGAGCTTGGAGGAGCCAGGCTGAGCAGAAGGTAGAGAATGCCCTGCTGCCTTTGTTCTTTTGAGGTTGAAGGTAAGGGTCTGAGTGAAAATGCACTGTGGGCAAGTTGGTCTGTGTTTGGGTGAGGGAGGGAGTGTGTGAGAAGGGGTCAGAAGGACTGTCTTCTTTTGAAGGGTGTGTTCCCCTCGTCTCTCTCTTTCAGCATTTCTGGCAGGATGGGCTTCTTGCAGGAGTAACTGCGATGCCCTGTGTGTCGTGGGCTCCTCTTTTGTTAGGGACAGTGGACGAGAAAGATGGGTTTGCCCTTACTCTTCCTTTTCTGTTGGCTTCTTTCCAAGTTGGATTTTTTGGGGGGTGAAATTGTTGTGTTTCCCCAACAGCAGAGGCAGGAAAGGTGCAGGCAGCATGCTGTGCTGCCCTCGTCTTTACAGCCTCGTGCAGCTCCAGCTTTGCGGCACTGCTCCTGGGAAGTCCCAGGGGAAGCTTCTCTCTTCTTCCATACTTCCCTGCTCCCTCCTTCTCCTTGCTGCCAGTCTGTGTGTCCTCAGCTGGCACAGTCAGGGGTCACACTGGGCCCCCTCATCCATGGCCTCACTGCTTTCCCTGCCACTAATGCGCCTCCCTGCCTGGCAGGATATGCAGGGCTGCCCCGCTGACCCTGGCCCTGGAACCGCTCTGCCTGTACTGCGACAGGGGTTAATCAGTTTAGCTGCTGCCACTAAGTGAGTTAACACCTTGTGAGGGATCAGTTCAGCTTTGCACAGATTATTTTGCCTTCTGCTGAATTGATCCATTAGGATCAGTTGCTAAAAATGTTATCATCTTGCCCATCAGTAGTTCACACCAGTGCCTTTGAGGCAAGGACTCTTAAGACACTTATTAGGGAGAAATTCACCTCTCCTTGTAGGACCAGCACAGAGCTGAGATGCTGCTTAAGTCCCACTAACTCCCTCGAAAAAGAGATTATGCTAAAAGAGGATTTCACTATGCATAAGCTTTGAGTGGGCAGAGAGGTAGGACGGTCCAGAAGTGTTGGTGACCTTGCTTTTGTGTCTTAAATAAACTGTGATACGGCATATAAAAGTATTTGCCAGTGTCTTGGCCACCAGGAGTAGCCCAGGAGTTGTCCTGACAAGGGTTATGTCTGAGCACAGGGGAAACGCAGAGAAAGCGACCCTGCTCTCTGCCTTGGGCTGCACGTACACATCATGTGTCCAAAGTGTCACCGATAATCTCTGTCCAGGTCCTTCTGGCCGGCAGTTTCACCATGTCCTCTGAGCAGGCTGCAAGCATATGCTGGCAGGAGCTGTCTGCCTCTGTTTTCAGAGGAACAGCCTTGGGGTTAGCCAGGTATCTTCTGGGGTGCTAAACCCAGTGTAAGGATGGTCCCCTCCAATCCTTTTTGTGTGTATAAATTTTTTAAGGCTTTCTAGTTGGTCCATGGGAACCGAGTTTCTGTGGCACTCTGGGGTGACACGGTTGTTTTGGCTGGGAACTGATGTGCTTGTCCATGGGGTGATGTTCTCCCACTGATGCAGGACTGTGTCCAAATAACCCTGTGACAGATCCACCTTACCCACCTGGAAGAACTGTCTCCCTTGGCCTGCCCATCTTGCATGCTGCCTTGATGCATGTGCTGCCCCTCTCTCATGAGTCTCTGTCCTCATACCAGCCTTTGGGCATTTTCTGTTTTACAGTTGTTATTTTGGCCAATTTCCATTGTTAAATGAGTTATGCAGGGTCCTTTTTTAAAATTCTTAACAGAGTGTCTCCACAAACCATCTGCAGTGCAGCCAGCCACCAGTACTACACCTGTAAGGGATCACATGTAAGCACAAGGTCTCGTTCTGGGACCAGATGCACCAGGTTAATCCCAGTAGTTCCATTATGGCACTAGTGAGAGCCCAACCTAACTGGCCTTAGTAAACCAACAAATCTGTGGCTGCCTTTGAACTCGTCACCTGGCTTGTATCATGGCTGGGCCCTGGTCGTGTCTTGCTCACTGGTGTTTTCTCCTTCTTTCCAGGTACTGGCGCCGAGCCTTGGGCATGCAGGTCAGATATGCAAACTACGATGACTATCAGTTTTGTTATTCCTATAGAGGAAGACCTGGATACCGACCGTCCATCCTGATGTTACATGGGTTCTCAGCCCACAAAGACATGTGGCTCTCCATAGTCAAGGTGGGACTCCGTTTCTATCCTGTTGCTCCCTACTGATATTGTTGGTCCTGGGCCTGGGGGCAGTGTGAGGGCCCAATGGTTGCATGCATGGGATGGGATGACTGCTGTAATGTGCTAGGAACACCCTCCTTAGCTCTGAGGTCATTGCTTGTTGGATCCCTTCACCCCTATAATGTGCAGAGCTGCAGGGGAAGAGCAGAACACACCTGCTGCCTCCATGGGAAGCAAGTCTTGGCCACGCTTTCCCATCGTGTCATCCTTGGTACATGAGCTGACTTATTCTGGGGCACGAGCAACCAGGGCTGCCAGGAGGAGAGTGACTCCCCCTGCTCCCACCCAGGCTCCCCACTTGCCATCCCTGAGCTTCGCTGCAGTTTCCCTGCACTGTAACCCCCCCTGGTTTGTTTCTGCAGTTCCTGCCAAAGAACCTGCACTTGGTGTGTGTGGACATGCCCGGGCACGAGGGCACAACCCGCTCGGACTTGGATGATTACTCCATTAGTGGGCAAGCTAAGAGAATACACCAGGTAAAGCCCCAGCATTGCATCACCTCTGCAGAGGGACATGGGGACGTGAGGGACGTGGGGACATGAGGGATGCTAAGCCCTGTGAGTCTGCCTTGTGTGGTCTCATTCCCTCCCTTCCCAGGCAGCCAGAGCCACCAGCCTCAAGCTTTTGAGTTGAATTTCTCTAATGACCTGACCCCATGCTGTTGTTTCCTCTCCCCTAACAACGCTCCTTCTGCTCCCTGCCAGTTCGTGGAGTGCATCAAGCTGAACAGAAGGCCCTTTCATCTAGTTGGCACTTCCATGGGGGGAAATGTTGCTGGCGTCTATGCTGCTCAGTACCCAGAAGATATCTGCAGCCTGACCCTCATCTGTCCTGCAGGTGGGCAAGGCGGGGGGGGCGAGACAGAGAGAGGGCAAGCAGGAGCCAGTGAAAAAGCCCAGGGCAGTGTTGGAGGCAGCATAGATGTGTAGTGCAAAACATTTAGAAATAATTTGTATTTACAGTCTGGAAGTCTCTGGCAAGGCACAGGAGAAAATCACAGCCTTGTGCTGACTGCTCTTCACCAGGGGTTTGGCATTTGCCCCACTGTGCTTTGGTTAGAGTTGGGACTAGGGCAAATGGGACAAGTTCTGCTCTGGCGGAAAATGCCTTTTCCCTTGGGATGGCAGGCATTTTACGTGGCATGTGTGCAGCCTCTCTGTTCACAAGAGGGAATGCAGACTGCAACAGGAATGGCCTCCCCATTCTAGCCTTCTGAAAGTCCTGGTGTGCTGAAGGGCTGGGACTTTGGGTGCCGGAGAGCTCTGACCTCCTGCCTTTGGGTACTCTGAGTGGGACGAGCACTTCAGGGCTGGGCAGAGGTCCAGCAGGAAGTCCCCTCCATCCCCCCTATCCCCTCCATCCCCAGCATCCCCTGGACGGGGGCTCAGGGGAGCCTGGGCATGACATGCTGCAGGAGGCATGGCGGGCAGGGAGCTTCTCTGCCAGGGAGGCTTTGCTGCATCCCAGTTGTCATAGCAGCTCCTTCCCCCTCTCACGCAAGGAAAGCTGCTTCCAAATAAGAACTAAGGAATGAAGCAAAGAGAATGTTACTTAGCTACCAGGCTCTGGGGGCGTCAGAGTTCCCATTCCCCTCTGGGAGAGGTGTCAACTGCCTCTCTGGCTGTTTCTGCATGTGAAACCTCTGTGCGGAGGTTGCAGAAAGGTTTGGGATTAAATTGCTGGGGAATTTTTTCTCGGTGGTGCATGCAGATGGGGCTGCAGAAATTTTCTGTCCAACCCTGTGCAGTGGTAGCCTGGGCAGTAGTGTTTGTATCCACTGACCACATAAAAATAAGCACTATAGCTTTTGCTGAAGTAGTCATGCATATCTACACCTCGTGCCGTGCCAGCCTGCGGGGTTGGTGGTGCCGAGCCTTGGAGAGGAGGGAGGCTGGGTATCTCTGAATGCATATTGAAGTGGCTGTATGTACAGATGTTTTCTTCCCCTCTTTTAAAAAAAATTTTTTTTGAAGAGTGAGCAGGCAGGAAGCCATAGGCAGGGATGAGGGAGGTCGGTACAAGAATGATTTTTTGTTTGGGCTCTTGGGGGATCTCATCTGGGTTTTAGCTTGTTCACCCCTTGTCATTTCACACAGGCCTGCCAAGTACCACTGACAGCAAGTTCATTAAGCAGCTCCGGGAGCTGCAGAAGTCCAAATGCATTGACAGGATCCCTTTAATCCCCTCAACGCCTGAGGAGATGGCAGATATGCTGAAGCTTTGCTCCTACGTTCGCTTCAAGGTGCCACAGCAGGTGAGAAACCGACACTGGTTGTGGCAGCCGGGAAAGGCGGGCTTGGAGGTGGTGAGCACGTTTGGTGCTCCCTGAGCCTACAGCTGAGGCAATACTGGGAGTGGAGCTGGAGCTGCCAGCCCTGCCACCACCCAGGAAAGACACCCAGCCCCACTCCCAGCACCTTTCCAGCACTTTCCCTTCAAACCCTCTTTTTTCCAAGTTCCCTCTGTCAGCGCCTGCTGGAATTCCTCTTCCCACGAAGTTTTTGGCAGCAGGCTGGGATGTAGAAGGCTTTTTTAGTAAATATGGCTGGCAGGAAGCATTAAATAACTAAGGCAGCTGTTGTCTGATGTGGAGGGGGACTGTTTGCCGCTTTTTAAGTAAAAGCGATGGAAATGTTAATTGCGTCATTGTCAAGTGAGAGGAACTTGGCGAGGGGCTGGCTATTAAACTAGTTTTCCTTAGGAAGTCTGGAGTGAGTAGATTGGAGAGTAAGAAAAAAATGTAAGGTAATGCCAAGACCTTTTGGGTTTTTGGCAAAAGAATACAAGAAGGATGAAAAGTGCAGTCATGACTGAGGTGGCTGCTGGCCAGGGGCAGAAATCGGGTCTGCATCATGAAAGACAATATTATTTGTTGCTGAAATACATGTTGCTTAAGCATGGTTTCAACAGCCCCACACACTTAGGAAGAAGATCTTGCTGGGGCCAGACTTGCTGGGGTGGCAAGGGCTGCTCTTGAGTGCTCTTGGGCATGCTCAGCCCTGTGCAGGGCATGGGTCCCCTCCAGCAGCTCTCCTCTGCTCTCCCTGCAGATTCTCCAGGGCCTCGTTGACGTTCGAATCCCACACAATGAATTTTACCGGAAACGTAAGTGCATGCCTCTTCACCAGACTTTCCAGCAGGACCCCCAGGGCATGGGGACCAGCTGTTCCCAGTACCCATGTCCCCTGCACATGGGTGGGTCCCAGCCACCCCCGTGCTGCCTTTCTGGGGGTGGGAGGGGGCAATGTCATTAACAGATTTGGGGACACACCTTGGTTGCTGGTAGCAATGCACTGCCACCCCCACAGGTGACAGGGTTGCTGCTTCACCCTCACTCTCCCGTCTGGGTTAATAAGTACCTGTGAGGAGATGGTTTGGCAGAATGTCCCTCTGCAGCTGGGCTTGGTGGCAGAGCAAGGACAGCCCATCATCTCTGCATGGATTTCCCAGTGAGGGGATACTGGCAGGACCAGCCCACAGGGCCCCCTTTGAGAAGGGAAGGCAAAATGTCTCCCTGTAGGACTGACTCTCCTCTTGCCCCACAGTGTTTTTAGAAATCGTGGATGAAAAGTCCAGGCACTCTCTCCATGAGAACATGAGCAAGATCAAAGCACCAACGCAGGTCATCTGGGGAAAGCAGGACCAGGTAGGCAGCCCCCTGTGCATCTCCCACAGACCTGTCTCCATCTTTGCCTGTGCCCATCCACGGGGGCACAGTGGGGCTGTGCTGCCAAGCTGTGCACTGCTCTGCAGGAGCTGGCACAGCGTCCCTGTCCCCAGTGGATTTAGACACGGGCTCAGCAGGGTGGTGGGCAGAAAGCTGACAGCCAGCTTTCCAGAGGGAGGAGAGGGCAGTGCCAGGGCTGGGGAGTGTGAAGGGGCAGGTGGGGGGAAGGTGCCAGCACTGAAGCAGGCAACGGCTGGGAAGAAGAATAAAGTGTCAGCAAAGAGAGTTGTCCTGGCAACTGGGAAGAGACGTGCTGTTTGTGGGCAGGCTTCAAGGCAAAGTCTTAGAATTTGTTTCAGAGGCAGGAGTGGGAGGGAAGAAGTGGGAGGAAGCAAGCTGCAGGCATGCAGAGGGCTCTGTAAATGCAAAGATGTAAGTGTTTGCTTGCAATGACACCTTTGCATTGAGACAGCAGCCAAAAGACATCCAAGAGAGTTCCCTGCTGCCTGCTGAGACTGGCACCATGCAGCCTCCCTGCCCTGTCCCCAGGCAGGGTGCTGGCATCACAAGGACTGTGTCTGCTCTGCATCTCAGTTGGACCCCAACAGAGTTTCTATGGTGTCCAGTAAACCTCATCTCTGACTGTGGCAGTGACTGTTTTCTCCCCTGCCATCCAGGTCCTGGATGTTTCTGGTGCCAGTGTTTTAGCAAGTGCTATTCCAGACTGCCACGTGTACATCCTGGAGAACTGTGGGCACTCGGTGGTGGTGGAGCGGCCCCGCAAGACAGCCAACCTCATCCTGGAGTTCCTGGCGCTGCTGCACAGCATAGACAACAACAAGAAGCAGGCGTGAGCGTGGCAGGGAGCCAAGTGCCCGTGCCGGGCTAAATTGTAAAGTACTGCAGCTTTGATAAGTTCTCAGGGATCTTGTACGAATCGGGGTCAATGTGCCAAAGTCCCTGAGGAAGGCAGAATCACTGATACCTAAAAAACCTATAGCACCACCGGCACAGCGACCTAGGGGTCATTGAGCAACCTCCATAGATACAGGAACAGAAGCAGAGTATCTCCCTTTTCTACTTAGAGGTAAGGTAGAAACGAGCTGAAATCACCCAGTGCTCCTCACACAGCTGCCCATCTTACCTGGGCTACCAGCACGTAGTTGTTCATGACATTTACCTAAACTATATATGAAATGTAGGAAGGAGAAAGCATCCTGGACTGAGACTTACAATATTTCTACTACTTAGAGTCCATCGTGTTGCATGCTGCTGTGCTGTAAGAGAACCCCCAAGTGCTCCAGGTGTCTGCTTGAGTGCTCTTTGTGTAGCTCCTTAACTCATGATTTATGCAGAAAACAACAGAGAACTTCATGTGTGGAAGTCCAATGACTGTATGTGCAAAAATGTTTACACTCTGAGTGGGTTTTTCTAAATCCCTGAATAGCTCCCGTGTATTTGTAATGCCTTAACGTTGCCCAGGGTGCGGTGTCTGTGCACAGCCCACCTTGCCCAGGGTTGGTTCTCTCTGCTGGTGAACACAGCCAGTGACAACGGGGTGCAGGCAGCAGCTTTGCCACCGCTGTGGAACCAGAGCTATGGGAACCACCCAGGGCGATTCAGCCCCTGAGCCCGAGTCAGCAATAAGCCCATGGCCAGGGTGTGACTCAGCCACCTCGGGCAAACTCTTCTCTCAGCTCCTCTATCGCATCGTGCTGCTGAACACCTGGATGTAAATAACGATTTTCTTAATGAATTCTGTGAATTCTGCAAAAGCCAATGCCACTGGAACAGGCGTGAGAGGTGGGAGCTGGCTGTGTGTGTGACCAGCACAGGGGTGGTGAGGAGGGGTCAGCTCACTCACGAGGTGCTGGGTGGTGGTGGGGAAAGGTACAGCGTGCTTCTGCATCCTCTCCATGATTACAACTCCTGACTGAGTGAAACTATAGGTAGAAACAGGCAATACAGACAAGCTGTGCTTTACAGCCTGCAAGGTGATGTCCAGGGATGGATCCTGCACCTCTCCAAGTGTGGTCCCTCACTGCCTGTGCCAGGGAAAGAGCGCTGGTCCCGGTCTCAGGCAGGACTGGTGTGTGCTGGAGGGCAAGGCAGCGTGTGGTGCCCTCAAAAGCAAAGCAGCAGGTGGCTGTCACCCCTTGGTCACCCCCAGCCCTCCTCAGGGGGGACAGTGGGTGCTGCTAGAGTGTCCCCCACCTCCCAGCTGGGAGCACAGGCTGGCGGTGCTGACAGCCATCTGCTCGACGGCTTCCTGAGGTACCCCGATCTGTACATACATCTGAAACTCCCCGTCAGCTTCTCGGCTCTTTTTAAGAGAAGAAACATTGTTCTTTTAGAAAATTAGAAATTTGCTGTTAATTGCTTGGTTATTGTTTCTACTACAGGAGTTGATTTAAAAAAACAAAATTGCTGATAGTTTTATGTGGTAAAAGCCAGAAAAACTTGTTGGGTATCTATATGGTTTCTCATGCCACAGATTGCTGTTTGCAAAGGATTTATATGGCTATTAAAATCTAGTGATTTAAGGAGTCTGTGGTGCAATGATTATTTTTTCCTTTGAGGAAGAAGGGGGCTGCAGTGTGGGATGATACAGGGGTCTTGCTCTGCTGCTTCTTTCCTCCCCACATTTCTGGGAGATGCAGGTTTTGGCTTGAGGAATATTTGGTAATGGAAAGAGAGATGTTGAAGACCAGGAAGGCTCAAGTCTCACCTCTTCAAGGACAACATAAATTTTCCTTTTGTCATTTTATTAAGAGGAGGTGGCACCAAACACTCAAGAAGGAAAGTAAAACCTCAAGGGGCCAGGGAATTAGGTTTTAAGCACCAAGGCTCTTCTTAAAACTCTTGCAAGCATGTGTTAAATGCCAATTTCATCTATAATTGCAAGTCTTACTGAATTCATACACTGTGCTAGGAATAGCATTATGTCAATATACAGCCAAAAGTATTTGCATTTCTCCTTTCCCCAGGAGGCTCCTGAGCCTGGCAGCTGCATCATTTGCCAGAGGAGCTGCAGGGAGGGCTGAGTAGCATCCTCCTGGCACCCGCTCCCCCTGCCTGTGCCCTGCCACTGCTCCACTGCTGCAGTGATGCGTCAAGGTGACCCTATTAATGGCCACAGCAGAGGGGTGGGAGGGGGCTTCTCCCCCCCAGGCAGGGGCTGAGGTTGGGGTGGTTCAGGGCATCTGCATCATGTGTTGCAGGCTCTTGTGGTTCAGCAATTTACCCTCAGGTCTGTATTGGAGGGGGCTCAGACTGCAGCTGAGCCTACTGGAGAGGCAGGGATGGAAGCTGCCTGCACCTGTAAACACACCTGGCTGCTGCTCCCATTAACCCTCACTTCCTGCTGGGAGCCAGAAAAGCCCCACACCCAGCAAGGCTTGCTCCCTTGGTTTTGGCTGCTGCCCCCTTGGCACTGAACCCCAGTGAGCCCTGGTCACCCTCCAGGTAAGGGTGTGTCTCTAGGCTGTTTATAGGGCTCGGGAAGGGGCCGAGGCTTCTGCTCCTCCTGGTGGGTTTGTCTGAGGGCAGCACTGATGGAACCATAAGGAAACCATTGGATCCCAGTGGTGGCAAGTCCAGGTGCTGGGAACCATCCTGGCATGTCAGGAGGGAGGAGGTGTCCTTTTGGTTTGTTGCTCCATGTATAAGTATTGCTTTCCTTGTAGTCATGTGGCTAAACCAGGTCTTTAAGGGGGCTGGGCTGGGTCATGAGGCTCATGGAGGTGAAGGTTCACACAAAAAGCTGAGTGAGGAGTAGACCCTTGGTTGTTGTGGGTCAGCTAAGGCTGTTTCACTGTATCCTGAAAAGAGGCTGCAAGGCACAACAGGGCTGGCTTGAAATAAATCTAATACTGCCTCTGAGCAAGCTGTTTTGCTGCTGAGCATCCAGGTCTGTGGTGGTACCTGCTCCTGGAGTGTCGAGTGGGAACAGGAGGGACAGAGCTGGTGGCAGCCAAGTACCTGGGTACTTGGTGTGTGTCCAGCTGATGCTGAAGGGGAAAAGGGGATGTCCTTGAAACATGGACCTTCAGGGAAATCTGGGCTAGGTCCTGTTCCACACAGCTGCAGACAGATGCCTGTCTGCAGTGGAAAAGCACTTTCTCCCTTTTTTTCTCCAGCAAAGGAGATGAATTTACATTTTCTGCCTTGTGGGAGCATTTCACCAGCACAGGTCTGCACAGAGCATCCTCTGACTGGCAGAGTGATGCTCGGGGCTCTGGCACTATGGTTTGGGTGCTGCCATCAGTTTTCCCCACGCTGGCAGGCCACCATTCGGCTGAAGCTTCCCCTGATTCGATGTGTGTCACAATCCTCTTAGACACATTATTTTTCCCATGGAAGCCTGGATAAGAGTGCCCTGGAGCATGGCTCCCCTCACCCACTGTAGAGGGGGCACCACAGCCCCCAACCTGTGTCCCTGCAGTGACGGAAGCTCATGTTCCCTGTGGTACCTGTGGCTGCCTTGCGATGTGACAAGGGTCCCCTGCCAGGACCCTCCAGCTGAGATTTGCAGCGAAGGCAAGAAAAAACAAGCTGGATGGCGGGGAGTTCGGGTTTGGCTGTTTTTCCTTCTAGGAGGCCGTTTTTCGAATAGGAGCCTCTTGGGGGCGGTTTGGGATTGTTCATTAAACACTCTCTGAGCCGATAGTACTCGGTGACTTCTCCCTGCCATTCCCTGCCCGACAGCGCTGCCTGTCTGCTGCCTCTGCCCGCAGCTCCACACGTGGAGAGCAAACCTCAGTTTTCCCTTCTTAAGGAGAAATATTGTCTTCAGCCGACAGGCTCCAGGGTTGTTATGTGGCTTGCTAAGGCTGTTTCACTATATCCTGAAATGAGGCTGCAAAACACCACAGGGCTAGCTTGAAAAAAATCTAATAATGCCTCTGAGCATCCAGCTCTGTGGTGGGACAGAGTTGGTAACAGCTGCTGTTGGGCACTTGGTCTGTGCCTGTTGGCTAAAATAAAATTTCACTTGCTGTGAAATTTTATTTCAGCCGACAGGCTGAAGTGGCATCTCATCAGGGTCACTGCCTTTTTTCTTTTTTTTTCATTTTTTCATGTCCAGCAAATAGCTGTGAGCAGGGTGTTCTGATGAAGGCTCTGGCTGTTGCCAGGAGTCAGGCACACAGCAGGCAGTGCCATCTCTCCCTTCTCAGAACCCCACTCTTTCCCAGAAACCCCCATTTCACTCCAGAGAGCAAGACCCGCACACAGCCCTGGTGAGCTGCTCTATTGATTTTATTTGTTTTCTTGTGTTCTGGGAAAGCTGGACAGGAGCATTGGGTGAGCGGGCAGGTTTCCAGTAACAGCGCTGGGATTTGTGCTTCCCCATGGGTTTGCAGAGCGCTCCCTTGGCCCAGGCTCTGGATCACCTCTGTGCAGGTGACCTGCATTGGATGGATAACACAATGTCCTCCCAAGGCACAGGCACATTCAGCTGCAGGGGAGGCTTCACTCAGGTCTGCCATGGCCTCTGCTTCTGCCACCCAAGCATTGGGAATGCCCAAGTGGGTTCAAGCACCAGGTCGGAGTCTGTCTTTTACAGGATAGTGGTAATGTAAGGCCAGGAGAAACCTTGAGAGACCATCCAGGCCATCCCTAGATCATCTCCTGCATCAGTCCTGAATTTTCCTACCGGTCTTGGACACCCCACCACAGCTTCCCAGGAGCTAAGGGGCTCAGAGGGAATCTTAATAAATAGCCTGAACCTGTGCTGGAATTGAAGCTTATTACTTCTCCTATCCCCACCGGATGCTGGCAGAGTGTTCATAGCTCTCTGCAGCTCCCTCTTGCAGACTTCCTGTGTCCAGAATAAAATCTCGCAGGCTTTGCCAGCTGCTCTTGTACCTGGAGGGACAATGCAGGCAGCTGGGCACAAGATTTGGGCTTACACTTTACTGGCTTCAAACAGCGGGTATCTTGCAGCAGTGTTTTAAGAGCAAACATCCCAGTCAGTTTGGTTTAATATAAATAAATAGTAACAGTAACAACCCCTCTACCACCCCCCACCCCCAATGAGGTGGCTCAGCCCATGAGTCACTCTTTCCTGCAACCTTGATCCCCAGCCTGCTTTTGCACACTGGTTATTCACACCTGGAAGCGGAATCCTGCATAAGTCTTTCCAAAGCTACATCCTCCTTTGCCCTCCCTTTTTTTTGTCTATTTGCCAAGATCATTTGTATCCTACCCCAGCCCTCCAGCACGTCCCCTTGGGGCATTCTCAGCTGTGTGTTCATTAAGTACCCTGCTCTCCAGCTCAATTACTGAGCCACTGATGGAACTGTAGAAAATATCCCATGGACTCCTTCCACAGGGAGCCATAGGTAACTAATGAGAAGAATTTTGCTGCATGTTTTTCAGCCACCTTGCAGGTTGAGTTAACCTTGAGTTGCTTTATTTTTCCAGTGGGAATGACAGAGTCTTGCTTAGCAAAAACCCCTTCTAAAGAAATACAGTACTTGCTACTCTCTCTGTTTCAGGGGCCTGTTGCCCTATTGCAAAAGAAAATTGATTTGGAGTAACATGAGTAATTCCTGTTAATGACCACCCTGACCGTTTCTAGGTGCTTTGCATTTCCGTTCCCAAGCTGTTCTGGGATGCCATGGGGACCAGATCCAATGCCTGGAACATATTTGCCTTAGCGTAAATAACCCTTGGTGGTGTCCGTGAGGTTGGGAAATATTTGGAGTCCTGCCTTTGACCCCATAGGTAGGAGAGAGATCACTGGCTTGTTTGCAGATCCAGGTGAAGGCTGGAGGACGTGGGGCTGCTTGGGACCACGGGTGTTGGGAATGGGGACCTCACAGGTGCTTTTGTGCCCATGGGGTCCCCATCCTCAACACCTGTGGCATCCCAAATTTCAACACTCCAGATCCCCAGCACTTGTGGCGAGGTGGCACCAGGTGGCAGCAAGGGACCAGCATGGGGAGATGCTGCAGCACTCTGGGGGAGCAGAGAGAGCCCTAATGCTACACCCCCTGCTCCAAACTGCACCCGGACGGGGCCCAGCTCGTTGCTTGGGGCTGGTGTCCGGGCAGGGTCTGGTCTCCGTCTGTGGCAGCTGAGCCCTGCATACTTCCCCAAGCCATGTGTCACCCGTGCAAGGACAAAGCCCAGCATTCCTGTCTCATGCCTGGAGCTGGGCACTCTTGGGGTCAAATTCTCTCCTTCTATAAGATGTCCAGAGTTTGAAGTTTAAGGGCAAGTCACCCCTGAAAGGAGTTAAATAATTAACCTATTTTGCAAGATCCTCAGTTTGGCCTGCAAGCAAACCCTTTTGTGCTCCCAGGGATGCTGTCACCAGCTCACAAAGGCTGGTTTTGGGGACATGAAAGGAGAACAATAGGTGGTGCTGGGCCAGGTCACCACTCCTGGGTGTAGTGTCAGTTCATGCATCCTGTTCTAGGGCGGCTGGAGGAGGTGGGGGTGATGTATCTACCCCCTTTATCCCTGGAGAAATGATGTCAGGCCTCCCACCCCACACAGCTCAGGAGAGCCCATGCAGCATTCTCCTCACCTCTCTGCATCTCTCTGTAGAACCTGCTCCCTGCCAGCAGTTCCCATCTGAGCACCCAGAGCACTGCAGCCAGGAGGGCTCCAGCAACTTTCCCTGCAGTCTCAAGAGCTACGGACCTGGATTCAGTTAGTGGGAGACACACCTGGGCACAGGTTACGTGACAATATTCTGTGTCTCAGTGCCTGACTTTGGTTTAGCTGTGTTTGAAACCCAAGCAGGCAGCTCTGGGTGGAGGTCAGAGCGGCACCAGCACACAGAAATGGGATCAACAGCTTCTTCCTGTTGTGCAACTGCTGCACAGCCCACGTAGAGGATTTTTGGGAGATTTGTCAGGGTTTTTGTGTTTTTAGTTAATATTTATTTGCTTGTTTTGGGTCTTACTTTCACAAACAAGGAATTTAAATAGTACAGGCTGAGAGGGGGCATGAACCTTGCCTGGCCTGCCCTGGAGTGCTGTGTCCTGCCCCAGGAGCTCCCTGTGCCCACCACAGCAGCCCTCACCTGCTCAGCCCTGGCTTCCCCTGAGCATGACTCCCCCATCCTACTGGCTCTGGAGCTGGGATTCTGGCAGAAACATTATTTACAGTTTTGCCTGGCAGCCTGCATGTGTTCCTGCTCTTATGTAATAGTTCAGCCCAGGGTATGAGCCCACTCATCCATTCCCTACACACATGGGGCCCTGGGCTTTGGGTACTGACACCCCTGCTCCAGACCTTGTGCTGGAGGCAAGGGACAGCTGAACTCATCCCACTTGTGTAGGGCCCCATGTGAGCCCTGCCCATGGGGCGTCAGGCTCCTGGCCAGACAGGGCTGAGATGTGAGCTCCTCTCTGCTCTAAAACCTGCCAAATGCCACTTCCCTATTCCCTACTTCCAGTTTGGTCCTCTCCTCGTTGGTTCTGGGGTGCAGCTGGGGACAGGAGGAAGGCACAGTGTTGTGTGCTCTAACCAGCATCTTTCTAGCAAGACCCATGTTTGCTGGATTTCAGGCGTTTTGTCTGTGTACACCATGATCTCGCTGTGTTTCTGCTTGTGGTTCCCTGAGCAGGCACAGGGATGCAGGGTGTGGGCATTGAGCTTCCCAAGGTGAAGCTGTTTGTGATGTGTGGGGGGAAAGGCAGGGAAAAGTTGCAAAACACAGGGGCCAGAGCAACTGCTGTGTGGCTGACATGCTGTCCATGGTTCAGAGGGCATCAGGGCCCAGGCAGCATTTGGGAAAACAACCCCTGGAGAGGCTCCTAATGCTGGCAGGAGCCTGGTGTCCTGGCCCTTGAGGGATGAAGCCCACAAGCTCATGGTGCTGTTGGCACGTGCGCTGTCCCTGGGCTGGGGTGCTCTGTCACCAGTGGGGTGTAGGACAACCCTCTCCCCATCTCCATGTGCTGGGCACCGAGAGCTGAGGGCATCACCAGCTGCGGAGAGTGACCCGTGTGTGGCTGGCACTGAGGGGCTGTGAGATGGGGCAGGTGCTCCCCTTGGCCTCTCGTTTTTGGGTGGGTGCCATGGGGAAGGAGTGCTCTCTTCCCACTGCCTCCAGTCCTTCCCTCCATGCCAGTGGCCCACCAGTGAAAGGCAGCCAGTTCTTGAGAGGTGTCCAAGGCTGGGTTGGGAATGGTGGATCAGATGAAGCTGTGAGTAGCTGCCAGCAAAAAGTCCCTCAGCTTTTTCAGGCTGTTATTTAGGTCATCCCCATGATCCCCAGCAGCCAGGTGACCGTGCCCTCGTGCTGGGCATGCCACAAACCAAACACTTGTCACTTGACTTCACCACAGCCCTGGGACACCG
Source organism: Pardalotus punctatus (assembly GCA_013400915.1). NCBI lineage: Eukaryota > Metazoa > Chordata > Aves > Passeriformes > Pardalotidae > Pardalotus > Pardalotus punctatus. Next base: position 233,749 of record VZTX01008041.1, read on the forward strand.
CTCTCTCTGCGTTTGTCTTTAATTGAGTGAGCAAGGTGCCTGCCAAAGATCAGCTCGGGGTCAGTTCCAGATCTCCCGAGTGCAATCCCGTGCCAGGCAGGGAAGCAGGGAGCCTGGTATCTTGCCCTGCTGACCAAGGGAGGCTGGCATGCAAAAGGCCACTGGGGCTGGCAGGCAATGTGGCAAAGCACCGCCCTCCTGCCCACTCAGGGCGGCACAGGCAGGACCATGAATTTAAAACTGTATGTGTCAGCATTGGGGTTGTGAGTCGCTCCTACACCTAGGAAGGTTGTTGACTGTGCCAGTGGCTTCAGCTGGAGTTATTCATGTTGTTTCAAGAAACTCAGGGATCCCCAGGAAAGGGAGCAAACTGCTGCAGTGGGATCAGCCAGCTCCTGGGATGGGAAGACCGCACTGCTCTGGGGAGAACAAACCCTTATAGGGAGATGAGTGTGAGAGCAGACCTGGCAAGTGCCAGCCTCTCAATGGTGGTGCTGGGAGGGACTGAAAGGGTGGCAGAAACCTTTGTACAGACCTCTCTGTGTTTTCCCCACTCTAAAGAGCAAGCTTTCTTGATAAGAGCTGCCATAAATCAAAAGCTGAACCACAACCAGGATCTCTCCTGGGATGTGTCCTTGAGTCCCAGGCTTCAGGGATGGGATGTGACACTGGTGTTCCTCTGCAGCATGTTTGTGGTCAAGCTTGCTCCCACCATACTCACACCTCTCCCTGTGCTGAGGACAGCTTGTGTCCTGTCCCCTTCCCTTTGTGGAGGGACAAAGGTCGGTGGGTGGTGAGAGCAGGGCCTCTCTCTTCCCCTCCCCGATACCAGCAGCAATGAGGTTCTCAGAGCTCTTTTGGGGAAATCAGGAGCAGTTTCTGTCAGATTAAGTCATTGGGGGTGGGGATCAGTCTCCTGGGACCATTACTGCAGCTGGAGTGACTCCTCCAGCTTTGTCACCAGCAGGAACTGGCTCCCCATTTCCAGGCTCTGTGCCACCTCCTGTCCTTAATGATCCCCATGTCCTTCAGAAATCTGCCCCAAAGTAATTCCAGGTCCCATGCCAGAGCTGAGGACACCCGAGACCTGGTGCCAGACACCCATCCCCCTTGCAGCCCTCCCAGTGTGCCTTCAGTATGACCAAATTTTGACCATTAAATCTCTCCAAGCACTTGCAAAGCAATCCTGTTGTCATCGGCTGGACTGACTGGCACCATGTGGTGTTACAATTGCCCAGAAATTGCCTTTTTGAAACTTTATTTGCAACTGGCCGCTGCTTTACCCTGCCTCAGCTGTAGGGCTGGCAGCATATGAGACAAGCCACTGCCTGAGGCAGTTGTTGCTGAAATAATTTTAGATGTGGCCAAACCCAGTCACATCATCACCTCTGCATAATCAGAAAGGAAATATAAAATCTAAAAGCAAATACAAGATATTAAGGCATTAGAGGCACTGACACCCTATGGGATGAGTCTGGCCTGACCTGGGGCATCCTCTTGCTTCTCCCAGATGCTGTCCTGTTGGGACTCTGTGCACCCAGGGTTCATGCAGGCAGCTGAAGCAAAGGGGATATGCAGGTATGGAGAAGCTGTCTGCCCACCCCTCCAAAGCTGTGGTTTCACTGGAGAATTTTGAAGAAGAACATGGTGGCTCCATGAGCTTTCCCAATGGGAAAAGCCTCCCTTGCTGTTGGTTTGGTTTTTGTGGTGGCTCTCTTTCCTAAATGCCGCCTTATGGGGTGAGTTAGTATTTTTGATATTTTTAGATGCCTCTCAGCCCAGTGTCAGCACTTTGTAATTAAAGGAACCGTTTTGGTAGTTGGATGTTGCCAAACTGGAGCTCTTGGTTTGAAAGCGCCTTCCCACAGAAGTATGTGCAGCGCCAGTGTCCTGTCCCAGTGAGGGCATGGCCATGCTGGGAGGGACAGGATCCCTGTGGGCACTGCCCACCCTATTGGGAGTGATGGAGGGGCTTGAGGGGCACAGACATGGTGGGCTCTGGTTTTTTTAAGACCTAAGATTCTGGAGCCATGATCTCCCTGTACAGCTGTTCCCTTGATGAAGGTGGCAGGCAGGGTGGCATGATGGAGATCAGTGCATCAAGGCCTCTTCTGCATCCTCTGTGCCCTCAGTGCATCCGGAGTGTGTCCCTTCTCCAACCCCACCGTCAGGGTCACTTGTCCCAGCGCCCGGCTGTGCCTTGACAGGTTGGGCAGCGCCTGTCTGAGCCAGCAAAGCCTATTTCCCTTCACAAGCTGAGAGATAAACCTAAAAATAACCCTGTTATCTTACACTTGATCTAAATCAACATTAGTCCCAGCTATAAATAGCCGTGCGTATGTCGAGGTGGGTTGCAGGGGGTAGGGCACGGTGGAGTCACTGTCACCTGTCAGGGGCTGACCCTGCTGCAAGGGGAGGTCTCCGCACCAGGCTGCAAAGCTGCTGCTTTTGCCCCACCATGCTGGGAGGGCTTGTGCCCCAAGGTAGCTGCATGCCACTGGGTGCGGAGGCTCTGTCCCATTGCAAAACAAGTCCCAGAAATAGCTGGATAAACACTATCCCATGTGCCCTCTCTGACATGGGGCCTTGCCCAACATGTTACCCAAAAATCCCCTGGCACGGTTACAGCTTTAAGGCCTGTCCCCAAGGGGCTACTGTGGGGGTCCAACCCAGTCTCATCCTGCCCATGGTCTCACCCACAGTGATGTGCTGTGGCACCCATGGCTTACTGCCACCCCCATGGTGCTCTGTGGTCACCAAGGGTGGGTTCCTGGCACCCTATAATTTAATACCTACACCCCAGATTTTGCTGCTCCCCTGTGCCAACCTTCCACATCCCCAGAGAGTTGTGCCTTTTCCCAGCTGCAAATGCAGAGTATCTTTGGGATGAAGGCAGCAAAAGAAATGGAGCAGAACAGGGTAGGTAGGGCTGGGTGGGTCAGTGAAGAGGGTGAGCAGCTAAGTTGGGATTTGGAACAGGAATATGTGCTGTTCCCTCCAGGTTAGGAAGAAATTGTTATACAGGTTAATCTCCTGCCTTAGCCAATTGGAACAGCCAAAGCGGGACATATCCCTACTTTTGCAACTGCATGTACCTGCTGGGAAATGGGCGCTGTCCCCTCACAGCATGGCCACCTGTCCTCATACCCATCACCAGGCAGCGATGGCAAACTGGCACATTTCACACCAGCTCCAAAGTGTGGTTTCCTCTGGCCTGGCTGGGTGATGCCTGGTGGCAGTGGCAGTCTCATGTCTGCCCACCTGTCTCTCTCCCCAGCTGCTCCAGACTGGGAAACACCTGTGGTGCCATGCTGGGTGAGGGAAATAATGCAGTGATCTGCAGCGTGCCAGTGGGGAGCCTGGCCCTTGTCCTGGCACCAGCAGGCATATGCAGCAGCAGGGCAGGAGGGACAGAGCAGGCTGGTACTGCACCAGCTGCTGTGCCACAGGCTAGCAGGTTTGGAAACAGGAGCTGTAGGTGCTGCTGTTGGGGTGAGACTGCAGCTTGGGGCTGTTTGGGGCTCGGGAGCACAAGCAGCCCTTTGCAGCAGGGCTGGGTCTTTGTTGGCTTTGCAGAAGTAGTAGGGCAGGGAGCCCACAGTGCCCCTGGTGCCTTGTGCTGAGCCCTGGCCAGTGCCCTTGCACTCGCTTCTCTGGGCACTGAAATTAGCCACCAACATCAAAGAGGAGGAGGGTAAAAAAAGAGGGGAGAGGTTTTGTTTACTTGTATCAAAAATAATTTGCGGCAATGCATCTTCTTCCAAGGCAAACAGTGCAGGAGTTTGTCCATGCTAATTTGGGAAGCTGAAGGGGAGTTAAATAAAAACATGAATGTCTGACAGGGAAACAACTGGTCTCGTGCGCTAAAATAGAGCCGGGGACGCCAGTGAGCTGGAGCTGGAGGAGCTGGGGCAGGCCTGGGAGGGAGGGGTGAAATCCAGGGTGGCAGGAGGGAGGAAACCCTCTGTGCTCCAAGATTGGGCAATACAGGATAACCTCACCCTGTGCTGAGCCCTACTCCAGCAGCCAGGTCCAACCTGCTTCCTGGGTGGGCAGGGCTGGGGTGCTTGCCGGGAGGGGATCTGTATACAGGGGTTTATATGTCTGTGTGTCTGCCCACTGTGCTTGGGACTGAAGCTGGGAACCCAAATGGGCCATGTGGGGAGACACACAGACCCCCTGAAACTGATGTGTGTGGCCAGAACTGCAGGAAGTGAAGTGTCACCTCCTACCACTGTCTCTCATGATATCCTAAATGGCTCTTGTTGTCCCCGGCATGGATGCTGGCACTGGCAACATGTCACCACCCTCATTAGTGGTAACTTGGGGGTCGGCACACCCCGGGGACCCCCTTGCAAAGTCTGCAGGAGGATGTGGGGTGGTGGTACCCCTGGCCTGGCAGCAGACATGCTGTGGGGAGGGGTCCGGGTGCTGTGGCTGCAGGACATCCCCTTTCACTGTGTTTCTGCTGCAGGTCCTTTTCGTGCCCCAGGCAGGCAGGGAAGCCCTGAGCTGGGCAATGCTGCTGCATGGTGCAGAGCAGGCAGCTGAAATGCAGCAGAGGTGCCTCCACCTGCACGTGCTGCCAGGTGAGGTGGCAGAAAGTGCCACCTTTGATTGATGCTGAGCGTCACCACAAGGGTACTGAAAGGCCTCTGGTGTGTCACCACGCCGCTGGCACCCGCCTGCGGAGGTGTGACCGCAGGGAGCCGGATATGAAAACCAGCTGCTTTAATGAGCATGGCAATGTGTTTATTTGGGCAGCGGGGAGGAGTGTGTGACATCTGTACCTGCTGTGGGAAGAGCACGGGCTGTCCTGAGCTGCAAACCTGTTCCAGCAAGTTTCCATATGCTCTGAGGGGGACCTGGGAAATGCCCCTGGTGTCAACTCTACCAGGAGCTGAGGGACTCCCCAGTGCTGAAAAACACTGAGGGAAGCCCCAGCAGTGTGTTGAAGAGGATGGGACCCCTTTGATTCTGCTGGGGCAGGACAGGGATCGGGGATCGGGTCTTCTGGGGCTGCTTCTGTGTGGGCACATTCTGCATTAGGGATGGTGCCTGATCTTGCTCAGCTCCAGCCCTGTTGCAGCTTTCCTGTGGCCAAAAGCAACTAAAAAATTGCCTCTGGGGTCAGCCCTTAATAACACAACTGTCAGCAGGACGAAATAACTTTCCAAGGTGGGACACCAGGGTACCAGCACCAAAGGCCACAGAAGCCCCATGTCATCAAGCACTAGAAATTGTTGTTTCTGAGTTAATGGTGGAGCTGAGCCTTGGTTGTGCAGGGACAAGGGTCCAGCTGGTGAAAGGGTTTTGAGCTATGGACAACATGTCTCAGGAAGGGGTGAACTTCAGCCCTGTGTTTACCAGCAGAAATGTGCTGCCTTGACAGTCAGGACCTGTCAGTCACACTTTACTGGCTCAGGATTTTGTACGTTGGTGTGGTTTGGCTTCATGCCCTCACCTGTTTTCTGCAGAGGGGGAAATGTCCCACCTTGCAGAAAGGGATTAATTGTTCATCTGTATTTTTAGCCAGCATAGTCTGAAATTATCTGAAAGTGGAGCAAAGGGGAATGCGGCACCAGGCAGGTCAGAACCTCAGGGGTAGCTGGTTGAGCTGTTCCCTGGTAAGCGTCAAGCTGGAGCTGCAGGAGCAGATACCAAGGAATACAGGAACATGTGCAACACCCAAAGTAAACAGAGCTACCCACAGCCCCCAGATCTGCACCTCTGCTAATGACAGGGCTGGATGGCTCTGGGGGCGGCTGGCACAGGTCAGTACTCCAAAGACAGCACATGTACATCTGGCCATGCCAACTTCTTAAAATAACCGGATAGCAAGTCTGTTTAGTGTAAGGAGAGTAAAACCCAGGCAGGTTGTCAGTTTGTCTTTGGCACAGTCCCGAAGCAGAGAGCTCCAGGAGAGCTGTGCAGACATGCCAGCCAAGCTGCAGCAGCACGTCACCCATCTCACCATAGACAGACATTTTTCAAGGCTGAACCACATATACCACTCTGATGGCTGCCCATGCCTGTGTCACCCCAGCCTACTCCTCTGAGGGGAATATAGGCTGATGTCATTGTCAGTAATATGACACAGGGGCATTTTCCCCTAAGGGCATGTCTTTGAAAATGGACTGAGGAATGACCTGCCACCAAGTACAGTTAATTGCTAACAGGAGCAGGGAGTTGAGGGATGCCAGCCCTGATGCATAGAGGGAGGAAGGGAAGGAGGGAGCTAGGGTAATTCAGCATTCCCTTTCCATCCAGGTAAATTTGCAACACTTTCCAGAAATAAGTGACTCAGCCCTTCCTGGCTGCCCAAGACAGAGTACCCTGGAGTGGGTGAGTTCATTTGGGAAGCCATTGTCTGGCTCCTGCATTAGATAGCTGTGGAGGGGGAACAGTGCAGGGCTTTTTCCTGGAAAATCATTAAGTGTTTGACTCAAGTCGCCCTGAGAGAAGCAAGCACAGCCTGGTCCCTGCTGAGCTGCACAGTGGGGAGGTGATGTCACATCTGTTGGGATCAGGAGCCTGTGTGGGACACCGTTGCCTCCCACTGCATTGGCACAGTAGGATGTCTCATAAACCACAATTAAATGGTCCCTGCAGCCTACTTAGCTCAGGGCATGCAGGACCCCACGCCAGGAGGAGTCCTGAGTGTGCTGGGACAGAAGGTTATGGTTTTGCTCTGTGCGTCACCAGCCTAGGGGGGTGACTTCTCTGTGGTTTCTCCCTAGAACATTGGCAGTTGACAGCCAATTTTGTCTGTCCCCCCTCCGTGCTGTGCCCTGGGTGCTGTGAGGGTGGTGGTAGATGTCCAGGGGCCCAGGCACTGGGCCTTGCTCCTCTAGGGATTTCTTCCCCTGAGGTTTCTGCAGAGTGCTGAAGGTTTTGAATTGCTGAAACCAGCCCAGCTGAACCCAGAACTTGCCCCTGCCCAGTTGTGTGCACAAGAGAATACTGGGGTGGGGACAAGGGCTGTTGCCTCCTCTCCCTTGCAAGAGACCTCACCACTGGGCTGGGAAAGGTTTATTTCCTCAGGCATATTATAACCCATTAATTAGGTAATGGACACTGTGGGTTGAGGTTTGGGTTTCACCCATTGTGGTGTCAAATGGAGGTCAGGCTCTTGGCTCGTCCCCTGCCCTCATTTAAGGGTTGTGCTGCCCATGGCTGTTGTGAGGGCAGACGGGCATCTCTGCTGCCTGCCCTGTGCTTGGCACAGGCAGGTGTTAGAACCTGGGACTGGCATGCATGGTATGGCTCTTTGTGGTGCAGCAGCTGCTGCTTGGGGTCTCGTGGATGGGGAAAGAACACAGGGGGTCTCCAGGACATCCTCCAGCATTCCATTTCAAGGCATAGGATACTGTGCAGAGGTCAGGGTGTCCCCAACATCACCCCATGCTCGGGGTGTTCCCATTTTTGCCAGGTGAGGGAGGTGGCACATGCTGTTGGCTGGCACAGCAGCAGGATGGCAGCGCTGGCTGCAGCCCCTCCCTGACCCCAGCATGCCCACAGCTATTTTTACAGCCCAGAAACATTGCACTCCCAATGCCATGGGTTAGCAAAGGTACTGGCATTAACTAGAACAGCTTCTTCATTACCTGGAAAGGTGCAAGGAGACAAGGGCTGGTGTTAGTTTGCTCTTGGGGACCCAGAGCAGGAGTGATGAGCAAGACTTTACCCTGGGATGCAGCCTGGTGAAATCCATGCATAGCCACCCCAGCCTGGATGGAGGAGATCCATCTGCCCCTTAAGGGCTCATTGCATCGCTGCCAGTGTATCCACTCACCCTGCAGTTCTCCTCTCTCATTTTAATGTGCTTCTCTCATTTGCTGCACTGTTATTTTGTTCTGAAAGAACTTTAGGAGATTGCTTTGCGTCCATCCTGCTGGGAAGAAGCAAGAGCCACCCCTCTGCTCTCCTTGCTCCCTCAAGTAAGGAGGCCTTTTCTTCCCTTTTTATTTTAGCACTTTGATGTCCTCATAATTTATTTTTGCAGCAGAGTTGTTTTCATGATAAAATGGAAATGTTTCTCATGGGTGGCTTTAGAATGAAAGGCTGAGTGAGGAGGCTAAAAATAGCATTGTGCGAGCCTCTGGCTGCATGCGTGACTGGGCTGGGCAGGGGCTGCTTGCTGAGTTGGGGAGGGGACCTGGTGGTCCCCAGGGCTATGTCCAAGGAGACCCTTGCTGATGATTAACCCTTGCTTCAATGAAGCACATGGCTGGTTCATGAGCCAAGCTCAGGATTGATTTTCTCTGGAGCTGACCTTGGTTATGCTGCATTTTGGGCAGACATCCCCTCTCCTGGGACATGGTGTCCTCTCCTGATGTGAGCTCTTGATGGTTTGATGGGGACACAGAGAATCCTTACAGGAGCATTGCAAATGGCATGAGTACACAAGGCAGGGCTAGTCAGGGGGTGCCGAAGCCCCCAGCTTCCCCCCACCTCCAGCAAGGAGAAAGTCAGGAGCTGACGAGCAGCATGAAGCGAAAGGATCATAACTCAATAGCTGGGTCTGCCCAGCCCTTGTCTCTCTCCCCAGGGGTGCATTGAGGGCTGACTCTGGGTGAGTTGGATGTGTCCTGAGCAGGATGTGGCTGTCAGCCTTTATTCACTGCAAGTAATGCTGCTGGGGAGAGCTCTCCCAGTAATGTCTCTCATTACATGGACTGACTGCCCCGCTAGGAGGAAAGTTCATTCCTGTTTACCCTGTTGACTCATCTTCCCTTTCATCTTCTCTCTCAGATGTAGCTTATTATATGGTGCTATAAATAGGGTTTGCTCCTGATTACATGTGCCCAGCTCTTACCGTTTCTTGCCCAGGCATGACGTCAGCAGAGAGCCTTCCGGCATGGTTGTGTAACATTTTGTTATGGCTCTGGGAGTGGGTGGGTGGGCTTGTCTGGGGCTGTCTCCTCCTTTTATTTTTGATGGCAATAGCTCTGAGGGTGTCTCTGACCAAATCTCATCACAGCATCCCTTTCTGCTGCTCACCCACATCTCTTCTGTCCTCCAAGTGTTGACCCCAAAATCTCGCTGCTGTGTGGAACTGCAGAGCTGAGCCATTCAGGCTGTGACCTTGCTCCACAGTAGCTGTGAGCAGCTGGGCAGCATGGCAGATCCCTGTCCCTATGGACAGACAATGCAGTCACTTGGTGTCCCACGCTTCAGTTGCATGTTAGAGAATCCAACATATTTCCTGAGTGTGGCTTCAGAGCCCTGTAAGTGTGTCATGGGTGGCAGGAAGACCATCATCACAGGAGCTTTTTTTTTGCTGTGTAGGTGCACCGAGTCACCCTGCATCCATCTCTGATGAGGAGGTGCCAGGCTGACTGGCCTGGCACAGCAACCCTCCTGGGAAGCGTCAGCACATTGCTCAAAGGCGTTTGATATAAATAGCTGGGCGGCTCAAACCGAAAGCTGTAATCGTGTACGCGCCAGCACGAGATGGGAATGGGTAAACACAGGTGGCTTCTGTGTCCGCCAAATGCAGCTCAGTGACACCACCAGTATCTCACAAGTGTGGCCCAGTGACATAAATATCCTCAGCATGGCTGTAAGGTGGGGAGCAGAATGAGCAGAGCCTGCAGCTCTGATAGGATGGCAGAGTCAGCAGAGCTTATGGGGCCTTTGGCCTCCTTGTCCTCCGTAAAAATCCACACCTGGGAAGTTTAGGATACTGAAAATCATGGCAGGGACCGAGATGACCCTGACAGTGAGCACTGTGGTGCCAGGGATGTCTGCTGGGTAGCAATCTCTGCAGAGTTTGGGGGCTGGTGGTGCAGCTCTCAGCCTGATGCGTGGTGACATCAGCTATTTACTGAGAAATTACTCACAGCTGCAGGAAGGTGAGGTTAAATTGCAGATGAAAGTCAAATATTTACAGCATTCAAATTAGCTGTGATCTTCCAGGTTGGGAAACCTTGAACACTGATTCCTACGTTGAACAGAAATGTTGGCCAGCTCTGGTGGTTTTGCCATGCTTCGCTCCTGCCATGGAGAGCGTGGACCCAGCTGGCCTTGCTTCCCAGTGCTGCCCTTGAGGGATACCAGTTCCCTGTGGGTTTTTGATGCCAGTCACAGTGGGTGAAGGTTCTGGGGTGTGCTGCCAGGTTTTTAAAGCCAGGAAGAACAATGATCTCCATTTAGTGGATCTGTTCCATAATAGGGACTATTGTGACTCTTGCATTCCTCGGTCACCATTTGGGTGGTTAATCACCCTTGCTCTTAAGTAAACAGATAATTGTGTGTTATTGAAGGGAGGATGTTGAAGAGACAAAGATGGGATATGGGCTCTGCTTATCTCAACTGCAGCAGCTCCTCATGGATGCCATGCAGGATGAGGGCAGATGGCTGTGATATACCAAGCATGGTGCTGCATCTCCAGGTCATGGGCCACCACTGCAGCTCTGCCTTGAACCTCCTCCAACACTTCGAGGAGCCTGTCTCTATGGATATGGGGTGATTTTTGATGAATTTGCGTGACTCAGTGAATAGGGAATTGATCACTTGCCAGCTGGGCTGGTGTCACCAGCCAGCATGAGAGAAGTTTGATGGGAACAACCAGTATTTATTAAGGAGTTGGCACTGGAAGGGAAGTGCCCTGGTGAGAGCCCTGGGGAAGCGGCTGGGACCGGAAAGCCTGGATTTCCCAGCAGATTTAGGCAGCAGGATCTGGGCAGCCTCAAGCTGGTAGAAGCAGAAAACCTTATTGCCCTTCTGACTGCTGTGGCAAGGTTCCTAGTTTTGCTGTGCATTGATGGTCATAGACTTACTGTTTTTAACTGAGAGGCTGCTGGAAACTGCTTCAGTGATAAGGAGTCTGTCAGGGCAGAGACGTGTGAACTCACGCTGTGATGGCCCCACTTCACCATTTTCAAAGCCCTCAGTGATAAGAAAGGTGTGAAAATGAAGAACCACAAATTCACCCTTTGAAGAACTTCTCTGCTCACCTAAAATAAGGGGGAAAAGGACTTGAGCTTGTTTTTCCATCCTCCCCATGGCAGCCCACAGAAGTGATGCTGCCTTGAAGCTGCCCAAGTAGAGATGCAGGATTTGGGACTCTGCCGGGGGGTAAGGAAGCATCTCCTGGATGGGTACCTGCAAATGACACAGGTGCTCTGTCTTTGGTGTTGGTTGGCTGTAGATTGCTTCTGTGGCACCCACCATGCCAGGGGCGGCACAAGCTCTGCTCCAAAAGCTGGAAACAGGGCAAGCAGGACTGCAGCTGCTCCAAGACAGCTGCAGCCCTGGCTGAGCCACAAAAAATGTGTCCCTGTGGGGTGATGGTGATACCAGGTGACAACAATCCCTGCCAGTTGTCAGCAGAGGTGTGCCATGGGCTTCACAGGCAAGCATGAAGTGAGCCTCTCATCAACTTCCCAAGGATGGGAAAGCCAGTGCCAGCCCCTTCAGCTCCCTGTGGCTCCCGGCACGTGTACACACCACCAGCCTTGTGCCTCCCCACCGGCACAGAGCCAAGCTGCTTGCAATGAGGGAACCAAAACACAGCAGCCAGGAGGATTTTGCAGGCTCTTTCATTAACCTTGGCCCAGATATAGTTTGGTTTAATAATCCCTACACAGATTGCTGAGATCAGGGCAGCATTTGCCTCATCTCTGAGGTGAGAAACAGAGAAAATCATCAGGAATATTTTCCGAAAACTTCATCTCCATGACCCAGCTGACAGATTGGCCTAGGAAGGGGGGCAGTTGCCCTGCTCCATGCCAGACACAGCTCACGTTCCTTCCATCTCCGGCACGGCTGCTGGGCTCACTCAGCTTATGAAGCCTGCCCTACTTTGGATCAGCCCACAACATCTTTGATTTTGAGGTCAGTGACAGCTGCTGGCAAGCCTGCACGCCCTTACGCCGTGTTTACTTTTCAAGCAGCTCAATATAAATACAGAACTAACAGCTTCCTTGCTTTAACTGTTTCAGTTAAATTCCTCCTGAGGAACTTGGTATGAATTGGGATGGAGCTCACAGCCTTCATATGGCTGTGGCTGTTTGCACTGGATGAGGCTTCATTCTGCTTAATTCTGGGTTTGATTATTGAGCCCTCACTAATAACTGAAGAGGAGACTGGGGGGACTTCATTGCAGTCTACAGCTTCCTCTTAAGAGCAAGCAGAGGGGCAGGCACTGATCTCTTCTTTGCGATAACCAGTGACAGAACCCAAGGGAATAGCATGGAACTGGGTCAGGAGAGGTTTAGGTTGGATATTAGGAAAAGGTTCTTCACCCAGAGGGTGGTTGGGCACTGGAACAGGCTCCTGAGGGAAGTGGTAATGGCACCAAAGCTGCCAGAGTTCACAAAGTGTTAGGACAATGCTCTCGGGCACATGGTGTGACTTTGTGGAGTTGTCCTGTGCAGGGTCAGGAGTTGGACTTGATGATCCTTGTGGATCCCTTCCTCAGGGATACTCTATTATTCTATGAATTTGTGATAATTGCTTTATGCTGGACTCACACATAATCTGCAATCTCCTGTTACTCCTTTTCCCTTGGGAGGTGGAGAGGATCTTTGCAATTCTCTGATGACCTTCTTTATCCTCTCGCCTTTGGGGGATGCTGAACTTTTCTGGTCAGGTGTTTGCCCCATGCCACTGACAATGCACCCCTTGCCAACCCTTCCCTGAGCAGAGGCACCATGATACACCCTCCAGTCCTTCTCCATCAGCCAACCCCTCCTGCTGCCCTGCTGGGAGAGCCTTAGCCCTGTGGTGACAGGCAGCTGGAGAGCAGCAGGAGGCCAGCAAGACGTCATCTCTGTGCTGGGAGAACATGCTGTTCCTTTCTGCAAATGACTTGGGAGGAAGGAATTTAACTCAGAATTTCCTCCTTAAGAGCTCCAGCCCTTGTTCTGGCCAGATTCTTCTGGGAGAGGGATTTTGTCCAGCTGGGATGTATGAGGAGGGCAGAGGGTGGCTTTAGGGACAGGATGTCCCTGGGTAGGGGTGCTGAGAGCTTGGATCCCCCAATTTCATAATTTCTGCTAAGGGCTCTGGCACAGGTTTCTGTAGCTGGCTACCAGGGAAGTTCTGAGATGGAGACATGGGGAGAAGTTAACAGCCATTGTGGCTCAGGCAGCCCCTGCAGGGCCCCAGAGGTGCTTGGACACACGGTGACAGCATCAGCATGCCTGGGGAGGCATGCAAAGCATTTGCAGCCTCTCTGGCATGCCAAGAGCTCACTGGAGATCCCCTGCCTCTCCTTGCTGCCCCAGGGCTGTACCTCTTGCCCTGGGCTAGTTGCCCACAGTTTTCCACTCAGGGCTGCAGGGACCCCCATGTCCTCTTCGCAAAGATGTGCCAGGCGAAGTTTCCTCTTTGCCACATGGCTGCTTGTGCCACCTCACAAGCTGAGTCACCCTCGCACGTGGCCGGTCAGCACGTGAATTGCTCTTGCCCAAAAGCACGAGCCAGTTGCCAGGCTGGAAACCATGACTTCCCTGCAGTAGCAGCTCTCTGTTTTACTTGCTCCAGAGCCATGATGTTCTTGTTTTGGCTCAGCAGTGGTCTGGGTTCTGAGAACAGCCAGCATAATTAGCACTTTTGGTGCCACTTGCTCATTATGGGTCTTGAAACCCTTTGCAAATTTCTCTATAAGAAGTAGGTCAGCAAAAACTCTCTCTTTGGAAAAAGGAGAAGCACAGAGGATTAATTAACTTGCTTGATATTGCACAGCTAGGCAATGGCAGTGCTGTCAGAAAGCATCCCCCAGTCCCAAGGGAAGCGGGGGCTCTTGCGGCAGGGTGCTCCTCCTCTCTGTTGGGTATGACTGAGATGCCCTGTTTTGCTCTTCCAAACCAGGCTCCATCCGGCAGCCGGCAAGTGCAGCCTGGTGTGCTGGCTGAGTGATAAACCTCCCCTCCTTACAGCCTTACAGCTCACGGTCGCTGATGCCTGGATGTTTGCAACCCCTGCCTGTTTCAAAGCAGCAGAAGCTGGCAGTGATGTAATCAGGTACTAAAAATAGCCTGAGGAAGAGTTCCTGAAGCAGCACGAGGAACTGCAGGGAAGGGATAGATGGGAGGACTGAATTCACAAGAAATTACATTCCCAATCAGTGCTGATTCAGTCTATCCACTCTGCATTGCCTGGAGCGCTGCTGCTTCAGGGGCGACGGGCCAGGAGCACTTGCTGCTGCCAGCTCCCTGGGTCCTGAAGACCTGATGGAACATGTTCATCCCAGGTGGGAGACAGCTCTGTTCATCCCCATCCTTCCCAGTTCTCACATGCATCTTCTGGTTTGCATTCTTATCCATTCTGGAAGAGAAAGCTGTAGGAGAAAACTATAGCTAGGTGATAGGGAAGGACGGAGAGCCTGCAGCAAGGGACAGGACGGTGCAAGTCACAGCCATGGACACACAAGTTACAGCAATTTTTTGAGACTGGTCTGCCAGTGAGTGAAGCAATCTTGCTTGAGAAGCCCCCATGAACGAACTGTGGAATCTGCAGCAGTTCAGCCCATTCCTCCATGGTGCCCATCACATAAGGCTGAGCTTCCCTGCATGGCCGTGGCCCCAAGGGAGCTTTTAGCCCTGGAGCTCACAGCCACTGCCAACCTGCCCTGCGGTACTGTGGGCTCTGCCTTGAGCACTGTCTGCTCCTCAGGGGGAACAAATCCATTGAAGGGAGGGATTTTGCTCTTCCATGACTAAAGAGATTTAGATTTATTTTTAGATGAGCTGGACCGCCTTGTTTAGGATATCCTGGCAGAGTTTTTCCCTTCAAGGTGGGATGAAAATGCTTATCTGCAAAGCTAAAAGGTACATGGGATTATGTTCTGACTTCTACAGCATCATCTCCTCCTTGATGGCTGCAGTAAGGTGCATGACTGCTCAAGGGAAACCAACAGGAGGAGGAGGCAAGGGGAAGGAATGGGAGGAGACCCACATCCAAGCTCCTCCACAGGAGATAGAATGAGAGAACAATGGGGGGACTGCCTCCGGGGGCACACTGAAGGGTGAAAGGGAAAGGGAGGGAGGCTTTGGTTCCTGCAGGGGAGCATTATGCTGCAGCATCTGCAGCCCGAGCCTGTGGTTATTTGGTTGCTGCAGGCTTGGTGGGCAAGGGACAGAGCTACTGGTGAGTCTGTGCTGTCACAAGCTGGATCTGCACTCGATTTCTGTGAGGAAGGAGGTATCACACACAGCACCTGGCCCATCTGCAGCAGGATGGATTGTGGCGAGTGAGGCATTACAAGCCCTTTCCTTCCTGCACAAAAGGCACCCTGTGATGTGTGAAATACAGACAGTCCCCTCTCAATCACAATTTTTGCATTTATTTCTCTCACTTGACTTACTGGCGTAAAATCTTGCAAACATTACATCTGTTGAATGGGGATGAGAAGTTTTAACCAGTTCTTTACCTGAAGGACTCGATGAGCAATGTCTGCAGCTGCTGAGACAATGCTTCTGACCTTCTCTTGCCTGCAGACACCTCCCAAAAGGTCTGCTGAGACTGGCCCTGATCCCACAAAAGTGGGAGCAGGATTTGTGGTGTATCTCTGGGCAAAACCAGGCTGTGCAAAGTGGCCACAGAAGTGAAAACAGCATTCAAAGGCCAGGGGTGACAGGTTTAAAGCAGCTGAAGGACAAGCTGACTTATTTTGATTTATATTTAAATCCAAACTGGCTTTTCCCTGCCCTAAATAGTATACAGTGCTGTGCTGCACTGAGCAGTGCTGGTGACATTTCGGCAGTACCAGGGGGGTAGGTGTGGTGGGGCGTGTGTCTGCGGGACACCAGCCAAAGCCCAGTATCACCCAGCTTGGGAAGTTCCCAAAATGTTCACTGGAGGAGTTTCAGCTCTTAGTCATGCTACTGTGCATGCTGGGGAGTTGGGCCTGTTTTGCTGATGGCAAAATCAGGAAATTGTGACCGTATAGAGAGCAGAGACCTGTGCTGTGAGGCAAGGTCTGGGTGCCCCAACCAAGACTGAGGTCTCCAGTCCAAAAGTCTCTCCAGGCCACCAGCTTAAATGAGAAAGCACAATCCCAGACTGGCCCTAAGCACCCCCCTGATAAATGTAATTACTTCACAAATAATAACACAAATGGAGATATAATTAGTCCAGTCTGCTGGGATGGCCCTTGTACCACTGCCTGGCCCTGGGGGATGGAGAAAGGAGCAGGGGGATTTATTCACCAAGGAGTGCCTAAGGGAGGCTCAGAAGAAGGAGAAGCAGCCAGTGAAGCTGCAGGAGACCAGGTGTTGAGGGACATGGCTGCCTCAGCCTATGAGCACAAGAGGAAACTGAAATTGCCAGCTCTTTCTGGCTTCAGCTGCGGCTGAGATGGTTGCCCACAGAGCACAGCATGGGAGGCAGGAGCAAGGGGCTGACCCAAACTTCTGTATTTGGGTTTTTACTCTGGTTGCAGTCTGCTGCCCCAAACACAGCCCACCAGCCTGACAGATTCCCAGCACACCCTCCCAATAGCGCTGGAGAACCATGTGTGGGTGATGTCACTGAGCTAGGGTGGCCATGGCTGTGTTACCAGTGCCCACCAGGAGCTGGGGTCCTGTCTGTGCATTTAAAGGCTTTGCCTCACCCAACAGGAAAACTTAGAAAAGATTTTATGGAAAAAAACCTCTGGCCTCTCCTAACCTTTGGGAACTTGCTATCCCTGTATTGTTCTTTCCGTGTGTTTTTTGGCAAGTTGTTTCATCCTACAATAGCACATGAATTCTGCCATGGCAGCAGATCACTAGGTAAGAGTTCCACTGGAGATTTACAGCCTAGACACGACTGGTGAAGGGAGGGCAGTGAGGGGACACAACTGTAACTGGCACTTTGTTGTCAGGAGACCAAGCAGGATCTCTGTTAACAGCTCATGAACACTGTTTTCAGGATGCTATATGGCAGAATGGGCAAGACAAGCTTTCAGAGGCTGGGGATCTCATCTGAAACCCACAGGAGCGGGTTTGGGAGTGAATCTGGCAAGAGTCTTTGTTCTCTCAAGAGGCTGAAGGTCTCCTGTGTCGGGCCAGGGAGTGGTTTGCATGTGCTCAGAAGGCAGCTCTTTGTTGCTGCCCTCTTTTCTGATTGCTCTCCTTCCTCTTCCCCAGGCAGCAGAGCAGACTGCAGCAGGATGTGGGCACACACAGCCAGTCCAGGCTTCTGCAGAATCCCAACAAGCACAGGCAGCTGGGCTGTGACACTCAGCCCCTTCCCAGCAGGAAAGCAGCCTGCCTGCTGGGCACTGCTGCTGGCCCCAATGCCAGCACGCCATGGCTCACATGCGCTCCCTGCTTGCCTGAAGCACAGCCAACAAATTAAACCTTAAACCATAAATTATAGATGTTTTTGCCTGTGGTTCCTGGGTCTGGTCAGATCAACTGAAAGGGGTGGAGAAAACCCTTTCCATTAATCACAGCCCTTTTCAGGAAAGCACAGATCCCTCACCTGCAATCCCTCACACCTTGGCTGGTGGAGCAGCAGCTGTCAGCTCTCCATCCCTGTAGCTCTTGAGAAATTGCAGATCTGTGCTTCCATCCCGTAAACAAAGTCTAGTTGCGCTTTTCTTCTGTGACCTGCCCATCAATATGTAATTAGTCAGGAGTAACAGAAAGTACCTGGCAAGGGACAGGATTGCCCAGAGGGCAACTGAACTGATTGGGCTTTGCTGGTTTTGCTGCTGCCCCATGACAAAAAACCCCAACTCATTGCTATCCTCCTTCTCCTAGGTCCATTCTCATAATTACTATTTTTGACCTTGGGAGGATTGAGGATAGACCACAGAATCTATTTCCGTGCAAGACACCTTTAAAGCATGACGTTTCCCTGCTACTTCATTAAGCACTGTCCTCCTTTAGTGGCCTGGCTTTTTCAGTCCTGAATCAGACACATCCTCTGATGAAATGTTTTGCAAGTAAATAATAACTAGAACCATGTGCATTAATTTGAACTACCACAGGCACATAAAAATGGCACAGACCACACCACAGCATGGGATTAAGATTGTGGGTGAAGAATATGCAGTTAGAACATTGTATTGGGTTGAAACTGCGTTGGTAAGAAGTGGCTGAATTTTAGGAGGCTTTTATTTTTTTGATTCAGGGTCTCGGTTTCCACATAAATGAAATTTTGCAACCCTTGCAAGGTAAGAATAATACTGATTTAGGGAACTTCGTAACAGTCCACTGCTCCCTGTAAAAGGTTCAATTCTTAGATCCTTAGCAAGGGAGATGAAAAAATGAAAATGCAGAAACTTTATGCTCAAGGGTGTGTCATCTGGGTTGTGGATTTGACAGCCCAAGAGGGAGAAGCTTGCTCTGCTGCTTCCTATATTGTACCAGTTTGGTAAATAAGAGGAAGTGCTTGTTCTTTTAAACTGTCAGTCTGGCACTTTTTACCAGCTCTTAAAAATTATACATGTGGGTATATATATACACAGTGTACACAAGGGAGAGGAAGGTGTTTGTGGAATCAGAATGTTTGTTGCCTATTTGTTTTGTGAATGCTTTTGGCAGTGGAAGAAACTGCCTGCATGAGCAGATCCTCACCAGCTTAAATGCTGCATCTCCTTTGTCTTGGTGAGGAGGAGGAGGGTTGTGTTACTATTGCAGTGACTCTTGCAGCTAAAGCTCCTCATGCTGGCCTCACACCATTACTCAGGGGGAAATGCTCTCAAGAAGTGCTGTGGGGTCATCTGGACTGCCATGCAGCCAAAGAATCATCCTGACTTGTGTGTCTGGGAGCACAGCTAGCTGGAGGTTCATCCTGGACCTGATGGGATGGGGGGCTGGAAGTTTAGGAACTGACTGTAGGAGGTGTGCATGCAAGAGCAGTGCAGGAATGAAAGGCTTGCCAAGCTGAACTTGATGCTGACATCCTATTACAGGCATGAACTGTATCAGGGAAGCTGATCATGGAGGAGGCAGGAGATGCCAAGTGACTCGAATAGCCTGGAATTACTCCCCCGCTAATTAAGAGGAACGCAAAGAAGTGCAGCAAGGAGTGAGGCTTGAGGAAACCTAATGCTGCTGTGAGCATGTGGGAGTATTCCCGGCCTCTGGAGGGATCATGCAGCCACCCACTGGGGAGGGGTCCCATGGTTACCTCAGTTCCCCTTTTCCTGTGGTAAGGGAACATAAATCAGATGTGAGCTCTGGGCTAGCTCTGGACTTGCAAACACAGATTAAAACTAGTACCATGTGTCAATAACCTCCAGTCATAACTGCCGGTCAGTTTTCTTCAGTAAATTACAGACCTGCCCTCTCACGACCAGCTTCAGCCCAAAGAGGCATAGATTTGAAACAAAATTTCTTAATATTCAAGGGAAGCTATCAGTTTTAAATGGCGAGAGACACACACAAAACCAGATTTTTATATTAAGGTAATCATCATGGCACCAGCCAGATGAATGAGAACACTCTCAGCAAGCAACCCTGCTCGGGTTTGACTGTCAGCCTGATGAACAAGAAGCATATTTTATGTGGTAAGAACTAAGGGGTATAATTGTTTCTTACACAAGATTCTAGTCGTGCTTTTACTTCAGAACAATTAGAAATCAGAGCTCTCTTGCCCTCTAAATCTCTTTGGTGAACTAATGCTCACCTCTCCAAATCAAGGAGCCATTCTCAAGCCAGAGAAGCCCAAGGCCCACACACAGGCAGGCAGTCAGGAAGCAGAATTGGGAGGTTTGAGCAAGAGGCCCTGTGCAGCCCTGCCTTGGTAGCTCATGGCCAGAGAGGCTGGGTCCCTTCTAGAAAAAAAAATATGCCTGTTGCTGGGTGTGTTGTAGAGCTGAAGTGTGGTGGCTTGTGCGGCTTCTGGCTCTCTGACCTTTATTTAAATGAAGCACAGAGTAATTTGTATCTAAGCAGAGTTGTTCTGTCTCATTAGTGTGATTAAATAGATGGCAGAGCGTTACTAAGCTCATTGTCAGAGAGACTGTTGCTTAGTAATTTAAACTGCAATAATCTCATTATTCTGTCTTTTTTCCTTACACTGATGGTGGCTCTGTTGTTACCCGCAGTTCATGGCCTTCCATTCAAACCTTGACGACTGCAATTGTATTTTGAACATCAGGCACTGGCTCGAAAAAGTCATACAGGGTAAAGCTGAGTGCAGGGAGCCTCCGGGACTTTCAGCTGCGTTTGCCTGAGTGAGATTTTTGGTGTACAGACACAAAAGCACAGGATGTGTAGTAGCTCAGCCATACAGCCCTATGAGCTTCCTCTGCTTCAAGGGCTCTGCAGATGCTCTTCCTCTTCAGGGGGCGAGCTGTGAAGGAGCCCTGCGCTGGGCCTGTCGGAACTGACGGAATGTGTCACACACTAAAGGACAAATGGTTTTCAGCAGGTGGTGAGGGGAAGTTATGGAGAGCCATCTCCAAGGCTGCTGCGGCCTGCGGAGGTGGAATCCACAGGTCAGGGAGGTGAACGGGACAGGCATCAGCCTGTGGGTGCCTAGGTGGTGCCTCCAAGCTTGGGGCCAAGGCCGGGTGCCCAGCGCGGCCCGCTCGGGCGGAGGCCATGCCCTGGGTTCACCTCGCGGAGCGGCGGCAGGGCCCGCTGGGAGGCCCGGAGGGGTCGCTGCTCCCACGGTCCCGCTGCCCAGCCGGCCCCACCCGCNTGACATCTGAGGAACAAAAGCGCTGAGGCCGCCGGCGGCGTCGGCCCCGCACCAGGTAACGGGCGTGCTCCGCTCCCCCTGCCGCTGCTCCTGCCCCCGGGGCGGCCGCCTCTGAGGGGGCAGTCGCAGGCCTGCCCGCCCGCAGCTCGGTGCCCGGCCCGGCGAGGCGGGGGTGAGCGGCTGCCCGGCGGGGATGCTCGGTAGCGGCCTCGGGGCATTGCCGGGCTCAGAGAACGGGGATGGAGGCCCTGGCCTGGCGTCACTCCGAGGATGCGGGTCCGGCAGGGGTGGGGGACAGCGATGACAGCGTTCGCGGAGCATCCCCGTCCGCACAGCGCTTCTTGCGCTCCCCGCGGGGTTTGCGTGGCGGGGGCTGCCGGCAGCGCGGCGCGGGGGGGCCGCAGTTGTATCTTCTGGGGCTGCTGACCCCGGAGCTGGTGGTCGCCTCACGCTGTTACTCAGCAGTTCTGTGAATCATCGGACGTTGTCTGTTCGTTTTGCCTGGGTGATGGGTGTGCTGCTGCTCTGAAGGGTGCTTGGTACGCTCGGTAGTAGTTCAAAATGAAAAATGGGTGCTGCGGGATGTGTTGCATAAGTGGATGTGATGCTCAAGAATACCTTTTTTCTGTGTAAACTGGAAATGCTGGGTGATGCCTTGTTAGGAAGTGGTTTGAGCATCCCGGTTGTTAATGTGACTTGGGAGCTGCAGACGTTTAAACAAAAACACTTACGGTTGAGGCTTTGGAAATAAGCATCCAGTCTAAGAAAATAAGTGTTATCGTTGTTGATACAACAACAACCTCTTGGTAGTTACACCCTGATATGCCCTTGGCCTTAATTCCACTGTGAAAAGTACGCGTGTTTAACGCTGATATCTTTACTGATATATGCTGGAATTTAATCGCCCTCTACTTCTAGGCTGCCTTTTTTTTTTTTTTCCCCCTTCTTTTTTTTGACACAATGCTTTATGTGTCCCGTATATTCAGGTGTTTTAGACATGCATCCATTGCCCCTGTGCTTTTCATGAACATCTAAGGGGACAGTTCTCTGTCAAATATTGTAATTAGAATTTTGCTTTAATATTTGGTTCTGAACGTTTGGTTTGACTTTTTTGTCAATTAAGGTATTACTAGTCATTACTCAGTATGCAGCACTGAGATGGTTGTAGAACAGTTCACTTTTGACTCTTGAGAATAACAAGGTCAGGACTATTTTAGCCAAGAATTGGCATCTTTGCTCCTAATTTTCCTTATATATATGACAAAACTGACTTCTAAAATTTTAAGTTGAATTAATTTTCGTGTTTCCAGGACTTAATAGTAACATTAAGGAATGGAAGCTGGGTTTATGTCTACATGCATCCACACATAAATGTGTGTGTTTTAAAAATGGACTGATTAATTCATTTACATTTGGCTGATTTAGCATCTTCCAGATTGCTGTTACAGTTTTTCTTTAGTAAAAGCGTATTACTAAATGAGGAAGAACTCAGTGATTTAACTGTGAGAATTCAGGAAAATTTCTTTTAAAAATAATAATCTTAAGTGTTCAGAAGTGTCTCCTGGTTAAGGGTCATGGGAAGGATTGTGACCATTCACGTGTACTTGTTTATAAGAAATTTCAGACATTAAACTTGGCCATGTAGCTTTTCATAAATTTATATTAATTTAATTGAAAAGCTGTATTTCTCCCTTTTCTGTCTTTGATAGTTATACCTTAACAAATTAACGGTCTCTTGTCTTGTCTATGATGCTTCTGTCATACAAGCAATCTAAGTTTTATGTTGCTGTTTCTTCTGAAGGAAAGGTAGATCAGAGCTGTCATAACCAAGTGGTGTGGTAATTTGGAAGCAGCTGGAAAACTGGATAGTTACCAGTCATAAGAATCCCAGGCTTTGTCCTCTCAAAAATTCTTTCCCTACCAGTTGCGTGCAAGGAAAATTTAACATTTGTCAGGCATGAGGTTCTGAAAAACCAGGATGAGAAAAGATGTTAAAGAAAGAACCTCTTTGCTGGCTGTCAGTGGATTGGCTTCCATCCAGGTCACTGGTATTGGTGGTGCTTTAGTTGTTCTCCAGTCAGCTGGGGAGTGTGAGGCTATTTTGAGGATGTTTTTTCTTTTGAAGGGTAGGAGAAGGGTGCAAACCTCGAGGCACTGGGGGTGTCTCAGTCTGTCAGCAGTGGTGACACACAAATGTCTGCCCTATTGGTTTAGCTGGAGGCAGGGAAATATGTGCTGTCAGGTTGGCGGTGAAAGACCTACTTCACTAGTGACGTACAATATCCTTGTGGAATTTAACTCCAGGGATAAATTAAATAGAAGCCATTCCTTTAAAAATCTCTCATTCTTTACTGTCTGAGTATTTTCAGTGAATTGAATAAGATACAGTCTAGGGAAATTCTGGAATAACTGGTATTAAATGTCAGTTCTTTTCAATAATTCTTATTTGGTGGTGTTTAGAAATTGGGGATAGCTGAGGTGTTTCTTTGAGAGGTCAGGAGTGCTGCTCCTGCAGCCAAGTTGATGCCTGCCTCAGCTTTAGCACAGGTGCAAGTCCAGAACAGTCAAAACAAGTGTCCCTCTAACAAAGATGATGCTGGCCTTCCTGGGGAGCTCTCTTTTGAGTAAGAAAGGCTGGGGGCAGAGACTGGTTTTTGAAGTGAAACAAGATTTGATGTGGTTTTTAATGCCAAGCCAAGGTACAGCCTCTTCCTTTTTGATATAATTCTTTGGTTTCCGTAATATTTCTGTGCCCATGCTTAAACACAGAACTTGTTTAATGAGTAGGAGCATATTCCAAAAGTTCATGTACTGCATCCAAAGACTGAAAGGGTAAAAACTGCAGTGCAGCTAAAATTTTTATCTAGAATGTGGTATTTACTGCTCTAGTTGTACCCAAAGTGTGGGGGTAAGAGCCAAATATAGAGGAGTTTGAAGCTCTCTTAAGCTGACATTTTACATTCATAATAATTCTTATTTATCTAGTGAGCATGGGTTAGAACCATTATCTGAAAGCTGTCAGATTTTTACACTGATGTGTGGAAAAACCTTTCCGCCTCTCATTCAGTTCATCCACTTATCAGCTGTTGAATTTGCTGATGCTTAGCTCGTCCCTGTTGGCAAGAAGCTGCGGTTGGTCTCCAGGCAACGCAGGTCCGGCTGAGCATCTCTGCCTTGCTTGAAGAGATGAAAATTTTCCATTGCGGGGAGAGGATTTTTCCTCTTGCTAATTCTTTATCTGGCTTCCTGTCTTGCCCAAGGTTATTGCATCTTTGAAACAATGCAGGGATAGTTTACAAATATCAAGAGGTTACATTTAAAGATTTTTAAGGTATAACTTCAGATATGTGTTTCTATAACTTCTGTTAGAAATGTCTCATTAAAATGTTAATTTTAGGCCTTCTATAGTAATTTACTGTAAAAAAATAATTCTTTCTCCCTTTTGCAAAGAATTCTATGACATTGTATCATGTGATGTAAGTAACTAGAAATTTCTCCTTCTGCAAAATCTGAAATACTAGAATGCATAATGGAAGCAAAATTGTTTCTTCAAATGAAGGTCTGTCATTGGTTGTGTTTAATCAGGTGTTCAGAGCTTGAAATCTGAAATCTGCAAATGCTAGGCTTGTGTGGCCCAAAGCCTTTGAAGCCTTGCGTGTGTCTCTGAAAGACAGGCTGTGTTAGAATAAGGGAATGATAATCTTCATAATAGGTACAGAACGTACCACTCTGCTGTTATCAGCTATTCAACCTGCAGCGTTTGACCCTGTGACTGGGTTACTCCTGCATGTGGGGGACTCTCTATTGGAGACAGCTGGAACCAGTTACTGCCCAGTTTTGTATTGTTTTACTGGTAAAAGAAAGGCTTGCTCATAAAGTGGTTTTGATCACTGAGAGTCTTGCTTTGTATGTGTGCCATTATGGATGGTAGGGCATGATGGATGGTAAGGCAAGAGGTGGCACAGGCAGTGCCTGGTTTGGAGCTGTGCATGTGCTCATCAGCCAGCTAAGAGCCCAGACAGAACAGTGAAGTACTGAATTCACACAGTAGCCATTCAGCTTTACTGTTTCTCTTGGTCTCTGTCTTCTGTCCTGCTGTGCTGGCATCCAAAAGGTCAGAAGGAACTGAAAAAAAAATTCATTTTGATGACTTGCTGAAACTGGTTAATAGTGTCCCAGGTTGCTGAGAGTTAAAATGAACAGGCTTAAGGGCAGAAGATACAATTACTGAGGCTATTTTTCATCAGAAAATTGCAGTTAGAAAAAGCAAGGGTTTGGGGAGTTTATGCCAAAGTCTGTATTAGAATGAGCACAACAAAAATGGTTTTATTTTCTTGAAGCACAGAGGGCTTTAAGCATACCCAAATAGCTCTGCAGTGCTGTGATGCAGAAATTTTCTACACTGCCTGAAACCCTATCAAGAATTTTGGGTACTGCTTAATTTCATGCTTATTGAAGATGACCTCTTTTCTTTTAACATTTACTCTTTTCCTTTTTCATATCTTCTTCCAGAAAAATGGTGATTTATTTGCCTTATGCTTTGGATATATGAAGACAGTGTGATGGCAATTGATTTTTATTTTTTTTTAAATTATTACGTCATTTAGTTTAATGAGGTTACAGAAATGAGAAGTGAAACTGCACAACATGATAGGCACCATCTTGATCTCTCTGAGGTGTTAGCACTTTCAGAAGGTTGATTCAGTTTAATAGGAGATACGAGGCTGAATCGATGGGTAGGTGTGTTCATACTGATATAATTATCATTGCAACTGGGAATCTGTTTAAGATATCTTAGGAAAATTGGTTTTCTGAAGAGACATCTGTGAGTATTAAAGTTGAGGGTATAGTTCTGGATACCCATGATGGAAGTTATATTCAAAAATGTTTAAAGTTGCATAATTTCCAGCAGGGAGGGAACAAAATGTTTGGGGGAGTCATTTGGAAATTGTGGAGATAAGTAGTCTCTTGAGATTGAAGGTAAATTAAGTAAATGCTGATGATGCTGCAGTAAATTGTATGGTGAGAGGATGACTGTCTTCAAGTTGTTCCATTTAAATAAAGCCTTTGACATATTTAAACCTAATCTTGATTATGTTTTAAAGTGCAAATAATGATTTAACATCGCTATATGCAAAGTTTGCTTTCAAAAAATAAAACGCTTTTTTCATAAGCTTGACTTCTTGAAATATTTTTTTCCTCTCATAGCGTGCTGTTTTTTTTGAAATGCAGAATTGGAGCATCAGCACACTGTGTATGGTGGTGCTCTGTTGTGGAATTTTGAAGAGAAAGTAGGCTTTTGCAAATCATCCTGTCTTATTCTACCCTGTTTGGTGAGTGATGGTTTCTTTTTGAAGACAGTTGTGCAGTGCACACTTGCTGGTTGCTATAAAAATTGCCTGTAAAGTAACAGATATTTTTAAGGGAATAAGACATACTCCAGCTGTGTCCCATTGGCTGGGCTATCAAAACTAGCTAGCTCTTGTGCATCATTAAATGTATTCCAGCCTGCTGCAGGGATAGGAGCAATACAGCCAAGCTCCTGCTGAGGCTTCCTTTTCTAGATTACTGAAATTGATAAGATTTTTTTCAGGGGGTTTTGTATTGCTGTTTGAATATGTAAACTGTATGAGATTAAAATGGATTAATTCTTTGGCAGTGATTATTATGCTGAGCCTGTAATTGGCCCCAGATGCTGTACTAGGAGATAACTAAACAATGAAACATGAAATACATAAATAATTTTTTAAGTACCGTGCAGGTGTACTTATAGGAAAGGTCCTTTTCCTAGGAAGAAACGCTTCTTGAAATGAGTTGCATTTACCAGCAGAAACAGTCTTGATTTTTATCCTTGGTTTTGTTGTGCCACATGAGAGTCTATCTTGCAAGACTTCTCTCCTGTCCTTACTTGCTCTTGTTCAGTCTGCTGCAGTTAAGCAAGAAGCACATTGAAATTATTCTGTTGTATCTGTAGCATTTGAGCTTCTATAATTGCTCTGGCAACCCTGTGGGGAGCTATATGTTCAAGGTCTTAGGACCCAGGTACTTCCAACTCTTTAGGGAAAGAGCACGTAGAGATCACTGAATCATGCAAACTCTTCCCTTTAAGATGCAAATCTGGGTTGTTATCCGAATTGAGATGTGTTTGCAGTAGTTTGAGATGTTTTTAAACAGAAATAGTTTTAAAAGATATGTTAAATCCATCTCATTAATGTGAGCTGTTCTGGAGCAAGAACTCCATTTATAGTGGTGATCAGAAGTAGTCTTGGAACCTACACTTGTAGAATTACGATTTAAAATGGGGATGGGAATTCCAAAACATGATGATTTTATCTTCTCCTGGGCTACTTTTCCATCATTTTTCTTCATAAAGGGACTAAATGTCTTTTGAGGTATATTGATGGCATAGGTGAACATACACATACATGGGATGCATGAAATAGGTAACTGTACATTTTGGGTACCATTCTTCCTATAATAATTTATTTATGAATTATCTTTGCTGTTAATTCCTTTGGAAGTTTTTGCTCAAGGAGTTAGCTTGGATTGTAGGATTTAGGCATCAAATCTTTAATTTAACAGTCTTGTCCTGTGGGCCTCTAGCTTATGGTATAAAAAGCATTAGGGGTTGGGATTTCCAAAGGAATTACACTGAGGGAAGATCTTTGTGTAGTTAAATGAAGGTGAACTTTGAAAGGGACTTGGTACTTGTCCCATATGAACTTTATTTTTCTCATCATATATGGTGAATGGGTCACAACCGAAAGGCTGGTCACAAAGATTCCGTGTTCTTCCACTGAGTGGCTCGCAATACAGTTCCCAGACTGTATTCGTGGTAATGAGAAAGGCATAACCTTGGATTTATTTTAATCTTAATGCTGGAATTTCTTGAGGGTGTTGGTGTCTTGAATAATACTTTCATATGTGTAATCCACACAATTTAGCTCTTGCTGTCATTTTCAGAAGATTAAAGGCTGAGTGCTATTTTGGTTTCTCCATGACAAAGGGCGGTATTGTCTTTTTGTAGCAACTGGTGGTTTTGGCTGCTGATGCCAGAATACTGTTTTAAGATGGATCAGTTTCTAAATAGGAAGTTTAAGTAGCTTAGTTTTGGTGGTTCAGGTTTCTTAGTTTCCATGGCATTTTTACTTGGAAAAGAGACTAGTTCTTAAATTACACAATCCGTGAAAAAACAGCATTGGTCAGAATTGCATGCTCTTTTCTTTCTGAATATGCTTAGTAGCTTGTAACTTGTCTTTATTTTAGTTACAGGGAGATAAAATAGTTTTACTTGAGAGGTAAAACTCTGGCATTTTTCCAGAACTTTATGTATGTAGGTGTTAAGATTATAGATTACAAGTGGTGTAGGGAAAGCTGAAAGCTGTTGCTTTTTTAGATGGTGAAATATCAATTGCACTGAGCACGTAACCTCCTTGGCTGAATTTTGAGAAATTGAGCTGTGCATGCTTAAGTAAAAAAGTGGAAGTTTTTGGAGACAGCCTTGGTGCCTTGCCTTGCTTTCCTAGACAAGAGGATTGGGTATCTGGGTTTCTTCTAATAATGTAGACCTTGTTTAAGTAAGATAGGGATAATAATTGTGCATGAGGAACAATAATCATAGAACATTATGTTCCTTCATCTTGTTTTATGTATAGTTTACTCCCTTAATATCTTATGCCTGACGTTTCATAATTCTTAGTTTTGTCTGTTAAGGCTGTATTTAAAAGTCTTTTTGGTATAGGAGGTGGCTCTGCAGCTATGGTGTTAAATTTACAGGTATAAATACATGTCTTAACCTGTGTGGCAGTGTTTATGTCTGTGTTTGGGTTATATTTAAAGGAAGACAAAACTAGAACTCCGTGTTTAGGGACTAAAAGGAGATAGGATAAACATGTTGCTAGCTTAAAAAAATGTTTTGTGTTGAAAGAGTATATCTTTATACATATTTCAGCATCTCAGGGCGTGATCTTTCATTTCTGTATTACAGTCAAAATTCTTAGTAGATAGAAAAGGCTTGATGCTCCAGTTACAAAAAAAAGATCTCTCAGGGTGCTGTCTTACAGTTCTGAGAAACTCACAGCAGAACAGGACTTGAATGTAGCATTTGAGACTCCTTTGCCATTGTAGCCAGCGTTGGACTGTCCCTCTCCTTTTAGAGTGGAACAAATATCTAGCAGAGTAATACCTTCAGATGTGATGTACCTGACATTTTCAGAAGCAGCTAGGGCGTTTCATGATATTTTTTTGGCAGTTTGAAAGCAGAAAAATGCATTCTTCCTTGGTGGGAATCTTTTGTTTGCGGCTAATGTTAAAAATAGGATTAGCTTTCTACCTTGACAGGCCAAGACTGCTGTGGAGTCAGCTCAGTCATGCACCCAAAGGGTTTTGGAAATGCATTTTGCAGGAATTTTGTGCATGAGTTCATGTATAATTCTGAGTTTCTAGATTCAGTCTGTTTTGTATGATTAAGTAAATTATGATCCTTGTGGGTGCCTTCCAACTCAGAATTTTCTGTGAACAACCAGTATGCCTCCCCAGTGCGTGGCTTTTAATATGTGAAATTAGTCCAAGGCATTTGTTTCCTTATTTTTCTGGAGAAATTACTTACTCTTTTTTAACTGCAGCAATATGGTGCTGCAATTACCAGCCACTTAGTAAATACAAGTTAAAACAAAAGATCAGATTACATTGTATCAGCATTTTTAAGAAGCAGGTGGCTTTTTTTATTGGTCTAGCCCAAGCACCTACATGCTACAAGAATTTGCTCTTTTTTGGTTTTTTGTGTCTGTAGGTGGTTATGATAGACATGCCACTGCAGTGTCTGACTCCCAGCACCCTCATGAGGTACCCCTAAAGACTATAGCAACAGCGTTACTGCTTCCAAAGGGAATGCACGCATAGACCCAATGTGTAGTTCTGAAGGAGCTGGTATCTTACTCTTAAGTTTGCGAGTGTTCTGCTGAGTATTTTTGCAAAACGTCATGCTTACTCATCACTGAGTACAAATCATGTAACTCAGTGATCATTATATTGATTGATTTGTTGCAGAGCTTGAGTAACCCTGACTTGCATAGAAAGTTACAGCTCAGCAGAATTTTGGCTTCACAACCACCTGTTTCAAGTTATACTTAATGAAAAAGAAGGGGTTTTCCACCCCCAGTATTTCTCTTAAAGAAAGACTATTATTTCCTCCCCCTTGATGCTGTGACACTGTCCCTCTTCCCCTCATGGTGTTGAAGGCTATTGTCTCCTGTATTAAGTTTGAATTATTTGCTGTTTATAGGACATTTTTTTGTTTATAAATAAAAAAGCCTGAGAACTGACAATGACTGCATTCTTCTGCTGAGGATAAACTTCCTCCTCAAAATTAGTTACCAGAATAAATGTTTGTTTTCTGTAATCATGCGGAATTTAGGGCTGTTCTTAAGACTTTTTCCCAAAACTGTAGGGTTCATACAAGCAGATTATTATGTGGGCTCTGAATTTCTGTCTTAATGAGTTAAAAAGTTAGAAAACTATAGGTTTTA
The DNA here is from genome assembly GCA_013400915.1 of Pardalotus punctatus. Taxonomy (NCBI): domain Eukaryota; kingdom Metazoa; phylum Chordata; class Aves; order Passeriformes; family Pardalotidae; genus Pardalotus; species Pardalotus punctatus. The sequence continues at coordinate 263,868 of VZTX01008041.1, forward strand.
CTACTTGGTTATATTATTACAATTGTAGATACAAAAGGCTTCAAAAGGTATTCTATTGTGGGATTTGTATTATATTTAGAGGTATAACACATCCCCAAAATCAGGAATTGATTAAAATGGTTGTGATAAATGAATGCAGAGGTTGTTTTTCTGTTAAGGATTAGAAACATTTATTTTAAAAGGTTTGCTCCCTAATCTGATGCAGTAATTTTTTTAAATGTATTTCTAATACTCTTCTAAGGCAGCTGACTGGATACTAAAGGATACTAGTATCTCCATTCTAATCTTAAACCCTTCTGAAACAGAACACACCAGAGTAACTTCGGTTCCTGAGCCAAGCAATAGCTAGAGTGAATGTTACAAGCAAATCGTTACTAATATTAGCCTGGGCATATTTGCTAATAAAACAGTGTTTTGTGTAGAGGAATGGCATTGGTTTTCATCAAAGTGAATCACAAGCTGTGCAAGACCTTTGAGCCTGAGCATGTTTAACATACCTAATGCTTTTAATATTCTGGAATTGCATCCTCTGCTTTCTTTGATTCAAGGAATGTGCCTTGCTGTTTGTAAAGTACCACATTATTAGTAACGGAACAAGTAGTTCAGTCATATGAGGACTTGTGAAATTCCTGTAACCGTTCCTGGTTGATAGGTGTATTGTAGGCTCTTAAAATGTGTTTATCCTGCTTCATTTGCGAAGGGTTATTCTCTTTGAGCATTGTAATAATTTACCAGCTCGCATGTCAGATGCCTTTTAAATTTTGTGCATGAAACAGGCGATGGGTGGGCTCTCAAAAACATACCATGTGCTTTTCACCTTGTTATTCGCATCTTCCTGTGTCCATTCTCAGCTATTACTGTTCCTTCCTGAATGTTCTTTGGGCTGAAGCAGCTTTCTCTTTGGCTGATCTACTAGGGCATTGATACTCTTTCTCTCCTGTTGGCTGACTGTGCCATTCCTCTGTTTCCTTGGAACCTCGGGAAGGGGCTTTGCTTTGTCTGGTTCAGCAGTTTACAGCACCCTGCAGCAGCTCTGCTCTGCAGATCTCTACCCTGTCAGCTTCCTCTGCACTGCCCAGTGAACTGAGAAAAAAGGACAGGCAGAAAGCTTTGCTATTTCTGTCACTGTAAAGCTGATTTGTGGCTATGTGAAGTTGAAGATACTGACCACCCAAAGTAAAAGGCTTGCACTAGAGACAACCCAGATTTAACAGAAGAGCAGCTCTACATCAGTAGTTCTGCTATTACAAAGTTTTGGCAAGAGGTGTGTTATTTTTGAGGTTGTTATGATGGAAGAAGCTGCTGCTTAATTGAGAGCTGTACTCTCCAGAGGATGCGTTCATTAATGCAATTACGTGTGGGACTAAGTCGAGAATCTGTAATGACATGAAGTACCTTCCAAAGAATGCTGTCACCTGAAATTAATATTTAAAGCCTGAAAACATGAATTCATTGCGGTATTCTTTTGATGGTCATTGTCACATGTGATGGGGATAAGATGTCCATAAATGTCATTTCTGGGTTGCAGGTTTGGCTTTTAAACATCTTTTGCTGCTTACTGTAAGAATGACATTGCTCAAGATAATGTTACTGTGTCTAGGTGCATTTTTGTTTACTACTTCAAGTTATGTCAGATTTTTCTCTTAAAATTCTTGACATGTGAAGGGTTAGAACTCTGCAGTTTTGGCTGATGTGTCCCTTGAACAAAAGCTCTTAGCCAAAGGCACTTAAAAGCACGTAGGAGGAAAAGGGCAGGGTACAGTGAGTCTGCATTTGGTATCTGGGAAGATTGCCTAGAAACAGCTGTTCTGGGCTCTTTCTTCCCCAAAGAGCATTGAGAACAAACTGGGTGTAGAATCGAAGGAAAGGCAGTGAAGAACTGCTTTGTGCTTGTTGCTGGTCAACGTCAATGCCACTTGAAACTGTTGGTCTTAGGTCAAAGCTTTTATTTGTAAGGAACTTTAACCAGTTTAGCATACTGTGAAGCTGTTCATGGAATTAAGGTATTTATAAAAGAAACAGTGCAAAGCATTTCTGATGGGCATTACAGTTGTGCTTCAAGCCCTGTTGTTAATCTAAATGGCAATATTACAAATATTGAGAGCCAAAATGACAAACAAATCCTGATTGTTAGCAATGGTAATATTAAGGCATGCAGCAGAAAAAACTTAAGATCTTACTCAAAACCTTTTTGCAAGTGAGAAGAATTTCATTGGGTGAAAACAAACTTAATTTATTAGGTAGACAGTGCGTCTTGAATGGCTGAAATATATTAACTGATCAAAGTGAAAACTAAAGCCTCGTTGGAACCTAAATTGTTGACAAGATTGCATGGTCTTGCTGCTGTCTTCTTGAGCACTGTTGCTACATTCAAATCACATTGTGTTTTAGGTTCATAGAAAGGCAGTAAATTGCTTTGCACAGTTAAGGAGCTCGGTTAAAGGCTTTAGAGCAAGGAACTCCATGCTGATGCTCTCTTCAGCAGTCCTTGCCCACAGTTTCTACTGCAGAGCTGTATTAATAGAGGTTTTTCAGCAGGGATGTGTACTACAAAAATTTCCATCGTAGAAATGGAACATGTGGGAGTTGTGCTGTGGTTAAGGAAGGTGATAAGAGAAGGAGAGCTTACTAATACAGGCAGTAAACTCATCTTCATTTGTGTGAGCCTACCTCTTTATTTCTGGTAGATTCACATTTGTCTTGTTGTAGTGCTGACTGGGTACACTGTGTTTGACTATATACAGATGTTTCTAACATTTCTCTCAAAAAACCCCACCCGGCTAAATACTGCGTAACTGATATTTTTATAATATCAGAGAAATGAAAAAAACTTGCTTTGTTTTTCCTCGAATGGGAAGTTACACTTTGTGATGTGCTGCCAGATCTTACTTGTTCAGGAAAGAGTGAAGTAGAATGACTAGTCCTGTCCAATTCTGTATTTGGTAATTCCATTGCTGAGTGCATGTGGTGATCCGCATATAAGTATTGTCCAGACCACTTGGGCATACATGAAAGCAAACAAGTTGAGCTGCTACTAATGAGCTCCCTGAAGATGTGTTGGGTAAACAACATGTGCATTATCTGTGTTGGACGTGATTTTTGCTGCAGTCATTTCTGTGGCATAAATATCTTCAAGACTTAACTCCTGATACAACTCTAATGCAGGAGGACTGGGACAAACCGAAGTATTTCAGGTTAAAGGATGGTGCAAGGTACTTTCTCAGTCTGAATCACTGCAGCTGGCAATCAGTGTCTCTGTATCAGGGCAATTAGATAGGCAGCCACAGAAGGGTAATGGTGTGTTGGAAAGAGCAACTCTTGTACTGTTGCTGTTCTGCAAAGCTGTTAAAAGTGGCTGTGCCATTGTAAAGCTCTGGCACTGCAAGACCATGTACATGTGTTACTGCAACTCCAGTGAAACCTGGCACACTTCTGGCTTTCCCTTGGAAATTCCAGAAGACTGGAGGCATTATTGACTCTAGAAAATCCTAATGAAAACTCAAGAGTTGTAAAATTACTGGTGCATTATACAGATAGATGCTTATAATTTTTGTAATAGGAAATGGAAGCAATTCTCAGAGTTTAATCAGGAGCTAATGTGACTTGTTAAGTGTGTGTTTGGTGACAGCTCCAAGTGTGTTACACATATACTGATAAGTCAGCTTGCAGGCGAGACTTAGGGAAGGGCAGTGTGGCTCTGCATGGAGTGGGTGCTACTGTGGGGAGCCATGGAGAAATAAATCTGTGGCTCTGGAGCAGTAACAGTGCTGCTTTCTGACTTCAGCAGCTGAAGAGATGTATTGGACTGCCCATGGGTCAGGACAGGCTGTGGGTACATGGCTTTTCCATGCTGTCTGGGCACTTCAGGGGTTGCTTGGCTTGGTGGAGTTGGGTAGGCTTTTTTGAGGTGGCTCATGTTTGGAGTGTAACTGAGAGGTTTTTATGTGTGTGTCTCTGAGTTGTCAAATTGTTGATGCTGAGGTAGGTGAGAAAATTCTCTGGCAATGCAGTAGCTGCATTATAAAAAAAATATTAGGAAATTAGTACAAAGAGAAAGGTTACTGATATTGCTCTAATCTTAATAATATAGGTTATCAAAAAACAGTATTGTTTCTGGGAAATACTATTCCAGATCAAAGAAGAAAAAAATAACCAAAACAAAAAAACCCCAACAACCTGATAGTGTTTTGTCAAGTAAGGCGCTTGGAAGAAAGGAGTGGGGAAGAAAAACCACCAAAGAGCCCCACCAACAAAAACACATTCAACTCTTATTGACCTGTTATCCTTAGGTGCAGGTAAACATTCCAGGAGCTAGAGTTCATTCAGTTGATCGATCTGTTGTTTCTTTAAGCAGTTTAGTTGTTTAATTCGATTAATGCACTTATGTCCAGGGCATGCTGTAGGCGTCTGTAGTTCTGGTAGAGCCGCTGTTTTAAGCCTGCAGGTCTCTGCTTTTCCAGTTAATGTAAAGCTGTTAAATATCTAAGGAGGACAAATAAAAATAGGCTTGTGACCTAGAACACTTTGTAGTCTTTTTGAATTAAGTGCATTATTGTTCGTGTAACAATCTTCAGGCAAAATAAGTATGAGGTTGTTTTTAGCCGCAAAAAGTTAATCATTAAAGCTTTGGTCTAAAATTAGAGTAACTCGACTTAAAAATTTACTGGAAGGCAGAGAACAAGACAGTCATGTTTTGTTTTTCAGCTTCACTCCTTTAATTGCTTTCTGAAGTGCAGGTTGCATGAAACTGGCGGCAGACCAGACCCGAGCAGTGTGCGGTCACAGGATAGAGCCGCAGATCCTTTGGATGCAGCTGGCACGGAGCACTGCCTTCTGCTAGATGTACCAAAAAAAGAGTTATTGGTACATTAGCATTATGGCTTGCCTGTGAAGAGCTTGCATCTGTGTAATATTTTCGGTATATGACGTGTTGATGTGAATGAACCGGTGAAATAAACGTCCCACCCTGGACGTCGGTTGGTTGCTGTCCCTGCCTGAAAGGGGGGAATTGTACGCTCGGTGTTAATTCCCGGTTTCTCGGGCTGGCCTGCGCAGGAGGAGGGGGGTGTCGTTGGGAGCGCTGGCGCGCCTGTCGCCGCGGTCGGGCGCTGGAGGGCGACAAGCGCGGCTGGCGGTGTGACTCGCCAGGGTGGCCACGGGTGGGTTTCCTTTTAGGAAGGGGCGAGTGGCGCTGGCCGGCGCTCGCCCTCTGTCCGGCCCTGCGCGTGCGCGCTGTCCGCCCCGTCCGCCCCGCCCCGCGGGGCCTCCCATTGGCTGCGGCTCGCCGGGGGCGTGTCCGCCAGAGACTCCCTGGCTGCCGCCAGCGCCCGCCCGCAGTCGGCCGCGTCCGGAGGGAGGGCGGCGCGCCTTCGGCTGGGCTCGGCTCCGCTCGGCCGCGCTCGGCCCCGCTCGGCTCTCGTCGTGCTGCACGGGCCCCAGCGTGCGCGGACACTGACGGCCGCCGCTCTCTTGTGTTTGCTTTAACAGACTTTTGAATCAGAGTAAACACCTGCTGGTCTCGGAGGCTTCAGGCTCTGAACTGCCTTCACTACTGTCGCCTTCTTCTGTCTAATGTGCTACAAGGATGAGCCCAGCATTTGGAGCTATGGAAGTGGAGCACTATTCCAAGGGAGTCCTGCTCGAGCCTTTTGTCCACCAAGTTGGAGGACACTCCTGTGTCCTCCGTTTTAATGATAAGACCATCTGTAAACCACTTATTCAGAGAGAACACCAGTTCTATGAGACTCTCCCAACAGAAATGCGTAAATTCACTCCACAGTATGAGGGTAAGTTACCAAACCTTTGAATGGGGTTGGGCTTTTTGTTTCTGTAAATGCGAGTGTGCTGTGCTCTCTGTTCTCTCTGAAATCTCTTCTGTGTGGAAGAGATTTTAGGGGTTTCTTTTCATGTATTTTGATGTTGTCTGAGGCAGGCTGTGGAGATGCAGGGTGGAAATGCTTGCCAAGTTGGTGTTTGGGCTGACTAACAGCATTAGAGTAGAGCAACTCTGCTGGTGATAGCCCATATATCTCCTTAGGCACAGGTAAGTAGCTAACAGTTTGGGAACGTTTTCAGTAATTATCTGCTGCTTTTTTTTGTGGATTTTTTTTTTTTTTTTGCCACTTGTTTAATGTTTGTTTACAAGGGATTTGGTAAGATTGGATAATAGTGTTTTGTGTAAGCTTAGTTGTGGTCTCTTTTGTGCTTTGATTTCTCCTCTGACTTTCATTTTGATCACAATAAGTACATGCTAGTAAGGTGTCTCGTTGAATACTTGCAGTGTTATTTCTGCCATTAAGGAAATGAAAATTCATGGCATTTAGGTAGGCAAGGATCAAGTAGCCGTGATGAGGCTGAGTCAGAAGTTATGTAGGAGTGGAAATTCCAGTTCTCCTAAGAATTGCACTAGTTAACAGGAATACTTCTTTTTCTCTCTCCTATTCCATCAACTGCTGCCTAATGATTAATAAATAATGTGTCTGAAGCACTTTTTCTTAAATGGAATTGCTTTTTAAAGCACATTGATTTCAACAACCATAATGGTGATGAAGTTTTGTGTTCTGTTTGTAAAAGTGGTGGAAGACTTCAGATATGTTTCAGAGTTAATATTCCCTGCTCATTTACAGAGACTTCTTGACATGCCTAATTACAAGTTCTGTTGGACTGGAAGAAAATCTGATCTTTGAATGATACTTTTCAAAATGTAATAGAACAATTGTACTAGTGTATGTGGCTTTCTGGGAAGTATGGGGAGGGATTTAGGGGGAGGGGGCCTCACTTGGTCCACCTCTGTTATTTTTTTTCCAGAGTAAAGTCAAAGAAGCCAATTGCTAGCTGGCTCCCCCACCCCTTTTTTCCCATTGTCCTTTCCATTGTGACCGCGGGTCTGTCAGAGTTTCTGCACTCTCTGCCCCAGCCACTGCAGGTTTGAGAGCTGCCTGCCCAGCTTGGAAGTTCCAGTCTCTCACCAAGACCTCTCCCCTAGCTAGTGACGAGTTGCAAGAACTGTACAGACTGATTGATCCGAAATAAAGGGAGGACTGGAAAACAAAATAAAAACCAATTCAGACAGTTGTTACAGCTTCTCCATTAACCACTGAGACTTGCTCATGTAGCACTGGGTGCATCTGTCAGTGCTCCACTAAGACTCTTAAAATGCAATGCAGTGCTCTAGAGACTCCTGAGGGGAGGATGAGGAGAAAAAATGCTTTTGAGGTTCACCGTGTTTCTGTACCACAAACAGATTTGTTTTGTATTGCATTTTTGTTACTTATTCCACAAGATTGCTGCATAACCAGTATCAATAAAATATATTCCAAAAAATAGAAGAAAATGTATAATTAAACATGGTGATTCTAAGTGGAAGCTTTTGGACTAGTTTCTGTTGTAATGTGATATTTCCCTTGTTTTGATCTACTTGCACATCTTTCCTTTCCCTTGGGGATCTATTAACCAAGTATTGTTTGGATAAGTGCTTTTTGCTTTGCTGTCATGCAAAATTTAAGAAGTCTTTGGTGTTAGGTTTTTTTTTTATGCAGGTCACTTTTCACTGCAAGATGTTAACAAATGTTTTACATCTCACTTAGAATCAGACCAGTCAAGTTTTTTTAATTAATAAAAAATTTTATTAATTGAAATTGTGTCCTGTTATTATTTGATTGTCACTTGACTGCCTCAGAGAGAGAAAATTACCTTTTGTATCATTGTTTTGTCAATATGATAAATTGTCTTTTGTGAGGTGTCATTTTTGTCTAGCTCTTTTGATATTTGTTAGGTTGGCAGATGAGGTTTGGCCTGTGGCAAGATAGAAACTAAGGACTGGGGTAAGAGAAAAAATAAAGTTGCTGTATTCTTAGTGTAAAATAATGCGTTCTAAAGGCCTGCTTGTCACTTGAGCAGTTCGTAACTGTCTGGGTCCTTTTTCTCTTCAGGTGTGGTGTCGGTGAGCTTTGAAGAGGATGAAGATGGAAACTTATGTCTAATAGCATATCCATTAAATGGGGACCACGATAACTTAGAAAACTTAGATAACTCTGACTGTGAACCCAAAAGTAAGCTATTACGATGGACTAACAAAAAGACAATGTTGTTAGAAAATGAGAAGATATCTAAGGAATGGGTCCGGCAGCACCGGAAAGAGGAAAAAATGAAAAGGTAAGTTTGATTTTTTTCACTGTTATATTCTGGTCTCCAGAATTCAGAGAATTCTCCAGAACTCTTTCGCTTTCATTTTCTACTCTTGTTTCTTTTGTTTTTCCTGACCTCTTCAATGCAGACAGGTTCACCAGTGAAAGTAGTATGTCCTCAGCCCTCAAGTAGCCTGTTGAGTTTTTTTTCTTTTTTTTCCTGCTGTGGTCAGTTGAAACAGGTTTCCCAGTGTTATTTTTGAAGCTTCAGAAAGAAACAAACAAAAAAACCCCAGCCACAAAAAAAACAGCCCTACAAACAAAAAAACCCATCCACCTGCCTGCAGAAGGACAGTAGTTTTCAGACAAACAAACAAAAACCCAAACAAAAAAAAAACTCCTAACAACAAACCCAAACATATTTAAGTTCTACCAAATACAACATACTTTGTTAGGAACCCTGCTTTTTCCATTAGTGGCATTTTCCCCCTTGTTCATGTCTATTAATTGTGCCCACCATAAGCTGAGCTGTGATGTGTTGTGCTAAAAACAGTAACCTTAGCACTAACATAGAACTGGAGCATGAGGGATAAGCCTTAAAAGTGCATTGCTGCCTCCTGCATTACTTCACAAAAGTCGTTCACACAGATAAAGGGTATATAAGTAGAATTACTATGTTTTGTAACATTTGGCTATATGCTAATTTATTTGTCTATATGCTAATTTATGTTAGTATGGAAGCAGCTTTATAATACTACTCACGGGCATCTTGTCCACTTGTACAAACAGAAAAATAAAGCTTTTGCTTGCTGTTAATGAAGGTGAACAAAATAGCTTGAAGTTAAATCCACTGACAACTCCTGTTCAAGAGCTTATTTTTTCACTTGACCTGTAATTTGCTACTTTGTTCTGTTTTTCTAGTCACAAACTGGAGGAAGAATTTGAGTGGCTGAAGAAATCTGAAGTCTTGTATTATACTGTAGAGAAAAAAGGAAATGTCAGTTCTCAGTTTAAACACCATAATCCTTGGAGCATGAAATGTCACCAGCAACAGTTACAGCGGATGAAGGAAAATGCAAAGCACCGAAATCAATATAGTATCCTTTCCTGAAAGTAGGTCCTAACAGTGGAATGAGTAGGGCTCTGCTTTTTATTTCTTGAACGTGCTAGATAAGAGTACAGAACAGGCTTAAATGCAGTCCTGAGAGACTCTCTGAAGCTGTGATTTATTTGGCGTCTTTGAAGGATTTGCCAGCACTTTCTAGAAATGGGCTTTTCTAGTACATAACAAACTACCTAAGATAGGAAATTCAGATAACTGAACTAAAATCTACACATTGTGGGTTAGTTAGTGGGCAGGTTTTACAGCATACTGTGTTTGGTCTCTTCCACAAGAACAGTTTCTAGTGAGAGCTTTCAAAGGAGAAGAGTTCTGTTGCTTTTTATTACTGTTTCAGTATTGGTGATCTTAAAAACCACTGTCCTCTTCCCATTTTCATCAGCTCTTAAATATAGAGGGTGTTCCAGTGCCTGGAATTTTCTGCTTCCAATAGCCTCTTTTTAAAGAGCTTTAAGAAAAGTTGAATATAAACAGTCACATAGAACTGGAGCATGAGAAACAAAAAACTGACTGAATCCATGAAAGCTGAAGTCACATTGGTTTTGTGCTGTGGAACCATAGGCAAACATCTCCACCCTGAGCATTAGATCGAAAAAAGATCTTGCTGTGGGCTTGGATGTAACTGATACATCCTGCAAAAGTAGTAGTATCTAAATAGCGAGGTAAACAAATGTCTCATGTGTGAGGAGTTTCGGTGATGGATTACTAAAACATCTATGACTAATGAATGTTCAAATCAATAGAAGGGATTTTTTGGCTGCTACCCTCACCATTTCACTGTAGATGATTATTCAGTTGCCTAGAAATGTGTGATATCTTTGGAACAGTATTAATACAGATGTTTTAAAGTTTTAAAGATGAAATGAAAATGCTTCACTGGTTTTGAATGGTAATACACGCAAAATATTCATTTCCCACAGAAAACAAAGTCTCTTGCTAGACAGGAAATGCTTCATAATTCAAAGTCAGCTACCACATTATATTTCTGTATAACCCTGATTGCTTTTGGTTTTCACTTAATGTGGAAATTCCCTAGTCTCTAGAGACCAGTAAAACTGCAGCTGGCTTAAAGCAAGTGGGCATCTTAAGTTTATGTAACAATTTTTGATAGATTACTTTATACTAGGCATGTTTTAGGTATGCCTAAAGTTAAGAGTGAGGCACTATAAAATCTGTAGTAATGTTTTTTAAATCTATATTCCTCACTGTGAGGGTTGTTCCTTAATTGATCAGAATTCATTTTGCTGGAAAACCTGACATCTCGCTACGAGGTTCCGTGTGTGCTGGACCTGAAGATGGGGACCCGGCAGCACGGTGACGATGCATCTGAGGAGAAGAAGGCGAATCAGATCCGCAAGTGTCAGCAGAGCACGTCAGCCGTGATTGGAGTGCGAGTCTGTGGCATGCAGGTAAGAGGAGAGCTTATCATGTGTGGTCAACAGACTTGCACCCATTTCTGTTGGTGGGGTTTTGGGTTTATGTAGTCGTCCCACAAGTTGTTACCCTTGAGATGCTGTGCTTTGTCTCCTTCATGGAGGGGAGTGAGACTTTTGAGTATCACTGATCACTTGGAGGTAGCAGCATCTGTAGGAGCACCCTGCAGCCCGTGTTCTGCCTCAATGAGTGCAGGCTCTGAGCGCACAGCCTCCTGCACCATATCAAGAGTCCAAAACTTAAAAGTACTGATTCAATTAGTGTTTCAGGATAGCATAGGGAGCAATTGCAAGGAGGGTCTGCCAGTTATATGCATTTTGAATGAATCGTGTGGAAATTTGTCAAAATATTAAGAAGCAATCAGTTCTGTTTCATAACTTTGAAAAGCCACAGTTCTTTCACTGCTTGAAGTAGACTTGTTGCAAAGTGCAGACAAGAAGTGCTTGGTAAATATGATAAGAATTGTTGCCAGATGAAGAGACATTGTGTGGACTTTCACCGGGATTTTTTGTTTACTTGTTTCTGTATTCCTAGAGTGACAAATGGGAAACAACATGTTTGTGTTTGAGTTTTTTTCTGAAGCCTCTCTTCTCCCATCCAATAGATTCCAGGAATGCTAGCAGTGTTTGCTAGGACTTGTTCCACAGCATGACTGTTGGCATGTGTGGTGTTCAGCTCTCTGTTTAACTTCAGAGAAAAACATGAGGCAGAAATGAAAGTGTGGGAGCTGCATTTCTAACCACAGTGTGCTCGTATTTGAGTAGGGCATGGCCATTGTTCACTTTCCAGTATTGACCTGTGCTGGAAAACAGAGGAACTTCAGAAGCACCTGCAATCCTTACTTGACCCAGATGTTTAGGCATTATTGAACTATGGCTTGTATAGACCACTCTCCTATAGGATGGCATCTTCCTGCAGGAGCATCTGTGACTTCTTTAAATACAGATGATTATCGGGTACACCTTAGTTTTGTATAGGAGTGTTTGCTGTCACTCAGTTCTCGGCATGCTGGGAATCAACTGGTACGTCCTAGAGCAGAGGCACATAATGAGCTGAATGAGTGGCTGTGGTACAAGTTGTAGCTTGACTTTGGAACTCTTGGCTACAGCTTTCCTAATCTCATTTAAAGTCCTCATTCTTACATTCCTGGTAGAAAAGCTCAAATCTAAACTGAAGGAATTTTCCACTTCCTCTAACTTATACAGGCGCTACTGGATCTGTTGATAGCAGATTGTGTAATTGTGCAAGAGCAGTTTTAGTGAGCAGTATGTCATCTTGTAAAAGCTTTATGTAGTGCACTTTTTTAGTTAATTTTTTCTATGTCCCCTCAAGGCTTTGATGTCAGTGTGCCAGCAGTTTTAATGATTCCATTTTTCTTGTCTTGTATTTGTAAATGCAGGTCTACCAGGCAGGCACTGGCCAGCTGATGTTCATGAATAAATACCATGGAAGAAAACTCTCAGTCCAAGGATTCAAAGAAGCACTTTACCAGTTCTTTCATAATGGCAAATACCTGCGCAGGGAACTCTTTGAGTCTGTTATTAAAAAACTTACTGAACTCAAGTCTGTCCTGGAGAAACAGGAGTCTTACCGCTTCTATTCAAGCTCCTTGCTGATCATTTATGATGGAAAGGAAAGGCAGGAAGTTGCCGTTGACTCGGACCCAGAGGACTTAGAGGACCTTTCAGAGGAATCTTCAGATGAGTCAGCAGGAGCGTATGCCTACAAACCGACTGCCAGTACTGTCGATGTCCGCATGATAGACTTTGCCCACACAACCTGCAAATACTATGGAGAAGATAGTGTGGTGCATGAGGGCCAAGATACAGGCTACGTTTTTGGACTCCAGAATTTAATAGATATTATTAAAGAAATAAGAGACGAAAGTAGTGAATAAACAGTGTGAATGCACATCAGTAGAAAGCACTATTGTGACTCTTCATATTCCAAAATTATTGGCCACTTTCTGGTGGTAGGAATCTTTACAGGCTCTGCAGGGATGGTCCTGTCAGAGTCAGACTTGTTCAGAGGGCATTTACTTACATTGGTGCTGGACCTAGCACTGGCAAAACTTGGTATCCTTATTTATTTTAACTTTCTTAAACATTCCATATTTGATTACTCAGATACCTCTGTTATCCCTGTGTGTATATGTTCCAATAAAATTCTTTTTGTTCGTTGTAAGTGATTCTTCTGTTGTTGCTGGTGCCTGAGGAGATGAAGCTCAGATGTCTGGTGTAAGGTAGAAGCGGCGTATGAACAGCAAGGCTTACTTACCTCATGGGACCACGTGTGGGATTGCATGTCTGTCCTGGGCCTCCTGTCAAGAGTGATGAGCAAGCCTAGAAGAGCCACTGAGCTGGCAAGGCCCAGCACCTACCATCTGGGGAGAGGCCGAGACAAGAGGGCTTGGATAGACTGGGTAAGGACAACTTCTGAGAGGCCTCTGGAGATCCCTTCCAGCCAGAATGACTGATCAGTGAGAACTTGCTCTTGAAATCAACAACCTATTTCTTGTTCCAGGGTCTTGTAACTAGACCTTATGCTGTGTAACCTATTTCTAGAGAGCTGTAGATGTTATTTAACCTAAGCTGAGGCAAAACGTGTAAAACTTGTACAGGATTAGCTGCAACAGCAGCAACCAGGCCAGAGCTGCCAAGCCTGAAAAGTACCTTAAGCAGCTTAAAATCTTACTTGGGACAAACTGACAGGAAGGAAGCATCAGAAAGTGAGAGGGCAGTGAGTAACTGAAATAACAGTAACTACACCAACAGTTCTTTTAAGAGGAACATGTATTTATCTAACCTGTTCTTAGATAAATGACGTCTCCCCTTGTGAAGGTTTTACGTCATTGTGATAGTGCAAGAGAAAAATGGGTGTGGAAGTGCTGAGGTAAGTGTGGGGATGTTCTTGTTCCAGATAATCAGAAAGGAGTTCGTTTTTGCAGCAGTCAGGTGAATCATCTCCCTGGCCCATACTTTGCCTGCAGGCTTGCTCAGGGGAGGAGAGGTGGGATGTGCAGATCTGCTGGTGGAAGGTCACCCTCTTCAGCTGGCTGTAGCTCTGCAGCTTCAGTTTCATATTCCCCAGCAGTTGCTATCAAGTTCTCCTGATCAAAGTCTTTCAGATGGCTCTCCTGTGCTCCTTTGTACTTTTTAGAGAAGTTTTTTACCTTTGCTTATACATGAGTTTGTGGGTGGGGTTTTTTTGTCGTTGTTGTTCCACAGTGTTCGGGCACAAACTGATGCTGTTGTCAAACAGGTATTTTTACATCTTGCAGTCACCTCATTATTTTATGCCAGCACATGGGCTGTTTTCTCTGGAGTTGGGCTTGTCCAGCCTGAACAGGTCACGTGTTGCTGTGGGGTCAGTCTCCAGTGCTGGGTGCAGCTGACAGGGCCCTGTGAGCAGCACTGGAGCCACTCCTGGCACTGGCTGTAAAAAACTTCGGGCAAGGGGGAGGATGGGGCTACTTATTCTTGGCATCTGAACTGCAAAATGCCTTCAGCATTGATGAGCAGTGTTCCTGCCTGCTGTTCCCAGGATCTGCCCAGCACACGGAGAGGGACCATGGCTGTAAGTAAGGTGATGTCTCCTTTTCAGTTCTCCAGGTTAGGATGCGATGTCCTCTGCTAATGAGCTAATGACGAGTCTCTTGGCAGGCACTGTGGTCGCCTATCACTGCTGCCACTTATGAATAAGCCTCCCTCTGCAGATTCATCTGATATGTGGTTTGACTTTGTAGTCTGAAATTAGCAGGGATAAAGTCCCCTAATGTACTTGTGTTACGTAGGAACTCTGGAGGGAATTCATGAAATCCGATGCGAACAATCGCATTTGCTCTGATGCAAGCTGCCTCCAGAACAAGCCCTCTTTGTTTTGCTGCCTGCAGGCACGGCCCTGGGTACAGGCAGGGAGCTGCAGAAACACTGCCAGCGGGGTAAAATTCAGTTAAGGCATGGTCTCAGGGCAGTATGGTGTCAGCAGCCAGACCTGGAGCACTTGGGGGTCTATACAGAAGGGCAGCAAACCCCTGGGTGCAATTGGTACTGCTGTAGGAAGGGGGAGGGACCTGCCCCTGTGGGCTCAGGCCAGTGCTGCTAAAATCCTTTTGCCAATATTGTCTGAGGATTAAGACGCTGTGCCACTGCTGCAAAGCAACAAGGTGGTTGGGAGCTGCCTGGACTGCAGCAGCTGGGTGTGGGGGGGCAGGGACAGAGACGACCTTTTTCATTAGTTTCTTTGAGGTTATGTAAGAGCAAAACGTCAGGAAGAAAAATCCCTCATGCTACATCCTCGAAGGTTAAAAAAGGGGCAGCTCATGTGCAAGTACCTCTAAATGGCTTACTATCCTGAAAGTTCAGGAGCAGGTTTGTTTTCCTTCCATGCTGTTCTGCGCAGATCCCTCAAGTAATTCCTTGTTTGAGGAAAGGCAATTGTGTAACTGCCAACATGCTGGGGTGGGAATGGGGTTCCCACAGTCCCTGTAAATGGCCGTGCTACCCCCCGGGACTGTGCTTGGGCTTCTTGGGGGACAGGAGTGGGATGAGCAGGGTTTGAGGTTGGGGAGGGCGTTTGTGGTCACCTGCCTGTTGGACCCTGGCAAAGGACACAGTGATGGAATAAAGGGAGAGCAGCAGTTGGGCTAGTGAATAGACTTGAGGGCTTTTTTTGTTCCTGTTTTTCCATTGTTGCTATGGCAGTGGGCTTACCTTGGAGGCAGAAGCTCTGGAGATGTCCCTGCGGGCCAGGGCTAGCAGTGGGGTGGTGATGAAGCAGCCTGATCTACATGCCCTTGTGTGTGAACCTCCAGCAGACTGGAGCCTCTATGCCATGGAAAGTGGTGCTTTTGCCTCTGCAGAAAGCATTTTTCCTCCAGGCATGGATCCTGCCCTTGCTGTGCATGCTCTAAGCATGGTTCCCCACAGCTCCGGTCCTCCCTGCACAGTGAGCTTCCAGCTGTGCGGGTTGTGCCAGCAGTAACACTGGGAATGGGCAGCTGGGCTGGCTCCCAGATATGCCCTGGTGAGCCCTGAGCCATGAGAGAGGCACTTTCCACAGTCCTGCTGCTGGGATGGGGGACAGGAGCTGGGACAGCCTGTGCCCTGGCAGGGACCCCCAGTTCTGCAGTTGCTGCAGCCTCTGCTCCATGGAGGATGATGCTGAGTGCACGTCCCTGTTTCTCAAGGCTCCCCTGTGTCTGGTCTCCTCCCTGTCTGCTTCCTGATGCCTGGAGAAGACCCACCTTTTCCTGCCAGCCCTGCCCTAGCAGGACCGTCACCCAGGGTGGCTACAGTGTGTTGGGCCTGATCCCGCACCAGTGGCTTTGTAGAGGCGCGGAAAGAGACAGCACATGGTCCAGCCTGGCTGGGTCCTGGCCCTCAGGCTACCTCCTCCTGTTTTCCCATGGCTGCCCCTGCAGGATGCTGCACCAGCCCCAAGCTTGTGGGGAGCTTGCCTTACATAAATAGGTCACTTCTAGCCCAAAACTGGGGTGGCTGACGGGAATTGCCATGCATCAGCTGGCTAGAGATGAAACACATTCCTGCATCTGGCACCGGTTTCTCCAGTGAACTGAGCTCTGCTTTGCTGGCAGGGCCCTGGGGACTGAGGTGGGGGCTGAGTGGCGCTCTGTGGACCTGCCAGGATCTTTTGGTTGGTGGCCTCCCTGGCACTGGGTCTGGGCAGGGCAGAAGCAAGAAGGGGCAGGGGACAGCCCCTGGCCTTGTTGGAGGAGAGGGTACCTTTGTCCCTGCAATTTTCCCGTCTCATGCTGCTGCCTCTTGAGTAGCTGCTGGACTTCTTCCCCTGACCTGGGTCTGTGCCAGGGGGGAGGGACACACAAATGCCTTTTATGGAGCGAGAACAAAATAGTTCCTTGGGGCTGAGCAGTGACATCTCCCAGGGCAGCAGTGTGAAGTTGCTGTGATCCCTGCCAAGGGGAGAGTTGTTCACCCTGTGACCCTGGGCCTGCAAACAGCTCAGACCCCAGCCACTGGAGACATGGTGGTTCTCAGTGCACAGGGGTAGAGGGACTCTGTACCCTGATGGCACCCACTGCTGGGGACAGCAGGTGCTGTGTGTGGCCCAGCAGTTGTGCCTTCCCTGTTTCTAACGGTGGTGGGCTTAGGTTTGTGTAACTGGATGCTAACACACCTGGTGGTGCTGTAGTGGGGTTGGGGGCCATTATCTGTCCATCCTGTGCATGGATCCATCCTCGGCACAGGGTGAGGGTCCTGCACTGCCCTGTTGCCAGCTCCAATGGTGCCCAAGCCTTGGAGCCACATAGGGCAGGGCAGAGGGGGCAGGGAATGAATGGTTTTTGTCCCTGGCTGGGAGCAAAGCTACCTTCCTTCAATTGTATGGGAATGAGGGTTGGATAAGGGGCCTCCCCCAGCCCTCTGTTGCCTGGTCTTTGTTTGAAGCCTGTAACTCAGACACCTGAATGAGAGCAGAGCAAACCTCAGAGAGCCTCCACCAGGCTGAGCACCCTGTTCCATCAGTGGAGATCCTGTCCCAACACCCCTCATCTGCTCGCCAGGGCCTGCTGCACCCACCCACCAGCCCAGGGCTCCCCCTCATGCAAGGGATGTAAGCAGGGACATGGTCCCTGTCCCTCCTGCCCCATAAACCATCTGGGCAGCAAAGGGTGATGCTGGCAGCAGCCTCACATAAAGGAGGCTGATGCTTCATGCTGGGCTGCCAGCTCCAGATGAGATGATGAGCTCTGTCTTCTCTTTCTTGGGTTTGCACCATAGCAGTGTCCCCAGCAGCTGAGCTGTGACAGGCTGTGTTGGCCCTGTGGAGTCTTTTCAAATTCTCTTTGAAAGGGAAGCAGAGGAGCTCCTGCAGCCCGCAGATCCAGGCTCCACTGCTGCACCCCAGGCAACCCCTTGCTTTGCAGCTCTTCCTACATGCAACAAGGAAAGGACTTGAGCAGGGTGGTGTTGAACAAGGCAGCATTGGCTTGCCTGGGGACGTGAAACCAGGAGTCTCCTTCACCCGGCAGCCCTGCAGCTGGAAGGACGGCGTGGGGAGCCCAGGGGGTGGTGCTCTCGCTGCCAAGCACCTTACCCCTGCCCCTTATCCCCCACTTCCCTCATCCTCCGAATGCCTTCTGCCCAGCTGCCGGGTTGGTGGCAGAGCAAGTGGCATTGTCCTGACCCGCTTGTTCCCGCAGCATGGCATTGGAGCCTGCGGAGCTGCCCCGGCGGGGGGAGAAGGGAAGGGGCCGTGCCGGCCCACAGAATGCGTGGGCTGGAAAGAGGCTCATCAGCTCTGGACGCGAGCAGAGTTTAACAAAGAACAGGGCGCTGCTGTGTGAAGCCGAAGAGCTTGTTTTCCTGAAGAGGAGCTGCAGGGCGGGCTGGGCTGTGTTCTGCTCGCCTTGTAACCTGCAGCGTCTCAATCCTTCCAGCAGCATCCCACGCCCCGCCTCCACCATCCCTCAACTCTCCCGACCTTCTGTCTTCTTCGTTTCTAGGAAGTGCAGCTGTTGGCAGGCACTGGCTGCTCCTTCCTCCGGCCGCAGGAGGGGTCTGGGCCCCAGCCAGCCCCGGCTTTGTGCAGGACGGGTTGCGCAAGAAGCCCTGCGGACACCTCGGCCCCGCAGGCAGGCTGAGCAGAGCGGTCCCAGAGCCACCCACTGCCCCGACAGCTTCGGCTTCTCCACGAGTCGTGCTTCACGGGGAAGCGGCCGCCAAAAAAGCAGCCCCTTGATGATGCTTTTGGGCTCAGCATGGATCATTGTGTTCCTTGCAAGAAGCAGGAGCAGGGTTCACTCCTGCTGGGCGGAGCACCCTTCCCAGCTGCTGGCCGGCAGCACTGGTTTGGGGGCTTCTCCCGTAAGGAAGCAGATGTAGTTGAAGTGAGATCTTTTGGAAGGGATGCTGGTGTCTGCAGTTGGGGGGTCCTGTCTTTTAATGAGGTTTTCCAGGAGGTAGGGACATTGGGAAATAGGGAGATACCCAAGAGATATCCCAATACCTGGACATCCTGCTCACGGATATCGCCAGTCTCCGCAGGACACACTGAAGACACTTTCCCCAGAGCTGTGGACCCGGGGTCCTCACACCACCTCACATCCCTATGACTTTTCACCCAGAGAGAGTTGGTGGGAGTGCAATAATATTTGTATACCTAAAAGTAGAGCGATTGATCCCTCTGCTGTTTTGCAACGTGTTGACGAGCAGACGGTGCAGAATTATATAAGTGTATGTGGAGCTGGCAAGTTTGTGCTCCAATCATATGAGTGCTGTTGTGCAACGCTTCCCCTCCGCAGCCCTGGAGGAAAACAGGAGTGTGGGGGCTGTCATGCACGAGCTGAGCCCTTCACGGCTTACAATGATCCCAGTCCCCAAGGTTCTGAGGGCAAGGGATGCAAGTATTATTTTCCGAGGTCTCAAGTTCAGCTTTAAAAGTCACCTGCAAGTGGCGCAGCAGGATTCTTGCTCGTTGCCCCTCCTTGTCCAATATAAATCACCCGGCACTTGCAATTCAAAGCTGATTCCTCAGCAGCAGGAATTTGTCCTGGGCTCTGCATTCTACCCAGAGGCAGAAGGGTTTGCAGGAGCCCTTACAGAGGAAATCTTTCCCAGCCGCTGTCTGGCAGAGCTGGGATGCTGTGCTGAGCAGAGGGAGAGGCTGGGGTTCTGCTTCTGCTGTGCACGTGGGAGGTGAGTGGTGGGTGCCTGCATCCCCCTCAGCTGCCTTTGCCTGCCAGCACAGCCTGTGCTCCCGACTTCGTGGAAACAAAGCACCGTTATTCCAGCACAAACAGCTGGGATCGTGCCAGGGAGTGGCCAGGGCTCACCTGGAGTGGGGACACAGCTACAAGGGGACCCTGAGGCAGGATAAACACTGCAGCCAAACCGGTCAGGAGATGGGAAGGCAGAGAACCATGTCCCCATGGAACACGGGTTGTACCAAGAATAACGACTCCACAAGCGAGTAGGTTTTCTTTCCCTCCTGCGGTGCCGATCCCTGGCTGCCACCCCTTGCCCACCATCATGCCGTGCCCTGCTGGGCATCTGGAAGGGACTGTGACCAGGCAGGAAGTCCAGACCTGAAAGGCTCCCGAAGGATTCAGCCCTGGTTGCATCTCACAGTTCCCAATCAAAGCACCCTGTTGCCTTTCCAGCCTGAGTGTGCCCAGCTTGAGCTCACCGCAATGATTCCTGGTACCCACTGCAGTGGGGGAGCCTAGGCAACCGCTCACGCCCACTCCATCCTCCATCCCTGCGTAACCAGGATCAGCCAGAATTACCTCACTGCCAGTGCTGGGAACAGCGGGGGCCTGGGTGGGCTGTGCTGGGTGCAGGCAGGGGGTTGGGGCCACTGAGAGCCTGGTTTTTATAGTATTACCACTGGCTGGATTGGGTTGTGGATGGTTTCTGGGTGAATTAAATTCCCCTGTAAACAGATCCCTGTGAGTGGGGATCTGTGGACTGTTCCATCTCTGCATCCCTGCATCCCAGCAGGATGGTAGGGGTGGGCAGGATGGGTGAGGGGTGTCTGTTTGGTGGGCTTGGCTGCAGGAGCATGTATCAGCCCCACTGGGCTCTCTGTGCTGACTTTGCCAGGCAGAAAATTTGTCTTGTTCCTAGGGCAGCATGGAGAAAGACCTGGCTGGGGAAGAGGGAGGGGGGGATGATGCCCTACAGGGCTGCCACCCGCTTCCCCAGGACAGTGAGAAGGGCTCAGACCCCTGGCAATGGCAGCAGGGACCAAGGGAAGCTGCTGATGTCTGGGGGTGGCTTGCAGAGGTCTTGGACTGCTTGAGGTAGTGTCCTAAAGAGTTGTTCTGGAATGGGGCAAAGAGACAAATGGGGCTGGGGGCTGCTGTGTCTTCTTGGAGAGCTCCAGGCCTGACAGGCCGTGTCCCACGTCCCCATGGCCACGTGCCAGGTCACCACGTCCACTGAAGGCCAGAGCCAGCACTGGTCATGCCTTGATCCCATGGTGGGGGAGTGGCGGGGAACGAGACCGGTCCAGGGGACCTCGATGGATGAAACCGTTCGTGGCGCCCTGGGTGGGGCTGGTGGGCACACAGGGACTTTGGGGACTTAATGGTGCCGGGTGCTCCACCACGGGATTCCGAGAGGAGGGGCTGCTCGGGGCACCCGCCGGGACGGGAGGATTTAGTGGGGAAGCGATGTGCCTGCGGCCACCTGGGCCACGGCGCGGGGCAGAGGGGCCAGGCGCGGGTGGGCGATGGGCAGAGGCAGGAGCAGTGACCCCAGGAGCCGGCAGTGACCCGGGCAACGGTGTGATGGAGGAGAGACACAAATGGGCCGGCGCCGGGGAAGCGTCCGTGCTTAATGGAGCCTGCCACCGGCCCGTCGGGAGTCGGTGCCGGGGGTCGGTGCAGTGGGTTAGTTCCGGGGG